>CAJQZJ010001558.1:10435681-10462286 GCA_907164525.1 Lophiomys imhausi
CCCTATAGAGAAGGCTGAAACTGAGAGACATGACTGTATTCTAACCCCGACAGACACACAAATAGTTACCTTGAAATGGTGCCAGAGCTCCTGCTACAGAGCAGACAGCAGTAGCAGTCCCCCTAAATTCCCATTTACTCATTTATCAGCAATTAACCTTACTGATGGAAGCGATGGCACATCAAACCATGAGCCTCTGCCAATATCAACCCATTACATTACTGCAGGTAAGCCAAGCCTTGTCACTACATTCCAGCCCCATGTTTTTTTTTTTTTGTTGTTGTTGTTTTTTGTTTTTTTCTGAGAAAATGGCAAACATATATTGCTGGTGCCCTCTATCTTCTATCCTCTTGTCCAACTATGATAAAACACAGTCCATGGTAGCAGGATCTATTTAAGAACTGTAAATGTCACTAGAAAAGGGTAAATGACATCAGATGCACAGATCTTAATGGCCTACAGGCTTCTGACCACTACTTTCCTTAATCACAGTCAATGTCTTATATCAGTGAAATCTGCCAATTTACTGTAATAAATATTAATATAAGTGAAAAAAAGCCTACTCTGAACTATACTTGCAAAAACAGCAGGTCGTAAAACAGTGTGACAAGACACCGAGATCCTATAAAACTACATGTGGAATTCTGTAACAATGACAGATGCTTATAGGTTAGAAGATGCCTTTTGTAGACACTTTCCATTTGTTTCATTTCAGTTTTTAAAAAAGTAATGACCATTGTGTAGATGTACCACAGTTTTTTTTATCCATTCCTCAGTTGAGGGACATCTGGGTTGTTTCCAGTTTCTAGCTATTACAAATAAGGCTGCTATGAACATAGATGTGATAACTTCCTTGTGGTTTGGTGAGGAATCATTTGGATGTATACCCAGAAGTGGTATGGCTGGGTCTTGAGGTAGCGCTATTCCAAGTTTTCTAAGATATCGCCAGGCTGATTTCCATAGTGGTTGTACAAGTTTGCACTTCCACTAGCAATGGAGGAGGGTTCCCCTTTCTCCACAACCTCCCAGCATGTGCTGTCATTTGAGTTTTTGATCTTAGCCATTCTGACAGGTGTGAGATGGAATCTCAGAGTCGTCTTGAATTGCATTTTTCTGATGATTAAGGAAGCTGAGCATTTCTTCAAGTGTCTCTCAGCCATTAGGGATTCCTCCTTTGTGAATTCTCTGTTTAGCTCTGTGCCCCATTTTTTGATTGGATTATTTGGTTTCTTAGCATTTAATTTCTTGAGTTCTTTGTAAATTTTGGATATTAGCCCTCTGTCAGATGTGGGGTTGGTGAAGATCTTTTCCCAATCTGTAGGTTGCCGTTTTGTTCGAATGACAGTGTCTTTTGCCTTACAGAAGCTTTTCAGTTTCATGAGATCCCATTTATTGATTGTTGGTCTTAGATCCTGAGCCATCAGAAACAACTAAATCATGTAATTTGAAGCCAAATGGATGGAACTAGAGAAGCCCATCCTGAGTGAGCTAACCCAGACTCAGAAGGATGCACATGGCCTCTATACACTTATGACCAGATTTTAGCCATATAGTACAGGATAACTATACTACAGCCAATGCACCAAAGGGAACAGGAACATAGACTTTGTTACCTGTCAATGAGACACTTTGCCCTGGTGGGGCTGCCTTGTAGGCCCCCAGTGTATGAGGAGGCTCTTGGTCTTATATGACTGCTGAACTGGGGCGGAAGACTGATATGTAGAGACACTCCACTCCAGAGGAGTGGGATGGGAGGGATTGAAAGAGGTTACTTGATGGAGATGTAACCTGAAGTAATAAATAAACATTAAATAAATAAATAATGGCCAGAATGTGATGTGTGTACAAAAATTATTATGACAGTCTAGTTAAAGACATGAAAGTGAATGGAAGCATGTATGCCAAGTCCAGGGTTGATACAAATCCAAACTTCCAAATTTATATAGTATAATGGAATTAAGCATTTCATAAAGCTCATTCAAGTTATAGAATACATGTGGTCCTAATGAGACCCTTTGGTCTCACCTTTAGTTACTTATAGAAAAAAAACCCCAGCATTTCACAAAAATAATCTCTCAAATGGATGAAATTTGGCAGCTGAGAAGTTTAAATAAGTAAAATGTGCAAACGCAATTCACTATTAAGAGTCAAACTGCACAGGGCAGCGTGACACACCCTGTGGCCAACAATGGACTATAAATACTCTTTAAATAAGCCCTACATTACAAGTTTCCTCTACAAGAGAAAAACATTTCACTCTTCCTTTTCCACCTCTCCCTAGTACTGGGCAAATATTTATAATGGACAATGCAAGGAAATATTGCTGAGTGCTTCCACCATACTTGGTACATACCACAACAGCAATGCAATCCAGGATGTCAGACTAACAGAATATGATATTAAGAGAGATGCTCAGAAGAAAATCGCTGCATATTTAGTTGTTTTTCCCTAGCATTGACAATGTCAAACACAGATAAGAGTGGTGTGTATATGTGTGTGTGCATGTATGTGAGTGTGCACACGAGAGAGAGAGAAAGAGAGAGAGAGAGAGAGAGAGAGAGAGAGAGAGAGAGAGAGAGCATGAAGGGCCAACCATTCTGGCAATGTTCAAAAAGAATATCTCTACTCAACTGCAAAAACAGTGGAATTAAAATTCACCTACAACACATAAGTTAGAATTGGAATACTAGCAAAATACAATTGGGTACAAACATGCTTCGACTCTAACGATTCCTGATTTCAGTCATTCTACATATACATTCTTCATCCTGAACCTTCTACCCCTGACCCAAGTCCAAGATAACATTGATCTGGTAACTATCTCTTTTGCTTTGAAAATAGATAACTGATATACAAACAGATTAATGAACTATATGTAAAATAAGAGAAAGCTCATTACTAACTCTAGAGTAAAATACACATTTTTTTGGCAGCAGACACATCAGTGCAGAGAGGACCGGAGGCCTCAGTAGACACAGTGCTGGTTGGGTAACCATAAGGACCTAAGTCAGGACACTCGATAGCACCCGTGAGGGTGAAAACAAAACACAAGCAAAGCACAGCAGGGCCAATCTTTTGGAGGCAACTTTTCAATACATGCTCCCTGGATCCATGCATGTTATGTTGGCAACCAAGATCAGCCATCATACCCTCACACATAAATATATAGTCATAATGCTTTGTAAGGCCATTGGTGAAGCTGTAGCCACAGTTGCAGTAGAGATCCCAGGACTGGGACTGTCAATACCATGAGATGAGCCGGGCGGTGGTGGCGCACGCCTTTAATCCCAGCACTTGGGAGGCAGAGGCAGGCGGATCTTTGTGAGTTCGAGGTCAGCCTGGTCTACAAAGTGAGTCCAGGACAGCCAAGGATACACAGAGAAACCCTGTCTCGAAAAACCAAAAAAAAAAAATACCATGAGATGTCCACGTTAAGGACAGTGGCAAGTAGGGAGTATATCTATTGGAATTCTTAAAGACAATGGGACCACTTTTAAAATTGTATTTGCACTTTATATTATGATATAAATGTGAGATCTTGGAGGATCAACAAGAAAGGAAAGGTTATGGTTTCATAGGGGTATTATGGATAAACAAATTTCGACTCCCATTGACACACCTAAAAAGTGTGTCACAATAGAGAAACTACCTCCATCAGACTGTCCTATAGATGCGACATTTTGACTGCTAATTGATACAGGGGCCCTAACCACTTTGGGCAGTACAACCCTAAAAACGAGGGCCTGGGCTGTATAAAAAGATAGCTGAGCAAGCTAGTAAGCAGTTATTCCTGCCTTGGTTTCTCTCAGTGGTGGGTTATAATCTTTGAGATAATATAAGTTGTTTATGATCATGATATTTACCACAGAAACACACAGTTTGTACGAAGGGTCAATTCAATTTATTATCCTATTTGGGGGCTCTGTGGTTAAGAACACTTGCAGTACCCATATCGGGTGGCTCATACTACCTGCAACATCAGTGACAGGGGATCCAACACTTTCTGCTGGCCTCTTCAGTTTCTGTGCACACACACATGTGTGTACACACACATGCATGCACCCATGCACAGGTACACACACACACACACACACACACACACACACACACACACACACACACTCTTTAAAAACAAAGATTAAAAACTGCTCCATCAAAACAAAGAGTTACCTTCTATCAAGCTTCCAGAGACACAGTCTTCTTTCTTTTTTTTATTATTTTTATGCAATGTAATTTTATTCAGAAAAATGAAATTATAAAATTTGCAGAAAAATGGATAGAGCTGGAAAATAGATTAAGTAAGAAAACCTAGGATCAGAAAGAGGGAGCATATACTCTCTCTCATATGTGGGTCCTACCTTCTAATTCTGTATATGTATATATGGTAGGATAATTCTCCCACCCCTACAGTACTGTTCATTTGTTCTGCCACTTTCTTTTTATTGGCCAGAATTAAGTTCAGCATCCACACCCACATCAGTACTCCTCATGGTGCCAGCTAGAGGCCTTTCCTGTGGTCAGGATTTTGGCAAAGGCTTGGCTTGTCCCACTTCAACCCCACCTGCTCCTGTGACTCACTTTTCACATAAGCAGTGACACATGTTTTGTCACTGATAACCTGACTGTTATCAAGAATCCCACATACAAGTAGGGAGAAAGTTATTCCCTATGTGAAGCCAATGAGTCACTTACTATTTTTTTCATTTATTGGGTATTGGTGAAAGGTGGGGGAAAGGGAGTAGTCTCTCCTTTGCTTGCTGATTGTGGGATCATTTTATCTAGAAACCTGCTATCTGCATGTGTCAATTCTTTTCAATCATCATTTCATAGTTAATGAGCTGACATTTTGATCTGGCTTGGTTTCTTACTGGTAACTCACCTTTCCTTACCTTGCTCATACACTTGGAGAAACAGAGATCCCCAACTCTCCTTGGAGGAGCAACATTTTTTTTTTAGATTTGGATTTGTTGATATTGGCCTTTTGAAACATATAATTCTTCTGTTGGCCTTTATTAACATATAGTTAATAATCTGAATAGAGGAGGCCCGGTCTTCGGTCAAGGGTATACAAGTAGCTGCGCTCCCCTGCTAGAACCTCCAAACAAGCTCACAGCCTTTTTTCTTCCATGCCAAGGAACTATCAACAATGCAAACCTTTGAGGCTGCTTTTTTTTTTCCCTTTTGGCATAATTTCCTTGAGAGTTATCAAACTGTGGAATGTACTAGCAACTGAGTCTTCTGTTTAAGAAAGATACAAAATCCCAACATATGGATATACTCTGGTTTCAATTTCACTCGGTTCAATATACTTTATAATGTTTATGATATGGAGCATGGGTTCACATGGGATCAGATGACTATGGATTATTTAGGTCCAAAGTCTGACACCTACTCCTCTACAGGGCTGGGTCCACTAAAGCAACTGGAAGATTTGTCCTCTAAAATCTTTCAAAAATCTAATCCTTAAGTCCTGATTTAAATTTACGATTTGGAAGGAGGAGGACAGACAAAAGTTACTGGGTATTTTGGGGTGGTATTCAAAGCTCATTGATGGTTACTGGTCTAGTGTAAGGGTTAGTTTCAGGTTTGGCAAAGGACAATGAATGAGCTTGATTTTGAAAGAAAAACAATAAAGTCCTTAATCTAGAACAATTGTATTTTATTTCTTATAATTTTATTTCTATTTAGGTAGGTGTGTGTGTGCTCACACATGTATACCACATATGTAGATACTTTTGGAAGCCAGAAGAGGATGTCGGGTCCCCAGAGCCGCCTGATGTGGGTGCTGGGAACTGAACTCAGTTCTCTGGAAGAGCAGTGCTCTGAACCACACAGTCATCTTCCCAGCTCCACAACAATGGTAATAAACAGTTCTCCAATAATTTTATGTCTAAAAGAATATATATATTCTTCACTTTTATCTCCACTAACCTAAATACCAAGATAAGATTACTATTATCTGCATACATAATTGTACCATATAAATTCACCATCTATTACACTTCTATAGCTACCTTCAAAGGCTCACCAAAATGACTTAGATGCCATCTCAACCTCCACCATGAGATCTGAAGGAGCCATTTGAACACGATCCTATCCACCATGAACTCAGAAGCCTCCAATGTCAGGACTTCTCAGCTTTGGTGTTCTAAATGCAGAGGGGAAAACTACAATGATAAGGCACAGAGAATTTGGAAGATTTGCTTGCTTAGTCTTAAAGGTGGGTAAGAATTTGTCAGTATGTGGGGCAGGTCTCTATTCCCTCCCCTGGGGGGACGTTCCCTTCAGTGTGGAACAAACTGTTTATGAGAATAGTGTATCTGCTCTGACGATGTGGTAGTCCTTGTTAACATCCTGCAGTGCTGCCCTCTTCTCCCTGAGACAGTCTCTTTCCTAGTTCTACTTCCCTCACCTTTGCCTATTAGCATATCATTTCCAGAGTTTGTGCAAGTTTGCTATATTTTTTTAATATTTATTTATTACTTCAGGTTACATCTCCATCACAGTGTCCTCTTTTCAACCCTCCCAGTCCCATCCTCCCATCCTATACTCCCTATCCCTTCCATCCCACTCCTCTGAAGTGGAGTGTCCCTACGTAACAGTCCTCACCCCAGTTCAGCAGTCATATGAGGGCCAAGAGCCTCCTCATACACTGGGGGCCTACAAGGCAGCACCACTAGGGCAAAGTGTCTCATTGACAGGAAAAAAAGTCTATGTCCATGTTCCCTTTGGCGCATTCATTGTAGTATAGTTATCCTGTACTATATGGCTAAAATCTGACTCTAAGTGAATAGATGCCATGTGCATCCTTCTGGGTCTGGGTTAGCTCATTCAGGATGAGATTCTCTAGTTCCATCTATTTGGCTGCAAATTGCATGATTTCGTTGTTTCTGATAGCTGAGTAATATTCCATTGTGTAGATGTACCACAGTTTTTTAATCTATTCTTCGGTTGAGGGACATCTGGGTTGTTTCCAGTTTCTAGCTATTACAAATAAGGCTGCTATGAACATAGATGAGGAAACTTCCTTATGATTCCGTGAAGAGGCATTTGGGTGGATACCCAGAAGTGGTATGGCTGGGTCTTGAGGTAGAGCTATTCCAAGTTTTCTAATATATCACCAGACTGGCCTCCATAGTGGTTGCACAAATCTGCACTCCCACCAGCAATGGAGGAGGGTTCCACTTTCTCCACACCCTCGCCAGCATGTACTGTCATTTCAGTTTTTGATCTTAGCCATTCTGACAGGTATGAGATGGAATCTCAGAGTCGTCTTGAGTTGCATTTCTCTGATGATCAAGGATGCTGAGCATTTCTTCAAGTGTCTCTCAGCCATTAGGGATTCCTCCTTTGTGAATTCTCTTTTTAGCTCTGTTCCCCATTTTTTGATTGGATTATTTGGTTTCTTGGCATTTAATTTCTTGAGTAGATCCAAAGACAAAAACCTAACACAACAAGAGCAAACACCCAAAATAAAACTGCACCATTTATGAAGCTTATGTTAGGACTCTGGAGTTCAATTAATAAAAGTTTTTAAAGATACTTGTCAAGCTTTTTAAGTTGGAATATGAAAGGTCATCTCCCCACAACTCCACAATCGCTAGGGACAGATCACAGAGCCCGACACATTGGAGACAAGGGTTCTACTGCACATCACGTAAACTCCTAGCTCCAAGGTAACTTTGAACCTGGGTGGGTAAAGCAAAATAAACACACCCCAGCAGCAGACATATTTACACTCTGTTGGAGGAGGCAGAGTGTCTTTCCAGATGGCTTCTGTGTGGGGACTTACAGACAAGAGAGTTACAGAGGTTCTTATACAGAGAATTGGGGGTAAGCAAAGGCATTGTAGAACCTGACACCAGCACTGTTCCTACTGTACTGTATTCCCAAATGTTCATATTCTGCAGCTAGTAGCTTCAGTTATGTAACACAGCAACAGGTCCAAAACTCTTAGGCAAATACCTTCAGTGTGCAGGTCAAACTTTAGCATCCAGGCTGCTTTGTATCACTCCAATTCATATAAAGAGCTGATAGAAGCCCAGCAGATGGTTCATTTGGCAAAGCTGCTTGCTGCCAACCTGCCTTCAGAATCTCACAGGCATGTGTAGTTGAAGTTCTCACCTTGCTTCAGGAGGATTTTCCTAAATCCCTTTCCTCTAAGTATCTGGCAGCCAGGAGTGAGCTTTCTAAAAATACCATCCAGTGGTGCTGGAGGGAGACTTAGTGCTGGAGCACTTACCTACTACATGCAAGGCCTTAGGTTCAAATTCCAAACTACATACTGCAAGTCTAATGGTGTCAATACTGTGTATGAAAACACCGGTCCCTAGTTATCACCACCAGCAGTGTGGGTTTTATTAAACTGTACAAAAGTGTTAGGGGCAGCTAGCATCAAATGATATCAACCAGCTTACTCTCAGGTATGAAAAATGAGGACATGTAGTGTGATTTTTAACTTTCCTTTATCTTCCTAGACACTTATCACTGACTGTCAGCTAATCAGAATTGACTGGTATCAAAACAACAAAACAAAACCCAGAATAACCGAGTCAACTACACTAAATGCAATAATTAGGCTTTTTGCCTTTTATAAAGAAGTCATAAAGCTGGGCCATAGTGCACACCTTTGATCCCAGCACTCTGGAGACAGAGGCAGGTGGATCTCTGTGAGTTCGAGGCCAGCCTGGTCTACAGAGCGAGTTCCTGGACAGCCAGGACTACACAGAGAAACCATGTTCCCAAAAACCAAACCAAAACAAAACAAAAAGGAAATAATAATTATTCACAGATTTCTTTTTTTTTTCGAGATAGGGTTTCTCTGTGTAGCCCTGGCTGTCCTGGACTCACTCTGTAGACCAGGATGGCCTCGAACTCACAGAGATCCACCTGCCTCTGCCTCCCAAGTGCTGGGATTAAAGGCGTGCGCCACCACCGCCCAGCCACATATTTCTTAAAAATCACATGTGCCACATTTGTTCGATATCACATGGTGATGATTTTAAAAACTGAAAAACAAATCTATGTACTCTGTTCCTTGAGAAATTTTGAAGTCCTTGTCCATCCCTACCCATCCCCACTGTGCTGCCTCTCACCACCTAAGTCATTGCTCTCAGCCAGAGTACAATCCTGAAGGCATGGTTCTCCGCTGAGAAGTTTATCCCATTGTTTCTGACTTTCATTTGTCTCTCTAGTTGGACAGTGAATTGCTTGAGGCTAGAAGCATTAAGTACTGTCCTTTACACTGTAAGTGTCTAACACATAATAGGCACTTGACAAATTCGTGTTAGAAAAAGCAGAGTTCAAATGTATGAGACTAAGACAGCCAACTATTTATTACTTCTGGCATTTCATAACTGTAGAGCATACCCTATAAATTTTTTCTGATTCCAGCATAATATGTAACACATTATAAAATGAAATAAAACAGTTTGTACAGCTATTGTAACCCAAGTTCTGTAATTGGTAAGCAAGATACTGCACAGAGCACAAGAACCGCCATTAAGAGCACGTCATGGTTGATTTTTAGGAACTTTCAAAAAGCATGCAGTCCACAGAGTCATCAGGTTCAATGAGGATGCAGTATATTCTATATAAATGAATGATAACTGTAAAGAATTTTTAAGTCCATAAAGACAAACTGGATAGTAAATATTAAATTGTGTCTTCCTGTCTCCCATATAAAGTCTCCATCTGGTTGGATGAACTCCCATCAGTTTCTACAAATGGGAAAAGGGACACAAAAACCCAGCTTAGGCAAAGAGCACTGGACTAGCACATGCCAGAGCCTGGTTTGATTCCAGCATCAAACCCCAAACCAACAAAGCTAGGACCATAAAAGAGTCCAAACAAAGCTGCACAAGATGCAGAGCGCTGCTTTAGTGGTGTCTGGTGATGGAAAGTGCTTGTTTTCGTTCTCTTAGGAGCAGGCCCCAGCCCTCAACGTTCTGCTAGGTCACATGTTGCAGGTTTGTTTTTCCATACAAAAAGTATGGAAAAGTTCACGGGTAAGAAAATGCCAGCTGAAGACACAAACTCATATATTTAAGAACTATGGCACTAGCCTGGCCTTGTTGGTCCAAATTCCAAAATCAGCAAATTCTGAGAAGATCATTTGAAAGAGAAAACAGAACAGAACAGAACAGAACAGAACGTATACTGATGAGAAATACTCACAGCCAGCCAGCAGGAGCTGGTAATACTGCACGGCCTCTGCGGCGAGGAGCAGAGGGTGATTCGCGTTGAATGGTGGCTGCAGTTCATTCCACTGAGGTGTTCTATGGAAACAGCAGATTATTAATATTCCAGTTTCAGAAATGAGATGTACCCCCAGAGTCTGATAGGGACTCACACAAATCAATGTGCAATCACTAAGACCAAAGCCCTATAACTTGACCCACAAGGCCAGGGACATCAAAAACTAAAAGGGTGGCAATGCGCCACACAGATAGCATGGAGCCAATGCCACCTTATCAGAACTAGACTGCAAGCAAGCATCTAGAAAAGACAGAGAGAAGAGAGGAAGAGCAGTATTCAAATGCCAGCTACAGAGATGCCCTTTTATCTCACTTCTGACCAGGGTTAGTCATCTACAACATGAAACAAAGCAACTGAAAGTGATGGGAGGAAAAAAAAAGGAGTTGTGAAAATGGAAAACTTACTTTGGATTAAATTGGCAATTTCAACAGTGAGACTGTAAATGTTTCATTAGATCTACCCAGTTTAAATAAGCTTAATAAATCAAATACTTACCAGATCAATCCAGCACAGTGAGTACTAGTAAAGAGTGCTGGAGCCTCAAGAAAATCAATAGGCTATTTAAAAATGTCAGAAGGAGTGGGGTAATTTTCATACCCATTTTTATCTGTTTCCTTTCATACATGCCAGGTGATTGTTGTTTTTCCCTTGCACAATTCACTATAGTAAGTGGGTTTTATTCCATGTTTCATTTCTTCCTCTTTGTGCTAGCTTATAAAAATTCTACTCATTGCATGCATTGAGATGATTCTTAAACATTTCTAGAGTGCCTAGCCATTATATCCTGGATGATCACTTGAAAGGAGACCTTAGGATCTCTTTGTATTGGTTTCTATTTCCCTTAATGGTATCATTTCCAAGGAACATGTGAGACTGCAATAAGAGAAACATGAGACCAAGAAATGGTTATACAAAGAAGCAGAGAACAAAAAGTTCAAATGGGCTGGAGAAAGGTGGGTAAGAAGGCTACGCTCACAATCAAGAATATAGAAAGCTGGAACAGAGATACTTTCTGACTACATCCCTGAGACAGTGCAAAATATCACCATCCACAATTCTGCATGTGAATACTTACAGCAACAATATTAGTGACAACTACAGAGTGGAAATGTTCTCCAGCTAATGAATGGGCATGCCTACATAATACATTCCATTACTATTGACCTTCAAAATATGCTAACTGAAAGAAATCCGACACACAAGATAACATATTACATGACTCCATCATTCAGTGACCGGGGTAGGCAAAGGCAGGCGATATGATGTAAGCTGGTGGTCGGCTACAGCTGAAGGGGAAATGAGAAGTAATGGTGTAGGATTTCTTGACCCAATAAAGAAAAGTGATTGTAGAGAGGTTCGTACATAACTTGCAGTGGCTACATTTTACTGATGTAGACAAGTAAAAATGACTAAAGTCTTCCCAGGTTAAAGAAGCCAAATGATAGTGAATAATAGCATTTGTACAAGAATCTAGTGACAAGGTCAAGAAGGGAACTTATATATACATAAGTAAGCATATCCCTGTGAATGGATACATTTCACTGCCAAGTATACATGTTGAGATTCGACAAAGGAAACGTTTTTAATCTTTCATGTTGGGTGGCAAGAGGGAAGCAGGACTACCTAACGAGTGTCCAGCTGGCACGGGGTGATGTCATCATCTCCAGTGGTGTGTCGTCACTTATCTTGGGAGCGGTACTGATCGGCCGGGGCTCAATCATGTGCTCCACTAAGGTGCCGTAGCAGCTGATGATGTAAAGAGATTCAACTACAACTTGTTTGGACTGATCTGCAAATAGAGAATCAGAACAAGACATGTAATAATGGCACAGAAAGGTCACAGCAGGACTTTTACATCACTAACCTTGCTGTCTGTACCTGGGGCTGCTGAAAGAAAATGGGAAGAGCTTTGTCTGACAGCACCTGCACACCCTATGAGGTGCCTTGCAAGAACAGATGCCAGTGAACATGAAACCAACCACATTGTCAAATATGGATCAATTTATTTCAAGAATGATACCATTATGATCAAAATTATAGTATATCTAAACACTGTTATAAAATTTCCTATTACTATACTATGAGTTTTTCCACATATTATGAAAAATAAATGATATTGACTATGACATGGAAGGACCATCTGAAAATGAATAATCTATCCAATAAGATTTAATTACTCTGGCTTGAACAACTGACCTGCATGAAAAGCTACATGTGGGACAAAGACATCCAAACAGTTCAACTATGTTTTCTTGGGAGCGTTAAATTTAGCTATCATTAGATCAACAGATAAGAGTGCTTTGCTGGGCAAACACTAGAGCATGAATTCAAATCCTTCAAGCCCAATAAACAAACAAAATCTCAAAACCTCCCAAAACAAAAAACACCAAGAGGCCTAATCAAAAACATGCCTGTAATCCCAGCACTGAGAAGGGGGTGGACAGGGAGAGTCATGGGGCTCACTGGCCACCAAAGAACTCGAGGTTCAAGAAGCCTGACTCAATGGAACAAGAGAGGGAACAATAGAACGAGACAGGCTGACTTGTGCGCTCTCTCTCTCTCTCTCTCTCTCTCTCTCTCTCTCTCTCTCTCGATACAGCTAAAAACAAGTGATCCAAGAAACAAACAGAAATTTTCTGTAACTTTCTATTTGTCAATAAACCAGGAACAATATGGAAAAAGAAAAAAGTAAAGTCCGTCCTCAAGCAAGTTCTTAAACCATTTCTCAATGAGATTACTGACTCCTGTAGTAAAGGAAGGCCAGCTATCCTCAGAGAAATCAGTTCTGGGTTTGGATATAATCAAATGACTTTATAAGGCATACACATGTACTCACTGCCCAAGGAGGCTCAGAGCACAATCTCACGTTTTACAGTAAGCTGAGGAGGATTTAAGATCTCTTATGAACACTGTGTGGGTCATCTTATCTCTGTGTCAGATGAATCAATTACAGCTGATTTAAAAAAATGGCCAATGACCAGCCAGTGGGACATAAAGGAGCAGCAAGCTAAAGGGGTAATTAGGACAGAAGGGAGAAGCATTTGAAATCGAGCTTTGCAGAACGTTTTAATGAATAACAAAAAAGTCCTTCCGATAGCATCATTAAACCAAAGCAGTAACAAAAAAATTAAGATGGGATAAGAAAATGGGTAGCTCGCCTGCTTCACAATGCCCTTCCAGATCCGGAAAGGACCTGCTGTGCTAAGGTCCGGTTACAAGGGAGTGCCACTGAAAGGTGATAGCAAGGGAAATGGCTGTCTGATTGCCAACAGTGAGCAGGGAGAAGAACCATATAGCCCAAAACAAAACCAACTGTGGAACTCCAGGGGAAGCCATCGTGTGACCTAGTTGAAACACAATAAAATAATCAGGGGAAAAATCATCACATTCCAAACGGCATACTTAGTGCATTCTCTTCTAACAGAGTACACAGAAAAGATGCTAGGTCCAAGCCCTATAACTAGAAAAAAATAAAATAAAATAAAATAAAATAAAACTATATATACATACTAAATAATTACATAAACATTCTAGGTATTGATTCTGGAGCTCAAACCAGGGATTGAAAACATACAATTGGGGCTGAAGAAATGGCTCAGTGGTTGAGTGCACTCACTCCTCTTGCAGAGGACACAAGTTCAATTCCCAACTCCCAGATAGTGGCTCACTTCTGCCTATAACTTCAGTTCCAGGGGACCCAACCCATCATGCACTTGGAGTACATTCATACATGCAGGCAAAACATTCACATACTTTAAATAAAAAAAACCACTTTTTAAAATTTTTTTTTTTTTTTTTTTTTTTTGGTTTTTCGAGACAGGGTTTCTCTGAATATCTCTGGCTGTCCTGGACTCGCTTTGTAGACCAGGCTGGCCTCGAACTCACAAAGATCCGCCTGCCTCTGCCTCCCAAGTGCTGGGATTAAAGGCGTGCGCCACCACCGCCCGGCTAAAATTTTTTTTTTTTTTTTTTTTTAAATAAAATAAAACCGTGATAATCTCACCAACTCAAAGGAGCAATGATAACAAAACTCGCTACGTATTTCTCAGTAAAGGTCTGCCTTTATGTTCTGTTTTGGGGGCTTTGGGGCTTTGATTTTGTTTGTTTGTTTGTTTAATGTGGCGGTAGCTCAAGAGATGGCTCAGCAGTGGAGAGCGCTTACTACACTTGCAGAAGGCTGAACTCAGAACCCAGCACACACAACCTGCAGCTCACAAATCCCTGTAACCTCAACTCCATGGGCCCAGCCACTGTCTTCAGGCAAATGCATTCACACATACACAGGCCCCAGACAGATGAAAATGCCTATGTGTAGAGAGCTGCGATGTGCCGCGCCCTAAAGATGGCGCCGGTTTCCGCCTCCCACCAGCCCGACGGTGAGCGCTCTCGGTGATAAATAAGTCCATATTTGGCAAAGACCGCTGATCTGGCTTGCTTCCGCATACGTGGGCCTCTAAGATAGCACTACGTGGCTTTACTTGATTGGCTGTTCATTTAGTATTTAGCCTGTGGGTTGGGTCTGCCCGGGCATTCGGAATTCGGAAGACTGTTTTCAAGGGACCTGAATAAACTGCTGGAGAAGAGCTTTTGTGAGTTGTGTCATCCTTGCTGGTCGAGGGGAACGCGACACCTATGTACCAGCTAATATTGTTAGCATTAGCGTTTTGCTTTATCCCAAGTTTCTCCTCAGAGAATCAGCTTACAAAAATTTTATCCCTCCTACTTCAGACAATATTGTGAAATTAGCATGTGCGAATGTGAATGTAATTGAGTGGGTACAGTATTGACAGCACTGATATGAAAATGTGCAATGTCATTAAAAAACTTTTAAGGCAAAAAAAAAAAAAAAATCAGCCAATGGGCCCAGATGTGGTGTTGCACAAATTTAAATGTCAGCATTAGAGAGGCAGAGGATGGTGGATCTCTGTGAGTTCAAGACCATTCTGGTCTTTATGTTGAATTAAAGGACAGACAGGGATTCACAGAAAAACTATGTTTCAAAAATAAGTGAAAATATCAGTCGATGGTAAATTCATTTCCCATTTCTGTGAGAAAGTAGTTTTAATTCTTTGAGAGACATGACTAGTTAAGGCCAGACATTCTGTATAAAAAGATTTTTTTTTATTTTAGTACAAACTAATAGGCTATTGGTTATAAAAATCATTCCAGGGGAGCTGCTGGCACCATGTCCAGAGGTGAAACACAGCATGGCAAATCAGAGCATGGCTAAACACATACCTTTTTCTCGCTTCAGACCTGCATTGTTTGCAAACCACGATCTAGAGGTCCCAAACATGGCAGCCACGCAGAACTCGCCACCCATCGATTTGCTTGGTGAAATTTGTGGAGGTGGTTTAACTTTGCTTGAAAAGTAAAATGACATTCAAAAATTACTATGATAAAACCACAGTCTTCCAGATCCTGAAAAATTTCCCCAAATTAAGTCCTATCATTAAATGTTCAGATGTTACAGTAAAGTCATGCATTTCCCTCAGAAAATGATTGATCAGTGACATGAGACAATGCCATGGGGTAAAAGTTAAATGATATCAAAGTGAAAGAGTCTTGTGAAGAGAGTTGGGAGTGGTGACACATGCCTGTGGTCCCAGCCCGAGGCAAGAGTGATACTTTTTTTGTGCCTGGGTTCCTATGCTAGCCTAGGCAAAATAGTAAGACAAGTGTCTCAATGAAATTCTAAGCCAAATTGCTTTTGAACTGGGTGCTGGTTCTGGAATTACAGCCAATCCTTTCAGATGGCTAACATTCCACTGGAAAATTTAAAAGGGATTAAAAGAAGGGGCAGAATCATGTCCGACATTAACAGTGCACTCTGACATCAAGACAAGAGACTACCCAGATAGTAGACAGAGACCATGCATGGAAGTGGGGTGGTCTGAAATGAAAACTGGGGTGCGTGAAGCTCCACAGCTATTTAGCGTCAACACTCTAGCAGAGCTAACCCACGACCTACTGCCAACAGAGTGAGACATCTTCCTGGTTGTTGTTTCTTTTCTTCCTGGATTTGTCATTTAACTATTTTGTTCAGGGAAAAGACCAAGACAGAGCTAAACACTGAAAGCTTATTAGACGCAAATCTGTTCTCTCTTTGCTATGACCAAGGAAGCACATGGTAACCACGGTTATGTCAAGCGACTTCCACTAAGAGTCTGCTTTCCTCTGTTTCCAAGACACATTTTTCACATCCTTGCATTCTACTTTCCAGCTTTCATCTTTCAGATCTTTAATTTCTGTTCTCTTGTGAATTATCAAATTTCTCAAAGCTAACTAGCAATTACACAACTACCTTCCATACATTATCTCACTAATTCACAGACCAGAAAATGACCTCACTGGCAAGAGGGTGGGCCTGGAGAGATACCACAGAGGTAGGGCTCTGAGGCTGGGCTCTGCAGTGAGGCCCTACCCCATCTTCTGTTGCCTTTCTTTGTCTATTACCTCTTTTTTTTTTTTTTTTTTTGGTTTTTCGAGACAGGGTTTCTCTGTATAACAGCTCTGGCTGTCCTAGACTCACTTTGTAGACCAGGCTGGCCTCGAACTCACAGAGATCCGCCTACCTCTGCCTCCCAAGTGCTGGGATTAAAAGGCGTGCGCCACCAACGCCCGGCTTATTACCTCTTTTTTTATTAATAAATTTATTTATTTGTTGCTTCAGGTTACATCTCCATCATATTGTCCTCTTTCCCCCCTTCCCAGCCCCACCCTCCCATCCTCTACCCCCTAACCCTTCCATCTTGCTCCTCTGGAGTGGAGTGTCCCTACATAACAGTCCCTTGCCCCAGTTCAGAAGTCATATGAGGGCCAAGAGCCTCTTCATACACTGGGGGCCTACAAGGCAGTACCACCAGTGAAAAGTGTCTCATTGCTAGGGAGGGAAAACTATAAAACAGACCAACAAACAAACAAACCAATAAAAACAAATAACAACAAAAAAAAAAGAAAAAAAAGTCTATGTCCATGTTCCCTTTGGTGTGTTGGTTGTAGTACAGATATCCTGTACTATATAGCTAAAATCCTACTATAAGTGAATAGATGCCATGTGCATCCTTCGGAGTCTGGGTTACCTCTTATTAGATGTGTTGGAATGCAAAGACTACTTTCTGGAGTCAAGAACAAACCTGAATTGGAATGTCATTCATTAGTTATGTGACTTTTAGTTAAGTAATTTCCCACTCCGAGCTCAGACTACTAGAATAACTGGGAATGGCTACTGTGTAGAGTTAAGACTGTTTGTTATCATAGTCTGGTCTATGGACAGTAGAATCAATGAGAACTTCCCAGATATGTGAGCAAATACTAATCAGGTTCCATCCCAGATGTCATAAACTAAAAATTTAGAACAATCTCTACAAATATAATTTTCTGAGCACCCTTCCTGTCCCCAGCAGATTATGTTGTGTGTTCATGGTTGAGAACCTACTACATTAGAGAAAGTAAGCCAGGTTCCCAGGGCTGAGGCCTTCACATGTCATAATACTCAACACACATTCTATCTACAGCTCAAAGACCTCTCCTATTTTTAAGACAATGCTTCAGTAATCTCACTTTCCATGGCTCTGAACATCTGAAACACTCTCCAGCATCTAATTTTCTAAGGTCTTTGTGTTGGTACTTGTGTGTGTGTGCTTGCATGAGCGTGCATGTATGCATGTAGGCTGGAACAGATTCTGTCCTGACTGGTCCAGCTGGCCTGCGATTCTGAATCAAATCCATTGTAGAACACACTGTAGGATTAAAAAAAAAAAAAAAAAAAGGCCAATTCTTTCAACCACTCAATAATACTCACTGAACACATGGTTCCCACAAAACACATAGAAAATATAAAAACCAATTGTACTGGGACTCACAGAGAGGAGTAGAGACATCACATCGGTCTTTAATGAGTGATTTCTATGACATCACTGTCCCTTCTGAATAGTTCTTCTGCCACAGTAACCCACTAGAGGAAACAGCATTGTCCTTCCCCCAGTATTTTAGTACGTGTGTCCCCTGCCGTGGTTTCCAGGCCACCAATCTTCCAGCTCCACTTCTCCTTGTGTTGCTTTAGAGTATGTGTTGTCCTCCAAAACTTTTCACTCTGTCACTGACTTACTAACACTGAGCTGACAAACTCCTGCGATGCCATCTATGACATCCCCCTGGCCACTGTAGCCCTGTGAGGCTTCCAAGGCAAGGAGGAAAAGGAGAGAAAACCTACTCAGAATTTTTAACTCATATTTACTTGTGTGTGTAAAGGTGTATGTGCATTTGTACATCCATGTGTGGACATCAGAAATCAAAATCAAGTGTCTTTTTCCCCATCATTGTTGTTATTGTTATTGAGATAATTGTCTCATTGAGCCTAGAACCTACCAACTGACTAGCTGGCCCACAAGATGAAGGGATGCACATCTTTGCCTCGCCTACCACTCAATCCCCATCCCCAAGCTGGATTTATAGATATCTGGTACCATGCTTTGCTTTTTATCTGGGTTCTGGGAATCTGAATTCTCATCCTCTTTGCTTCCACTATCTCCCAAGACTCCACTAAAGGGTTTCAATGGAAAAATTTGGAGTTGTGGGACTACACTGTCAGGAAGCAGTGATACTAAGGTAAGCTTCACAGAGACAAGCTCAAATTTGGAAATTACTGGATGAGACTTTTGCTGCGCTTGTTGTTATTTAACCATGTAAGAAGAGCAATCATCTGTGCCTTTTCTTGACAGAAGATACTACAGTTCCTCTGAAGTGTTTATTTAGACTCAAACACAGTACTGGGACAAAAGACCAGCTGTATAACAGTAACATGACAAGTGGAAAAATTATAGGGCACCAATGTATCCTTGAGTACATTCTATAGACTTATCATCTTGCATTCGACCAAGCCTGGCAACAGCTAAATTTTATTATGCTTTTATAGGCTTCAGATCATTTCATTTTGAAAGGAAGCATCAACACAGCATCGTTTTATACAAACTCATATGTGATATTTATTATGCTGAATTTATGAAAAAAATCTAATATTTTATTCTTATAGCTTGTCATTTATCCTTTTTTTTTTTTTTTTTTTTTTTTGGTTTTTCGAGACAGGGTTTCTCTGAATATCTCTGGCTGTCCTGGACTCGCTTTGTAGACCAGGCTGGCCTCGAACTCACAAAGATCCGCCTGCCTCTGCCTCCCAAGTGCTGGGATTAAAGGCGTGCGCCACCACCGCCCGGCGTCATTTATCCTTTATCCCGTAAGAGAACATTAATCAATCTGATGAGTTAAAAAGTCAAGTTGAATAAAGATATTATTTCCATGATCATCACATGCTGCAGTGCTGAACATGGGAGGAAACATATTTGAAGGATCTAGTTCATATCAAGTTATTTCCATCAGTCAACATCTGGCATGATTTTGTCATTTATGCAAAACAGAAACATAAAATATGTACATGCATATATAAATCTTCTAGAGAAGTAAAAAGATAATGTAATAAAAAAGATTGCTACTTGGAAAACATTTTTGATGTGATCTACTCAAAGTCAGAAATTTTAACTCTAGCTATGTTTGTTCCTAGTCTCAATTTTTAAAAATTATGGGCAAGAATGCCTAGTAGAAGCAAAGCAGTCCTTCTTCTCATGCATGTCTGAAGCAGGCTGCACATGGACCTTTCCACAGTGACCCTGAGTATTTTTATGACAAAATACCCTTCTGTTGACAGAAAAATGAAACAGAAAGAAGTTATGTAAGTAACAGAACAGAAAAGGGCCAGCCCTGTAAATCGTGCAGACTGAGACTCCTGACCTGACCTACACAGAGAAGTCTGTAATATTAACCTCCTTTCTTTCTTGCTCTCAACATCTTTCTCCTCAAAAAGGCTTCTCAACAAGTCCCAATAGAAAATACTGGCCAATTTAAGAGGGCCCCCTGCATGTGTACAAGGAACTTCTCTTTATTTACTTAACCTTATACACTTATTATATTGATAATACATTGATATCAAATAGTACTTCCATTTTAATATTGTACAGAAGTTTAACTGGATTGATTATATGGATTCAGTCATTCGTGAGTTTAAAGAGACATACAGCAGAGGACAGCATCCATTCTGACAGTTTGTAGAGACGCACAGGGAACATAGTATGCAAACAGTCCTCAGATGCGTTCCTACTCATGCCTCCTCACTCTTTAGTACATCGAGCACATGGATTAATTTTTCAACAAAAAGTTTTTAAAAAATGAAATGAAACGAACACAACACTGGCCAATCATGACAAAATAATAGTCATAAGATACCACAGAATTTAATTCTGACACTTCTGAGAAAGGGCTTAGAAATGGGAACCATTCTCATTGCCAGCTCACCAATATCTCACCATTTCCCAAATATTTGAAAAGTCTTAAACCTCCCCCATCACTATCAAGATTAAATTGAATTTCTTTTGCCTGCTTTACAATCGAATTTGAACAAGAGAAAAAAAAACAGAAACAGACCCTCTATTTCTAGGGACACCTAGGACTACAGGACAATGATCTCCACCTGGACAACTGTGCCCTGAACCACAGGGAGGGACTTAGGGTTGCAGCTGTGGTCAGCACACTCAGCAGCCCAGAAGCCCAGGGTGCTGAGAGAGGGACACATCCTGGTAGGAACTGAGACACAAGCATCATTTCTTTTATATTCTAAGACATAAGTGAACTCTCAATATTTGAGTTTGAGTGGAAACAAACATCAAGAATTTTAATGGATAGAAAAAGGACTGAAAATTAGTTTTCTTTATGAGGTTTATTACTTTCTGTGTGATAAAAGTTTTCAAAGGAATTTAAACCTTTTCTCTATATTTAAGAGAAATTAGACTTGAATGGCAACTATAACTACTTTATTTTAAATAATTAAAAACATTTAAAGCTCAACCAAATTTGCTTATGTTGTGACATCATAAGTTATTCTTAAAGGTTTAAGAGAGAAGAAAACACAGCAGGTGAAAAGAAATCTCCCTTACACACACCACCTTTCAAAGAGTTAAGCTGTGAAACTTTCATATACTGTCAAAGAGCAGGGTTATAGCTCAGCCAAGCACTCTCAGAGAATGCTATTAAAAACAACCACTGACTACAATTCCATACATAAATTTTAGTTCTTTAAAGTTGACTGTAAGTAATACAAAGACAATTCATGAATAAGGGCTATTTTCCCAGGACATAACCAGGACTGTGTGCTACATACACATACAACTTTTGGAAAGCACTTTAGAAACAGAAACTAAATAAAACCAAACAGTATACACAAACTAACACAATTTTGTTAATACCAAAATTAAAACTCCATTTTTTAAATGTCCCCACAGGCTGAGGCAGGAGGATTTTCAAAACTTTCAAGCCAGCCCGGGCTACACAGAATTTCTAGGCCAGCATAGGCTACAGTATGGGATGGATTTTATCTCAACAAAACAACAAAAATTTCTACATAAGTATCCCACATAAACACAGAAATTACTGGAAACTCATAGGTTGACTACCAGTATTAAAGATGGCCTGTACCATTTAATTACAAGTCTGCTGTGATATCAAAGGAAAAATGCTGTTTTAAAATGGACTCATCTGAAACTGCATTAATTTAAAAATTTAAAGTCTTTTATTGAAGAATAAAGAATTAATGCAAACTGTGACATATCAAAAGCAAAAACTTTAATGAGGTACAAATGTTGTAACCCAAAACTAATTTTTGAAAATTGTAAGAAATTTACATTTTAAAAGAAGCTGTAAGGATTTCATGTTCATCCAACATGTATATATTCCCTTACAATTGGAAGTACTATAAACATACTCATTTAGCATGTTTTTATTTTAGAGTGGTAAATAAAAACATTCTCAAGTTGAATGTTAAGTATCATGGAAAAACAGCAAACACTGTCAAATCTATATTCATTTTGCTGCCTTAATTTGAGGTTTCATTAAGATCTTAATGGAAAAAACATGCACCCTGGTAATGTAACATATTTAAAAGGAGTACCTTTCAGTCTAGTGTAAGTAAGTGACTAAAAACGAGTTTCTTGTGAGCTAACGATGGCATCAAACAAACCACAAAGCAGTCCTCTGAAAGACAGGCAGTGATTTAAAAGTCAACCGTATTTCATAGATCCCGTTCTTTAATCTGGCTCTTTTAATCTTGTTTCAACCTCAAATCATTTCTGGTTGACAAGTGCTTTTGCTTAAATGTGAGGAACACATAAGCTGTGGGAGGAATGGACTCTTCTTATTTAACATACAATTGTTACTCCATCTTTAGTTGCATGTCAAAACTTCAATCTTTATTAACATGTTCAAATTCTTTGCTTTGTACTTACAATGAGGAATTTATCCTCAAATGGAATTTAATTCCACACTTATTACACAAAGACATCTAATCATATTTTGGATGTGGCATTTAAAATGCCCTATTCACTCTAAGTCAGCAAAATGGATGTATCTTAGTAGTTTTGAGAAGAAATCTGGTTTACAAAAAGAAAGATAAACTTTTAGAGGATTTCTCTCTGTATATTCTGAATTTGTTAAGGAAAGTTTTGTTGACGCTGAACTTTAAAGGTGAATATTATATGGAGATTCATTTTCTATTACCTAGCCCTATATGCTGCCATTCTTAGGGTGCAGGGACACTTATATGTTCAGTGAACTATAAGAGGCTGGTTGGTTTTAGAGACAGAGTACATGCCTGAAACTGGACTTAAACTTGTTGTCCTACTGCCTCAGCCTCCTTGGGGCTCAATTCCATGCATGTGGTGCATGCCCAGATGAAATACTGGGCAAAGTACAACAGGGCACAACGAACAAGACTTAGCACTCATGAGGACCAGGCAGGTGTGAAATGTTCACACACCTTACATTTTTCAAAGCTTCCCTTTGCCTCATATGTCACAGCTGGGCATATGAGCACATGCCTGCAATCCCAGCACTCAGGGAGCTGAGGCATGAGGACTCTGCAAGCTGGAGACAAGTCTGGTCTATCTATACAGGAGTTCTACACTAGCCAGGGCTATGTAATGAAACCCTGTCTAAAGGCAAAGCACAAGATCTAGTTTTAAGAAGCATCTTTTCAGACAGGGTGTCCACCCCTAGCACTGGAAAAGTCAGTCCTCACTCAGAGAAGTTACTATTTAATATGTGAATACTATAGGCCACTGTAATTATGTACTGAATTGCATTTTCACATTGTAAATTCATTTAGTCCTCACAATGAACCCACAAAACAGTTGCTACTGCTGATTTCATTACATATGTAAGGAAAGCAGAAAACAGAAAGTTCTAGGGTATCTGATATCACAGTGCTCATAAACATATAAGCTGACAGGTAAGGCAGATTTATTCTAGAACCTGGACCCATAATTGCTAAAGTATTTTATATCAGATCCTTAACACATTCAAATTGGTATCTTCAAATGAAACTATGAAATGCACTCTGTCTTTTCAGCCCTAAGCTGACAAATCTGTCTAATATTGTTCAACAGAATGTCATGGGGAAATCTTTATAAGAAAAACACATTCTTTTGCCTTGCATCTCCTTAAATACATATTAAAGATCTATTAAAAACAGAGATCAACACAGTCCTTTTGGGACCAAATAAAACACACTGTAACTTTGCACTCGATAGATTACACTTAAAAATGAACTTCATTCTCTAGCATTAAGCACTGTATGTAAGGAAATGTATATTCAAAGCTCTCTACTTGGGACTAGACCTGCCATATTGTTCACCATTCATTCATGGTGAGAGAATTCTTCTACCTTCTTTAAAAGAAGAACAAATAAAAGCCAAACAAAACAAATTTGATGTTTTTGGAAAAATAAATGTTACGACGGACTCAAGTTAAGACCAAAGAAACTGCATAAATATCAACATTCATGTCTACTAGTGAGGTTGCTCAGTGCATCTATCCGTGATCAGACCATGCAACTGAAAACAAACTATAAAACAGTTACTTTTTGGGAGAACAGCAAATTAATTAGGCATGCGGGACCGAACGGGGAACTCACCATGGAGCTTTTATGGAAAAACACCCCGCTCCAAAGAGATAAGGCCTTGGTGGAAAAGGGGGGAAATGCACAAAAAATTAGAGGAAAACTCATTCAACATTAGTAAATACACATATAGTATATAGAATGATAAAAATAACTCAAATTAATTATCATTTGCAATTCTGCTGTGATAGAACCAATGAATACATGAGGTATAGCAAAAAGGTCCTTAGTTTTCATAGAAATGTAGATTTGAATTTTTTTCTATTTCCCCCCCTTTTCTGGAGCACCCCTACAGCACTTCTAACTTAATAAAAATAAAATTCACAGCTGAAGCCTTTAAACACAAAGTAAAAATTAAATGGGGGAATCAGATGGAGAAGAAAGAGTGCTATCTGACACAAGATATCCAGTATTAACTCCACATGACTGGGCTACAACATGACAATGTGCTCCCCAGTGGCTGTCTCTCAGCCACACAGCTTTCAAGCTGCTTATTTGCACTAAGCTTCATGTTACTCTGTGAGTCACTGGCAAAAAACGATGGAATAATTTCTAATTCTTAGCACATTCCAGAAAATTAATACAAGAACATAGCCTCCTCTACCTGCCTTAGAATAGTTATGGTGGACTATACATTTTAAATACCACTGGGGACACAAAGTCAGAATTCAATGATACACTTATTTCTGCTTAAAATTCAGTTCCCAGTACTTAAGACATGCTATGTGCAAATAGGACTTGGTGATTTAATTATACTCAAAAAGAGCTTTAACTACAGCATCTGCCATTTGGAAGACATAAGAAATTGAAAGGGAACACACATTAGCAAGCTGTGGTTATTTCCTTTTTCAAAATTGGAGACTGGAACATTAAGAAGAAAGATAATCCTGCTAATTAGCATTAATTACCAAACAAACAGAGTGCATTCCAGAACAAATTAAAGATTGAATAAAATGTTCTCACAACAGTGAGCATGATTCTGGGGTTCAAAATGCAATAGACACAAAGACAGACTAAGAGACTTGGGCAATAAGTGGAGGTAAAGGGAGACAGGCAAGTAACAGAGGGAGAAGGGGGGGGAACTGGGGGGGGGCAGGACTACCAGCAGTCTTGCAAGCTTTAAAGGTTTAGCAAGAACAGGACAAGGAAAATCAACAGTGGCCCACAGAACAGTATCATTAAGTTGCACAGAAACAATACATAAAAGCCAGACTGAAAGACAAGTGAATTTATGTAGTTTTTGTTTATAAGACAATTTACTATTTTCTCAACATTTCATGAACATAATGCTACCACTAGGCTAGGGGTCTAACTTCCAAAATGTTACTGACTCCGGTGAATGTAGTTCAACTGTTTACTCCATTATTTGACACTGAAGAAAAAATTCTGGTCACATCTACTTAATTTCAAGATCTACTAATTATATCAATGCCCCTATGTCACAAGAGCTCACTCTGAACTGTCGCATGTCTTCATAGCATAAGGACCCTGTACATCAATGAGCAGAAAACAAGAGAGTAAAGCCATTTCTAAATTCCAGAAATACTACAGAAATGAAGAGAATTTTGTTGGCAGACAGTACTCACCTCTCATTTCAATTACTATAAGCAGAATACCCCAAATATTCCAATACTCTGAATGATTCTGGGAGACATGTTGGCATCTGAAAACAGCCTCCGGCTGCCCTTGTGTGTACCCTGGGCCTATCGAGAGCTCTCCAACTCGGGTCAAGTTTCAATATACAGCTGATATCTGAATCCTGACAGGCAAATCAAATACCTGAATGTTCACAGATATACAGATATGTGCAGAGTAAGGAACCTGAAAGTTTGTGTTGAAATTGTCTACTCTTTTCTCTATAACTCAGACTTCTCCATTAGAGTCAAAAAACAACAAACAAAAATGGAACAAAATCTGTTTCTAGGTTAAGAAACAAACAACAACAACAACAAAAAACAAAAACGACGAAAGTGCGACCCTGACATTCCAAACCTATAGATAAAGAAAATACCTCCTACTAGGTTTCAGGTTTCCTGATTTATAAAACAGAAACATACTTCATCCCAACAAATAACAAGTAAACTTAACAAACTAACAAAACCCCTTGATTTCTTTTCTGGAAGTTCCAGCATGTTTCTGATGTCACTGGTCACACACTTGCCCCACCACGCACAGTCACAGTGACACGGACTGAGCAGGCTCTTAGCAGCAGTGGCACAGACAACAGAGCCATGGCTCAAAACGTGGCCCAGCTGCTATGGTAAAAGTTGCTCCAGTGCCATCCAGAAGTGAACTACTGGCCAACAGCTCCACAGAACGGGGGGGGGGGGGGGGGGGGGGGGGGGGGGG
>CAJQZJ010001558.1:10462386-10481781 GCA_907164525.1 Lophiomys imhausi
GGGGGGGGGGGGGGGGGGGGGGGGGGGGGGGGGGGGGGGGAGGATGAGAACCTAGCTTGGTATGTAGACTTGGCATGCATCCAGCTCACATTTGCCCACTTCTTGCCTAGTCTGGCAAATTGGACCTCTGCCACATACATGTAAAAGATCCACTGACTCCAAAGAAGTGCACTGACTGAGGGCAGGGTCAGCTGCTCTTTTGAAATGCTCCTGCTTAATCTTTCTTCGGGAAGAAAGAATTAAAATATGAAGTCACAAAGTCCGGGCCCATGATCCAGCTGTCCTCACCTCTGACTCCTCACACAACCCGCCTCTGAAAGCCCACAGCTGTAGCTTCCTACAGGAGTGGGTGAAGGTAGGAAGACAAGAAGGCAGTATTAAGTAGTGAACTCACACAGTCGAGATGGGGCTGAAGAATTTGCAAATCAACTACTCAACGAACTAAAAATCTAACAATGGTTATTAGAGAATTATAATTCTTTAAGGGTAATATGAAATCACCTGGACATTAATTCTCGAAGGAATTCTCAGAGAATCTCACAAAATGGTGATGAGCAGGACATTAAAGAGGGCATGGAGAGGGTGCCCAGTGGCTAGCACACCTACTGTTCTTCCCTGACACCTGGCTTCAGCTCCCAGCATTCAGAGTGGATCACAGCTGCATGGAACTCCAGTTCCAATCTGACTTGAACAAGCCCAAAGCCCAAAACCTGATTCCAGCAGTAAAAAGTAACTGTTAAGATCTGATCAATAATCAATAGGCACTGGGGTAGTCTTTGAGTGAGTGGCTTACTATGTTGCCTAGGCTGGCTTCAAGTTGTGATCCTTCTGCCTCAGCTTCGTAAGTGCAGGACTACACAGTGTACTAGCCAGCCCAAGCCTATTCATCCCTCTCTAGAGTTAAAGCAGCAACTGGAATTTGGAAGATAAATCTATACATATATTCCACCATACTATTCTTCAGCTTATCAAGTTCTACGATCAGTCAAAAAGCAGGGGTCACAATGAGTCCCCGGAGATGAGACCTTGGCAGAAGAGAAAAGGCTGTAGCACATCAGATACACAATATTTAAGAGAGGCAATTCCTAAAATTAATTCTAAAGCCTCTATTGCCACTGTGTGCACCTTCTCTATAGCAAAATTATGGGAACTCCTATTTCCTCCCCCATTGCTGTAAATTAGCCCTCATGTCATTTCCAACTTTTAATTTGTTCATTAATCGAATTTTAACTGCTCCCTTACCAAACAGGTCTATGGCATTGCTGGTTTCCAATCTGCAGATCTGTAGGAAAAACTGAAGCCGAAACAGACAGCTGACTAATTTGAGACATATTTGGCATGCCAATTTAAATTACAAACTCAAGATGTAAAAGATTTTCATTAGAAAAACAGAGATAATGCTGAAGTTCTTCCATATGCAACAGAACAGAGACTGGGATAGCATAAATAATGTCAAACTTCTGTTGACTGCTATGCCCACTGACTTTCAATATGGTGTATAGTAGACTTCTTTCAAATTAAAAAAAAAAACAGATTTACAGAAAAATGGAATAAACTATGATATAGTTTAACTACCCTACTTATTTGGCACAAAAACTAAAAACTCAAACTATGGTAAATATATTACACATGTAGACAAAAACACACACACATACACTCAAATGAAAATACATCTCTATTATTTTATATCTGGAACCAAACACCTAGAGCTTAACCATACAAACTAATGATTACAAAAGACAAAGACAAAAGGTGGCAAGTTACCATGTGCTATGGTTACAGGGCTCTTTTTTCAAATCTTTCCTTCTTCTCTGAACTTTGCCTGTAAGGTTCGAGGCTCAGATGGAGTGGTCTAAACAAGCCGAGAAGAACCGAGTTGAACTGAATTAAAGGAAGAAATGGACTTTTACATTTACTATATGAAAATGTCATTTACTCTGACAACAAGAACTGATGATAAACTTGTGTTACAAATAGCAACTGAAGATGTTCAAACAGATGCTGTTATGTGCTTAAATGTCTGTGAAAAACACACATCTGTTTACTAAGTGCAGCTCACAAGGACTCAACAGTGAGTCATGCTTAAATGAGGCAATGAGATCAAACAGTTAGGCACACATACATCCACACACATGAATTATTTTCATATGAGGAAACTTACACAGGACACTGATAAGTGGATGCTTCCACATGGGAAACTAGGGATACATATTATGCACTCTATTTTAAATGGATAGGGCCCAAGGTTTCAAAATCTTCACAAAGAAATGAATATGTGTGAAGGTGGGAAGAGAAGAGACAAGATCTCTATGAAAGAATAAGTCATGTTTCTGTTCACTTCCAACATGGACTAACCAGCTAAGAGCAAGGAAGTAACTTCATTCTAAATTTTTATAGTCTTTCTTCCTAGGACACTGGTTCAATCTCATTCTAGCATTTACAGTACTCTTGTGTCCACAAAATTAATACATATAATCTTAGATTTAAAGAAAATAAAATACAATGCAAAATGTATTCATTGTAACTCAGCATTTGAAATTATTCTCATTTGACTCAATTGAAGCAAATGCCTATGAAATGTTGCTAATATACTCTACCACAAAAACCTAATTTGCAATATACAATCCCTAATACTATCTCCCTTTTTTTTTCTTCTTTCTTTTTTTTTCCTCCCATCCTTCCTTACTTCCTTGTGGTGCATGGAACTGAACACTGAGCCTCATATGTGCAAGGGAAATACTCTTCTACTGAGCTAAAGATTCTCGTCTTTTATTTCTCTCTCTCTAAAAAAAAAAAGAAACCATAACGATGTGGTAAGGGGCTTTCCAACCCTCCAGCACTAGACCACAGAAAACGGACTCTGTTTACATGAATGACCTGCGAAGCCAAATAACTGCCAGCACTTCCTCTGCCATCACCCAGGCTCAGAATCAGAGTGACACAGCAGCTGAGGCTATCAGAGGCCATCCTGTCCTCCAAGAGATGCTTTGAGGTATTCAACAGGAAGGTGTAAATACAGCTGTCCTTTGCCATTTGTAGTTATACTAGCCTCATGTGCGCAGAGGAGTGAGACAGATGGTCCCCAACACTGCACAGACTTTCAGGGACATAGATTTGTAAAAATAAGAGGGCAGATGTTAAGCATGGTAAAGACAAATTTTGTATCCTGAAGACTTAAGCTAAGGTCTGTATGTCAAACCTGGATGTCTGAATTCTGAGTCCTAGGCAATTTTCCTAATTCTGCAACAGAATTCTAACACTTTGTGGCTATTTTTATGCCTTTACACAGAATACTGAATGAGACAAATGACAGCTGCTCTAAGTAACAGCTAGATGTATCACCAGGTATAACTGAATAAAGCACAGCATTTACAAGTCTGCAAAGGGTGAGTCCGGTGTCTGATTTCCAAATCAACCATGGGAACCACTTCTTGCTAATTATATTTTAAAAGCACTACAAAAGGTGTGAGTAACTCAGAATTTAAGGAAAGAAGAGACCTGGAAAAGAAAAGCACTGTTTGCTTATTACATTGGTTACCTTCATGAGAAAATTAAATTTCCCAGTAAATAAAACAAAATGGGGTAGAAATAATTAAAGGTAAATAGCCAGTTGCAGGATTAGTCACAGTTTTGAAAACGTTTGAATAGAATAAACAAATGTCATCTGTGAATGCTAACTGCATGAAATCTAAGAGATGAAATTGGGACAAACTTAGCAAATGTATTCCCAAGCTTTTCTTTCACTGGGGGAGATGGGACTGAACCAAGGGTTTCACACATGCTAGACATGGCATCTAGGCTGTCCTCTTATCTGGTCTTAACTTTGGAAACTGCTTCTAACCAACCTGCCTTGGCTAGCTTCGAACTTAACATCCTCCAGCTATCTACTACAGCAAGCCCTGGATATCCTAGCACACCTGACACATAAGAAAATGACCTTAAATCCAATCTTATGAAGATGGTAGAGCCCTTTGGAGATGAAAAGAATAAATCCCTTAAAGAAATACACGAAAATACAATCAATCAAACAGGTGAAGGAAATGAATTAAAAATGCTCAAGACCTGAAAATGGAAATAGAAGGAAAAAATAAAAACCAAAAGACAAACACACAGACTGAGGGAATCAAGGAGATGGAAAACCTAGGGAAGAGAACAGGAATTACAGATAGAAGCAAGCATCACCAACAGAATGCAAGAGATGGAAAAGAGAATCTCAGTAGTAGAAGATAAGATAGAAGAAATCAATACTCAAAGAAAATGTTAAATCTAAAAAGTTCCTCACACAAAACATCCAGGAAATTTTGGACACTATGAAAACACAAAATTTAAGAATAACAGGAATAGAAGGAGAAGAAACCCAGCTCAAAGATCCAGAAAATATTTTCAACAAAATTACAGAAGAAAATTTCCCCAACCTAAAGAAATGCCTATAAACATACAAAAAGCTTACTTACACAACACCAAATGGACCAAAATGGAAAATCTTTCTACTACATAATAAAACACGAAATTATACAGAACAAAGAAAGAATATTAAAAGTTGGAAGGGAAAAAAGGCCAAGTAACATATAAAGACAGACCTATCAGAATTATACCCAACTTCACAACAGAGACTTAAAATCCAGAAGGACCTAGGCAGATGTCTTGCAGTCTCTAAGAGACCATAGATACCACCCCAAACTACTAACCCAGCAAAACTTGCAGTCACCATAGAGTGTAAAAAAAAAAAAAAGATATTCCATAACAAAACCAAATTTAAACTGGAGGTCTGCATATAGAAGAAGGCAAATAGATCCATATTTATCACCCTGCACAAAACTCAAGTACAAGTGGGCCTCAACATAAAAGCAGACACACTAAATCTGATAGAAGATAAAGTGGGGAAGAGCCTTGAATAAATAGGTACAGGAAACAATCTAAGATCACCAACTATTGAATGGGAACTCATGAAACTGAAAAGTTTCTATAAGGCAATGTACACTGTCAATAGGACAAAGCGGCAGCCTACTACACATCAAGAAAAGATCTTCATCAACCCTGCAGCCAACAGACTGAACCACCAGCCAAAGAACTTGCGTGGTCTGGTCCTAAGCCACTACACATGTGAAGCTGACGGGCTGCTTGGTCCTCAAGTGGATCTCTTAACCGGAGTGGGGACTATCTCTGACTTGGTCTCTGTTACCTCCTCTTAACCCCATTTTCCAAGCAGAGTTGCTTTGTCTTGCCTCAGTGGAAGAGGAGGCACTTAATCCTGATGCTATTATGTGCCAGAGTGGGTTAGTACCGGGCTGCGGGGTGTGTGTAGGGGGAGTGGGTGGGAGAGTGGGACTAGGAAGAGAAGAGGGAGGAGGGTTGGGATTGGAATGTAAAATAAACAAATAATTTTAAAAAAACAGAATTTAAGCTCACAGGAGACCTCTAGATGCTAACATCTTCTAAACTGGCAGAGGGTGGGAGAGCACAAATCTCTCTAAGGAATTTTCAAATACAGAGAAAACGAAATGTACATCACTATGCATAAATATGTGTAACTAAATGCTAACATCCTGTCCTTGTGTGTCTAACACATCTGCACCAATCTCAAAGCTGTTTAAAAAGCTTATGGGAGAAAGAAAGCTAAGTCTTCGTACTGGACACAATATGCCCTGTATGAAGAACAGCAAGAAAGAAGTCACCTGAAACAAACACCAGTATATGCTCTCACGTCTGTGGCTCCAGGACGCTGCTGAGCCGCGTTTTCAACTACCTTTGCAGATGCCCCTCACTCTGAATGTACAGACAGTTAAACCAGGGGAACATTTTAAATATGCTTTCACTTAGATTCAGGAAAGAATACAATTTTAAGTGCTTTACAGAATTGTACAGTGGTGGAGTGAATCACTTACAATTACATTCAGGCAGACTTCAGTGGGTAAAAAAAATTTCACTTTAAAATTTTAGTTCAAGACGAAGAACAATTTCTACTTGATATTGTACCCAGAGAATACACTGGTTCAATGTGGGGGAAAAAATCAACTAGCAGTAAATCAAGGAGATTCACCCATCAAAGATCACAACCATCATGGCCAGGATGCCTTTAACAAACAAGCAAACATACCACTTAGAACTGTACTTCTACTAAACACAGAGCATTAAATTATATGCTACACAGCTCAAAGAATGGTATAATAAACATTGATTTTTGGAACCAGGTTTTCAGTATTTTTTCCTCTTTTATTTCCCTTAATATGTTACAAACTCAGCTTGCTTCTGTCAATAGGCCCACCATACACATAAACTCCATGTCACCTAGGTTGAGGGTCAATTACTATGTGACAGTGAAATCTGGTATCTTGGAACCTAAGAGTATTTTTTTCCTAAGAAAAGTGACTTTTTTTTTTACTTTATTTTTTATTTCTTCAAGTTACATCTCAATCACAATCCCCTCCCTACCTTCTATGAGCACCCTTATGTTAGTACAGTATCAATACAGTGGCCAGATAATTTAATTTTTTTTTCTCAAGGGGGAGAACCTAAGGACTATTTGAGGCCAAGACAGAGCCTTCTCCAGACTACTTTAATACAGAATCTTAATATATAAATTGTTCCATTTCTAATTCAATTAAACAATGGGGTTGTACATTGAGGAAAACAAATAATTTGGCTATAAAAATGACTACAAAAGTACAAACTTAATAGTCCAAAATGGATAGTCAATTTCATCATATAATTGAATATCTAATAATATTGACACATAGTAGTTCATTTACAGGCTCACAATTCATTAGTTTATGTTCCAAACAGGTAGAGAATTTTTTATCAGCTAAAATGAACACTGAAAAGAATTAAAGAATGTTGGGGACCAATTTTGTACTGGTTTTAAGCTATGTGTAATAGCACATTATTCAGACACTAATAATAGATTATTAATGTAAATATGTTGGTGTAATACACCAACACAAATGAGTAGGTGAATTTCATACTTACTAAAATACAGTTGTCATCTAGAAAACTTTTCTTAATATTTGCATCTGTCAAAATGCATTGTATTGAAATGCCAATCATGTTTGCAAGAGCCAAGAAAATCAAACTGTACAATCACACAAGGCCACAAAACAGAAAGTGTGGTCGAGTGGAGGAGTCTGGTCTTCATTAGCCAATACTAGTTTTCACATCTTGTCACTGCTTTGTTTCTTACTATGGATGTGTGTACAAGGCTGTGTATGAGCATGCTTGTGTATGTGCTGAACTCTGTACCAACTCAGCTGCCATTGAATCTCATGTGGGCTGGAAATGAAGGACATAATCAAAAACACACAGTGAAAACAGCACGTTCAATTTTTATCCAAACCACCCTCTACAGTGACTGTGGAAACAGCATCAAGCTTTGAGGCCTTACCCTGTTCGTTTCGTGATGGTCCCCAATGTCATTGGCTGTTTGATTTGTGCAAGAGGCGTCACTACCATCAAACTGGGGAGGGGAGAAAGCCGGGGGTTGCCAGGGTTGTTGTTGGTAAAGTTATTGTAAGAGTCTTGGCTGTTCAGCTTCCCTACAAAGAGAAACACAAACCAGAACATCACTGATGGAAATGCCCCTCCTCTGAAAAGGTTTTCATTAAAGAAAGAAATCAAGGGTTGGCAGGATGGTTCAGTGGGGAAAGGCACATGCTTCAGAGCCCCAAAACCAGAGTGGTACCCAGAAGCTACATGGTAAAACAAACCAAGTTCCTGCAAGTTGTCATCTGATCTCTACACATATGCAAATGAATGAATGAGTGAACAAACAAACAAATAAATACATAAATGAGATAAAATTTAAAGAAAATTGATGCAAGTATAAAGTTCATAGGGACTGGAAGAAACCAACATTATCAGGTCACAGAAGTGACCAAAGTAAATAGTCTTAGAGACTGTAGATGGATGTTTTGTTTTACACTTTGTGTGTGTGTATGTGCACACAGGTATATGCATGTATGTATACACATAAAGGTCAGTGTCAGGCAGCTGCATCCTACTTGCTGACTCAGTGAAGCTGGCTGGCCAGTGAGCTCTGAGCATCTGTTACAGCCCTTAATACTGGGATTACATATGTGTGCTGCTGGACCTTGCAGTTTTACATGAGTGCTAGAAATCCTAACTCAGGTTTTCACAGTTGTGCATCAGATATTTTACCAGATCTCAGAGCCTCAGAATTCTCATATGTTTATAAAGTGTGGTTCTGACAAAAATTCACTATTTCGCCGGGCAGTGGTGGCGCACGCCTTTAATTCCAGCACTTGGGAGGCAGAGGCAGGCGGATCTTTGCGAGTTCGAGGCCAACCTGGTCTACAAAGTGAGTCCAGGACAGCCAGGGCTACACAGAGAGAGAGAAGCCTTGTCTCGAAAAACAAAAATTCACTATTTCACCTGACTCAGAGAATTTCTAAAACGAAGCTCCTTGCCCTTTTGATGGGTACTGAGTTAAATCTTTTGATCAATTTGAGAAGTATAGATAGTTTTCCCTACCTACAGGATCCATATCTACAGATTCAATGAATTATAAAACATAAAAATGTGGTGTTGGGGAAAGAATTCCAAAAAGTTCCAAACCGCAAAACTAGAATTTACAATGCAATGAGCATCACTGTGAAGACATGTCAGAGTAGTGTGTGCATATATCTTGTAGTAGCCTCCCACAATTTTAGAGTTTCTCTCTAGTATTGTCAGACATGACCTTGTTTGTGCAGTTAGGCCAAAAGGTCTATGATGACAATATCAATCCTCAAACTAACTATGTAGCTGTGAAAGACAAGAATGGCATCTTCTAAATCCTAGCAGGAGATGGTGACTTCCAAAGCAGGATGTGAATAACAAGGTGCTGCTTCTCAAAGTCACAGGTCTATCTCTCTATATCACTCCCTGGAATTAATGAGCTAAGCTGCACTGTGCTGATAAACTCTATCTCCGACTCCCCATACTAATAAATTCCAATTTCACCAACGCAGTAGAAGCAATTCACACCTACAGCTGGGATGCAACAGGCAGCAATTACAATACACACAGTCAAACAGTATTACACATACACAACAGAGAATCTTAAAGAAAAGACAAATGGATATTTGTAATACAATAAAGGAGAATACCTTTTAATACTTGAGTCACTCAGAGTGACTTATATTCTCAAGGTCAAAAGAGACAATAGTTGACAATTCATTAACAGATGATGTTTGCACTGAAATGAGGGTCCAACACTAATGGCACAAGTTAGTAAAGTTCAGGATATGTGTGTCTGTCATAAATATCTGTCAGCTACTAAGGATGGATCTGATGAGTGTCTTAGCCAAAGATAACACACTGTGGGGGCTCCTACCCTCTTATCACAGATTTTATAGCACAGAATGATGCAAGCTAACTGTGGAGAACTGAAGATAAGTCTATGTGGGAACACTTATTTGGAAATGGGTTCATAGACCACATGGGAGGTAACCTGGTTAGATAAGGAGTTGGGAGAGCAGGGAAATTCAAGGCCTGAAGACTAACATAAGGGAAAGAAGTGTGCAGTGATGCCATTACTGGAACAGAGATAGTCTCTAAACACTAGTATTAAGGTATAACACAAAGGAGTGGAGAAATAAATTTATTTCCCTTTTAGAATTCCCTCCCTCATTTTCTCCCTCCATCTCTCCCTCCCTCCCTTCCTAACAGTGCGCATCCTAGGCAGGCCTCTAGCTCAAGATCCTTCTGCTTCAGCCTCCCTGCTTCAGCCTGCAGTGACAAGTGTGTCCTATGTTGCCAGATGCAGGAGGAACATACACAATAACACAAATTCTTCAGCAAGCAAACAGTTCAGATGTTGAGCTCATTGGACACTACTGATAAGATATTTTGAGCTTGGAACGTTAGTGATAGAGCACTTGCCTAGCACAGAACTCTAGAACAGGAAATAAAACAAAGACAAATAAATAGTGAGTGAAAAAGAAACACAAGGTGATTCACAGATATGTTCCCAATGTAATGGCTATGACTCGGCAGCTTCACTTTCTGCCTAGGATACAGGACCAACACAGAACAGCCCAGAAGGCACTAGAGACTCCTCAACCTGCTCCTGCTTTCTCAAGAACCCAGTGTCTGTGGTGTCCTTCTCTTCTACTCTGTGTTTAGGATGCAGCCTCCACCTACAATGCAGTATGCAGGGGTGTGTAAAGCAAGTTGTGCCAATGTTACATTTGTGTTTACCTTAACAGGGCAGGCAGAGTAGCAGTGTCTGTCTTACATAGTACTAGATTTGGCAAGAAGTTTATAAACATAGATCCTTTTAGTCTTTCTTTGTCTTCTTTTTTCCCCCTTTTTACAGGGAGCAAGGAGGTCCTAGGGATCACACATATGTCAACTAGGCAAGCACTCTAACACACAGATATATCCCAGTCAAGCATAGCTTAAATGAAAGAGAAAATGTATTCTACAAACGCTCAGTAAGCCTGTTTTGTATAATAGCTAAGAAGACTGAACTAGAAATCAATACATTAACTAGAAATCCTATTTATGATAGCTGTTAAAAATTATCTAACAGCTAAGGGTGGAGCTCCAGGGGTAGAGTATTTGCCTGACATTACACAAAGCCCTAAGTCTGACCCCATCACCATATGAACCAGACAAGGCACACATGCCTGTGATCCCAGCACTTGGGACGTGACCCAGGAAGATCAGAAAGTTTAAAGCCATTCTTAGCTATATATTAAGTTCAAAGCCAGCATGGACTACATAACACTATCATAAAACATAGAAATGAAGATAGAAAGGTGGGGAGGGAGGAAAGGAAGGAAAGGAGGGAAGAAGAGAGAGAAGAAATGGGAGTGAAAAAAAACAGGGAATAAATTTAACTAGACAAAAGAAAGATCTCTTCATGGTAGTATATACAGTATGCTAGGTAGAGAAAAAATGTTGAAAAAATAAATTTGGAAAGGAAACAAAAAATTGGAAAAGGCATCTATGCTTGTGGTTAAAAAAAAAAAAAATCAGTAACATTAAAATGCCCTGCTTCCCAAAGCAAATTTGATACAATCCTTTTCAAATACCTATGATGCTCTTCTCAGAGGTAGGAATGAGAATTCAAATAGTAAGGACTGAATCTCACAAAATACACAACAGCTTCTTAAGCAAAACCAACAAAGTAGAAATTAATGCAAAGCAAGGATGTGAAGACAGGGAAACCTTGCATGTCCCTGGATATTAGCGTACAAGGCAGCTCAGAACCATCTGTAACTCCAGGTTCAAATGATTTAACACCCTCTTCTGGCCTGTATGGGCACCAGGCATACGCATGGTACACAGACAAATGTGCAAAAAAACATTTATACACATAAAACAATAAAGTTAAACTCTGCTTGGCACCTTTAAACATGCATGAATTTTATATTTTCATGGATCTGGGAGGAAGCTCTATGCAGAAAGTGCTTGCCTTCAAAGTATGAAGACCTCAGTTGAATCCCCAGAAACCACACACACACACACACACACACACACACAAAGGTGATTGTAATGGCAGGGGCTTGTAATCTCAGCACAGGGGAACAACAACAAGATTCCTGGAGCACAGCAGTCATTCTAACCTTTGGTGGATTCTAGGCCAATGAGAGATACTGTCTCAAAGGAGGTTAAACTACGTTCCTGCAGACAGACCTATGCCAACCCCACATACACATAGAAGTAAAAATGAATAAAATTTACCCTAAGAAAAAAAGAATATATAAGTTAACAAATGAATGGACAATGAGGTGAGCTAATGACTCTGGTAGTCCTTGATAGCTAAATCCCACTGCACAGGTGGAAAAGCCAAATGTTAGGTAAAAGGGACCCAGACAGAAGTGGCCCTGGTAAGTGGTGTGGAAATGAGATTAAATGGCTGCAACTGCAGAGAAGACACTAACAAGGGAGACAGCGTGACTCTCAGCATCCCTTCTTCTTTAACCACACAGTCTGAGGCTGTCTGGGATCACACCCTGCGATCAGTCCTGATTAGCAAGGCCAAGAGATTTTCAGTGTGTCCATACTATGGTGGAGGAGGGAAGGCGGAGATGAACAGATGATGGGAAAAACATGTTACAAATGACATCTGAAAAACAGCTCAGAGACAAAGAGAAGGAGTTACTGTTATTTTTTTAAAGGGTAACTTAAAAAGGGGGATGAGTCACGTAAATGTTGCACATACAGGAGTTAGCTTGTCTAATAGAAAGCAAAGGATAAAAAGAAGAAGCGTGATGTTATCAGGGATTAGTAAAATGAGGGACAGCACAGACAAGAAACTTCAGTAATAGACACAACATCAACAGTTCAATAAACATTTGCCAAATGAAAAAAATCTATTTTCCAGAGAGAGAGAGAGAGAGAGAGAGAGAGAGAGGAGCCTCCCTCAACAGTAGAGAAAAAGCATTTTGGAGGGAATCTCAAAATACTTCAGAGAAGGTCAAACATGGTAACACAAGGCAAAATCTCAGCAGTTGAAAGGCCAAGGCAGGGGTTCTAAGCCATCATGGATTATGTAATGAGACTTAGTCTCAATTAAAAGGGGAGAGGATAAAGGGGCAAGTGATTGAGTCAATGGATCTCTCCCCTTCTGGGACTCATGTTCCTCTGGACAGGGGAGCTCAATGGGGTGCCTTTAGGCACATATTTGGACACTTCACTGCAGTTAACTGAGGAGCCTGTCTCACAGTGACGCTGAGCACAAAGATGCTCTATGTGTAGTGTCTGTGGGCTTGGACTCAGTCTACCCTACCCTTTCCTTGTGCCAACTCTCGGAAATAGTTTAGACAGTAGAAAAACTGAGAACCAAGAACATGGCCACTGCATGAATGTGCCTCACCAGCAAGGCTTCTTTCTGTACTCTGCTTTTCATTATCATGTGAGTATAACAGACAGAACTGACACTGTCTAACCGCACCTTTAGTGAGAAATGAAGCCATAGGATCTCTAGAACATTTCACACATGATGACAAAGAACTCGCAAGTGAAGATTGCCCTGAGAACGGCTATTCTCAATGTGTATCTGACACAGTTGGACGGGAAGTCACAAAAATCTCATGAGACAACAAGCTCTTGTGAAGCTCTCACCCCGGTTCTCAGGCTCAGTCTAGAGATAGACCTGCAGAAGCCTTCCGTCTGCTGAGTCTTTGTCCACACCCACCACAGCTCTGATCCCTTAGAGGGAAACCAGTCTCCATGACAGACGGACATTACATGGGAGAAATAAAATTCCAAACTCCAATAAGATGGTTTCTCGACAAAAGAAAGCAGTGATTCTATGACAGGACAGAATATCATCCAAAAATATGAACTCCATAAAAAATTTTCTTCATGTTGAAAGCTACTGCTCTTTGGTTTGTTCTGTTTTCAGTTGTGTTTACTGTCATTGAGTTTACAATTACATGATAAACTGAAACAGAATAAATAGCAGGCTTCGGGGTTAGACCAACTGACTTCCTATGCTATCAGAAACAAATTTCAATCTCTGAAAAGGGAAAGCCCTCCCATGGTCATTCTTGGATTCTGCCACCTGCAAGTAAGCTGGCTTACTCTTCATGCTAACACAGGGTCCCACAGACACAGGTGAGGTGGGTTAGGCACCATCCACACTTCCAAATGTGACCTTACTCATCATTTTCCCAAATAGAATTTCCCCAAACATTTTATACTACAAAAAAAGTTAGAGGCAGACGGATTAAGTTGAGGATGAAAATGGACAGAGAAAGGAGCAGTGGGCTTTGTGGCTGCTCTGGAGGAGTGGCCCGCCAGGTCAGGGCTGCAGAGATCATATTCCCAAACCACTCATCATTAACGGACTCACTTCCACAGGAAAGAAAAAAAAGCCAAGAGTCTGAAAACTCCGGACAAAAGAAATCCCTGCAGACAAAGTAAAAACAAATTAAAAGACCCATTATAAAACACAGATGCTACAAGGAAAATAAACTTTCCAAGATTTACTGGGCTTTGACAAACTAGGACATTTGTGGAAAAGCCATCAGCAGCAACTCCCAGGTAATGTGGGAGGAAGCTCAGCTCCTTTCTGTTTTATCTTCACCCTCTGAGCAGAAGCTGCCAGGACTGGATTCCCAGCTTCTGGATGCAGGGATGTGAGAACATGTGAACATGGCAAACTGCCAAGCACAAGACATTTCTAAGGGAAGCAAGACCCTGAAAGTGCTGAGCACTTCACATTCTGCTAAATGCTGGAGCTACTATCAGCACACTGTTTGCATGGACTTCTTCAGTGCAAGTAAGAAAGAACCAGCGAACAGACAACATTCCTCCTCCCAAATCTCCTTACTGCTCTATCACACTGTGAAGCAAGGAAAAGAAAACCACAAAAATTATGTTCATCAGTTTCAGCTCAGAAATCACCTATATGGCAGCATCACAGTGGGAGAAAGAGGAAAGAAAAAAAAAAGGTTTTGTTCCAGGTTAACAGAAGCACCATGCTGCAGGTGGTCATGAGTGGGAGCCATGGCAAGATCCCGTAACAAGGAAAGGTGTGAAAAAGAAAACATACAATGAATAGTGGAGTGCCTGGAGGAGATTCTTTGGTTTTCACTGGGGATATGGGGACAAACAGGCACAGAAATGTTAAGAAACACTTACAAGAGCAAATTAGTGTGCCCACGGGACAGCACAGTTAGGAGGTCTGAAGTCATCTGGGTTTTTCTGTGCTCTTCCTTCCTCCCATCAGACAGGCTATTACACAGGCTTACACAGACACCGTCCACGACTCAGTTAATCAGACTCCTCTCAGTTCGATCGGGCTGTTCTCATGAATCTCCACTAAAGGAATTTCCCAGAGATGGGGGCCCTGCCTCTCACCCTCTCAAGGTCTCTGCTCTGCTCATATGAGCAGCTGTATTTGGAAATTAAAATAAGGAGGGCACCCTCAAACCCAGACTCAATGTGGGTATCTGGCACATCACAAAAGACAAATCTATAGAAACATCCTTTCCCAAAATATTTCCATGATCTCTGTCCTCTTTCCAACACTTCCCACTCTGAGACATCACAGAGACATCCTCCTGTCTACCCATTTCCAAAGGAAAGCTGGGGAAGGGGTTTTAGGTAGCCTTTGTGCACACGCCTTTTCATTCCACAGAAAATAAAAACTGTCAGTCTGCTTTTAATACCCCACCATGGACTTGATGGGTATAAAACAGCAAAATTTACCAAGGAGTTTTAATTCTGGAGTTGAAAAGTTGACTTCTAGACTCTGTCAAAAAGAGTACAATGGAAGCTTGTTCTAAAACAATCACTGGATGTTCTGACTTTGCAAAGCCAGAAACCCTGCCTAGGGTTTCTAATTTAACATTAAAGCTTCCTCAACTAACTCTCAGCCATTATCTAATCAAAACCAAATATAATCCTTTAAAGATATATATTTTTTAAGTATCGAGTATAAACAGGAACCTCCAGCATATGGGTTGCTTTTGGTCAGAATGGGAGTGTCTGTCTGTCTGTCCCTCCCATAGCCCACCACTCCTACTCCTTCCCTTTCCCTAGATGAGAATGACAAGCTTCCCAGCAGCAGTTCCTGGACTCTCACCCTCCTTTCTGACCTTTTCTCAGGCATGTTCCAGGATAGCAGGATAGTCTGCAATATACTCACTAGGAAAAGGAAACAACAGCGCCCTGGTGAGAAACAGTGCCTTCTGACCCACATACCAGCTGGGCGGAGGAACTGATTGGGAGATGGAAAGAAAACGAACCCTGGGATGGTGACTGGGCTGTGTTACGAAACAACTGAACGGATTTAAACACAGACAAAATATCCAAGGACCAACACAACTGCATTTGCTACTGCCTACTATTTTTTATGAAGGACAACACAGAGATGACAGAACATTGCAAAATTTTATGAAATCAAGCAGAAACACTGCTTTTTCTAAAGAAACTTCCAAGTACCATAGTTATGATCCCAGATACTTAGGGGAAAAAACAATCCTTGTTTTCCAGGTGGAGACAGAGGTTACTAATGACATTCTGCTATAGTGCACAGAGTGGCCAAGATCTCACCCTCTGGTGATCTCCAATATCAGGGATTGGTATTGTGTAATTATGTGATTGTTTTTAATATATATTCATACATAACACATTTAACGTGTCAATAATTCAAAAAGTAATTCTTGTGATGTTCCTTCCTGATTCTCTGAATATTCTCACCTGCTTCATACTATTGAAGGACTGCATGCTACTTTGATGTGTAAATGAAAGCTCTTCCTTAAAGCTAAAATGAATTTGGTAGCTTTGGAAGTTTGATATATAAGAGTAAATTTAAAAAATAGTCACTATTACAAATACTGCAAGTACAGTAAGTATAATTTACTCCAAGAGGGCAGGATGTGGGCTAAAATGAGGAGTGGAAAAAAAGGTAAAAATAAGGGTAGAAAGGAGCTGTGATGGCCTGGCGTGGTGGCACACGCCTTTAATCCCAGCACTCAGGAGGCAGAGGCAGGTGGATCTCTGTTGAGTTCAAGGCCAGCCTGGTCTACAAATCAAAGCCAGGACAGCCGGGGCTGTTACACAGAGAAACCCTGTCTCAAAAACAAACAAAAAAACCAGAAATGACCTGGTTATGGTTACATGTATATCTATATAAATATGGACAGATAATCTATCTGTAATTGCCGGGCATGACTGCACATGCCTTTAATCCTAGCACTTGGGAGGCGGAGACAGGTGGGTCTCTGTGAGTTCAAGGCCAGGAATAGGTGCAGGGGAGGAAGAGAGCACAAAAGAGAAAATGTGAGAAATTCATACAATCAAATAATTTACAAGTCAAATGAATAAAAAAAGTGAGGCATTCAAAACTTCACTTTATTATCTCAGAGCACTCCAAGACTTTAGGAGCAAAGAAATTTATTAAGATCAAGTGCTCTTATTACTGCAAAAGTTTTACTAATTCTAACTCATTTTTAACATTAAGATTAGACTATGGTGCTAATTCAGCAGAGGTTGAAAACCCAGAAAATTACCTATATTTATATGGACATACATGCAAAAAGTGAGACAGAGATTGAGTATAACATCCTCTAAACATTACCCAGCTTCCTCACATAAATAGAAAATAATGAAAAATGTTTCTGAGCCTTTTCCCCTAAGATTCAAACTCCTGTCCCAAGTAGTAGTTCAAACATATAACCCCAGCACTTAAGAGGCTGAGACAGGATTGTCTTGAAATTGAAGCAAACAATGGCTACAGCGCAATGCCAGGCCAGCTAGAGCTACAGAGTAATAACCATGTAAAAACCAACAAAAAGTTCTTTACACATCTCTGGAAACCACCAGAGAACTCAGAACTCCTGAAGCAAGCTGACAGTGTACTTAAGGATGACCACGATGACACTACTGAAAACGTCATGTCCCAAACCCCAATATCCCTGGGGTGAGATGAGCACTGCACATGGTACATACACTTCAGTAAAATTGTTTCCCCAAAACCCTGTGTACCTACAACTCATCTTTATCTCACAATTGTAATCTGTACATAGCAACAAAGCAAGCAGATTTATCCAACATTACATTATTTTCACCAGTACCCACATAATGTACAAAAGTATCAAGAGTTCATTCAGAAACAAAAAGCCACACTCTGCAATAGGAAGAAATACTGAATTAGCTGCAGTCAATAAAGTATACCTTCTTTTTCTTTACGTAGTTAGCTAATTTGTTTGAACATTTTCCCGGTATGACCTTGAACTCACAGAAATTCTTTCTCAATTACTCAAGCTCTGAGATTATAGGGATGTGCTACCATATGACCTTTTTAAAAAGGGATATTAATGGGGCTGGAGAGATGGCTCAGCAGTTAAGAGCACTGGCTGCTCTTCCAAAGGACCTGGGTTCAAATCCCAGCACCCACATGGCAGTTCACAGCTGTCTGTAATTCCTGGGCGTGATCTCTGTGAGTTCAGGATCAGCCTAGTCTACAGAGTGAGTCCAGGACAGCCAGGGCTACACCCTGTCTCAAAAACAAAAAAACAAAAGTGGGGGGGGAGGATATTAACTAATGAATGAAAAGCCAAAAAAAATGACAATATATACAGAACTTTTTAACCATTCCTTTTGAAGAACAGTCAAATATTAAAATCAAAAGTTTTGCACAGTGATACATGCCTGTAGTCCTAGCACTCAGGAGGTGGAGGCAGGAGGATTAAAAGATCAAGGTTACCCTTGGCTGAATAGAAAGTTCAAAGCCAGCAAGCTTGGGCCATAAGACTCTTTCTTAATAAAGAAAAAAAAGTAATTATTAAAAATAAGTATGTTAGGTTAAATAACTAATATATATTGTCAAAAAAACAAATTTGCTTCAGGAGAAATATTACCTCCCCCCCCCCCCGCCAAAAAAAAGGGCAATTGTCCCAGAGTTAGGATTAGGGCAGGGCTCTGTTCTTATCTTTCCAGGAGATTTAAAGTATCCATTCAAGGAACCCAGGGACAACTGGACAACGGAAACCTCAACAGAAAACAGAATCAGACACCAAAGAAGACGAGTGACCCAGATGATTCAGCCTGACAGACTCCCTCAATAGCTGTTTCCATCAAAAGTCTACAACCACAACAACTCAAAATGGCTAAGATCGTTCAGCTCCACACACTGCCCCAGCCAGAACTTCAGTAAAGCCTGGAAGGTCAGCTTCTGCCTACAAACTTCTCAGGACATCTAAACAGCTGAGCACAAAAGGACTGAACATAAAAGGATTGTACTAACATTTCTAACCATTTTTCCATTCTGGTTCGGGCCCCAAACAGGTTTACTACGACCCAAATCAGCAGCAAGTCATTTTAAGAGAGCGACATCCCATGCCCAGAGGGTGGGGAGGGTGTTTCTCCTCCCCCCCTTTTTGGTTATTTGAAGGATAACAGAAAACTTTGTTATTTAGGGGAAAAGACTAAAAGCTATTAAATGGTCTTGTTAAATGGGTTTTGGAGGTTAGACCCAGGGACTTCCTTCTTTTCCTTTTCTGTATCCTTCTTTCTCTCCTATGCAGGAGTGCACAGACTTGAGAAAAATGAGACATAGACATAGACATAGTATGGGAAGGACCAAGAGGAAGGGACAGATTATTGAATATGCCCTTATACCTTTGTATATTGATACAAAATTAGTATTTTATTTGGCTAAAGTGGTATTGACCATTGTATATTGTGCAAAATTAAGATTATATTGGACTACATCAGTATTAATCTTTGTATATTGATACAAAATTAAGATTATAGTTGGCCACAATGGTATTGACCCTTGTATATTGACATAATATTAATATTGTATTGGGCTACATAGGCATTGATCTTTGTATACTGATACAAAATTAAGAATATATTTGGCCACATTGGAACAGCTCTTTGTATATTGATACAAAATTAAAGGTAATGCTTCTTTTTTTTTTTTTTTTTTTTTTT
>CAJQZJ010001558.1:10485852-10504189 GCA_907164525.1 Lophiomys imhausi
TTCCTTCCTTCCTTCCTTCCTTCCTTCCTTCCTTCCTTCCTTCCTTCCTCTTTCTTTCTTAACTGCTTTGTGTACTAAAATTACTAACAACAGATTGCCCATTCCTGATCAGATAATTAGTCCTCAGAACTACCCTGTCTACCACTCTCTGATAATTTTTGTACATATTAACTCAGGTGTCTTAGTAACCCACAGCACTGTAACGTCTGCCCTGAGAAGCTTACCAATTCTCCCTCTCTACTTTCATCAAGATCAAATACTGGAAAAAAATTTTCCAAGCTTCCTTCTCATAAGTACAAAAAGAAACAAATGTTCTAGCCTACTCTAAGATGAATTATTGATTTAAAAAATTTGACATCTTTTTTCACATAAAGACCTAAAACTTCCATCTCTGTGATTCCCAGAAATATCCCTAGAGTGACAGACCTAGAACAGAATTACCCATCCTCTTCAGAAAAGGAAATAATACTCAATAGTTTCTCCAAATCTTTTTATTGTTCCAACCACTTGATTGAAATATTTTACCTCCTGCAACTATCAAAAACAACTTTAGAGTTCGTAGTCTTCATTCCCTCAGGGTACGCAGACTGGAAAACAGAATGATCCCTATACAAGGAGAATACAAGATGAGTCTCACTTGTATTGACTTTTATATGTAAGGGTGTTTGCCTGCATGTACACATGTGCACCGCCCACAGGTACAAGAGCATCAGATTCCTTGGAACTGCAGTTACAGACAACTGTGAGTCAACATGCAGGTACTAGGAATTGAACCCAAGTACTCTAGACAATCAGACAGTGCTCTTAACCACTGAGTTTGGGGCTAGAGAGAAGGCTCCGGGGTCAAGAAACTAAATAATGAAATAAAAGCAAATTAGCAGCCGGGCGGTGGTGGCGCACGCCTTTAATCCCAGCACTTGGGAGGCAGAGGCAGGCGGATCTTTGCGAGTTCGAGGCCACCCTGGTCTACAAAGCGAGTCCAGGACAGCCAGAGCTGTTAAACAGAGAAACCCTGTCTCGAAAAACCAAAAAAAAAAAAAAAAGCAAATTAGCAAGTAATAAAACTAAAGATTGAAACGGTAATTATCATGTAGTGGTCAGTCAAGGATTCTAGGACAACAAAGTCAGTGTTTTGGTTTAATCACAGCAATGAAGTCTACATAACAGTACTTTAAAATCTATCCAGTCTGAGGATAATCTACAGTCAGGACAGAGAGAAAGACTTTAAAAAAACCAACAAAAATAAAGAAGGAATTATGAAATAATGGAGATAAAAACCACTAAAAAATTAGAAACAAAACAAAAACCCTAAAAACATTAATTATCTCCATGAGATAAACAACAGAATATACATAAAATGTTCAAAGAAAAACTTAAGAACACACTCTGGGCAGCACTCAGGAGGCAGAGGCATGCAAATCTCTGTGAGTTCAAGGATAGCCTGGTCTACAAAGTGAGTCCAGGACAGCCAGGGATACATACAGAAAAACTCTGTCTCGAAAAACCAAAAAAAAAAAACAAAAAAACCCCAAAAAGAACAAACTGTGGGAAAAACAATACAATAGGACACTGGAAAGTGGCACTGTGAACAAAGAACAGACAAGAGGCTCAAGCCCAAGGTAAGAAATCCAATATTCATTTCACAGGATTTCTAGAAAAGACCATAAAAGAAAACATCAGAAAAAAAAATATGAGGCATTGAAAGAAGAGGCCACTGGGAATGACATATGCAGTGCGGGAACAATAGGACCAATCAATGTTAAAAAGGAAAAAAAAAGATTACTCAACAGCTCTAACAGTTCTGAATCATGGGATCTAGTCAATTGGTGGTTTAAAAAAAAAGTAATCAAAAGCAAGGTATGCACATTCCAGGACAGGAGGACTGGGAACACACTGGTACAACTTAAGGAAACAACACAACTAAAATGTTTCTCTATAGACCTGTGGGGGTTCATGACAGGAGCTGAACATCTACACAAAGTACTCAAAAGAGCTAAAAGGTGACAGTAATCTATTTCCTAAGTCCAATTCCATATGAAGGCCACAAAAAAACAAAACGAAGAGGGGTTTATATAAGACCTGACACTGCATCTACTCCCAGAGTACCCAAGTACTGAAAAGTTGAGAAAATATTGCCCTCTAGAGGCATGTCTCATTAACCACTTAATGATAAAACTATAAATGCCTAATTCAAAATTCTATTCATAAGGAAAAAAGGAAAGCATAACATTGTATTTGCCTCAAGTGCTAATTAAAATTATTTGGCATTTGTTTTATGTTTTCTTGTGACATTTATTTTAACAGAGTTTATCTAAAAGCATTAAAACTTACAGTAATTAAATTAAATTTACTTTTTTAATTTATTTTTTATTGGTGTTTGTCTGTATGTCTATGTGATGGTGTTGGATCCTAGAATTACAGACAGTTGTGAGCTGTCATGTGGGTGCTGGGATTTGGACCTGGGTCCTCTAGAAGAGCAGTCAATGCTCTTAAGCACTGAGCCAGCGCAAACTTAATTTTATTTAAAAGAAACATTTTAATGCATACAGTACTGGACTTTAACAGTGCAATTAACAGCAGTGTGTTCTCTAAAGATTCTGTGGGTTCTCACAGCTTAACTTATCTCCCTCACACATTGCTCTACCTTCTGTTGAACTAGTGTGCCTACATGCGTGAATGCTTGTGTGAGTGTGTGCATGCATACACACCAGTCTGTTCACAGACACCTGTACATGGAAGCAAAGTTCAAAGTCATTTTTCTTGCTCTATGGCCCTCTACTGCATTTTTTTTAATGCAGGGTCTCTCACTGAACCTAGAGCTCTGCAGACTCTTGACTGTCTCTCAAGGGATTCTCTTGACTGTCTCTCAAGTGTTAGAACTACAGGGCTTGCTAAGAGATAAGCTCAGAAACTTGTATTTATGTAGCAAAAACTATACACTGACCCATCTCCTGAGGCAATATATATAATATATCATATAATATATATATATATATATATATATATATCCCTCTTAATGTGTCTATGAACCTCAAATTGCTGTAAAAAATGAGCTACTACAGTTGCTACCTTTCTTTGATAGTTTTTTCAATTAGTGATTTTTTTTTAAATTTTGAGATGGGGTATCAAACTATACCACAGGTTGACCTCAAATTCATAACAATCCTCCTGCCTCAGCCTCCAGAGTACTTGATCATAGGCCTGAGTCACAACATCTTGGCGTCCTATGTGGCTTTTAAATTAGAAATGTTGTTGTCAAGAAGAGGCTGTGAGACTGCCCTTGTCCAAACATTTGCATGAAGAACTCATCTGCTATCTCTGCACAATGACAGAAAGTGACATGAAAATATTTAAAATGTGGATGATGTTGGTGTACAGTAAATGTCAAAATGAGCATAATGTTATGCCAACATTTTCAGAGGATGACTTGGGAGCCAGTGAAACATCAGGTTTTTAAAACAACAGATTAGAAACAAGGCTGCATCAACCTCAGGCCACAGACTACATGGAATGAGTAAAACCCCAGGTGCTAATCGACCACAAAGAGGGCTCTCCCATAGAACATGTCTGTGTCATTTATATACTCTGTGTCAGATGAGGCATGAAATTTAAAGCAGAACTACAGTGCCCATGATTGATTTTTCTTGGCAAAAATTAAAACACTCATGGAAACTTCAGTCCACAAGTAAACAGTGCTGTGGAAAGAGCAGTCAAGACACAGCACACTGGTGTTCACTCGCCCAAGGAGGTGAAGCTAAGCAGGGCGGAGATGTGTGGCTGCTTTGTATTTACAATGTGATGTGGTCTGTATCAAGAAAACTCCCTATCAACCAAAGTAAATAATTACAATAAACCATCAAATGAAGGCTATAAACAGTCTCCAAGTGGTAAGACATGAATGCCATACACAGATGCTAAGAAATACTGCTGGATTTGTAAGCCTTTTGCTGTAACATACTGGCTCTAGATCCAAACAACGAGAGACCTCCTTCAAAGTCCTCAAATCTCGAGTTGGAAGGGAGCAGAATCTTGAATTCGTTTGCCAAAAGCTGGAGCCCAGCCACAAATGCTTCCCAAGAACAAGTGAGTTAAAGAGAAAGATCCTAGGTTAGGGGGACATACTACTACTGTCTCAAAACTTGGGAGGTGGAGGCAGGAAGGAAGAACAGTAATAAAGGCTAGCCTTAGCTACACAGTGAGTCACACAGTTACACTTAGCAACATAGAGAGCCTGGGTTATATATGGTGAGACCCAAGAAGGTAGGGGGGTAAGGAGAAAAGTCACATGACAGGGTGAAACCATATCCTTAAACCTAAAGTGAAAACCTATTTTGCAAAATAATGAAATGGCAAGAGTAAAAAGGGTATGGGACAGATAAGCAGGTCTGGCAGCCAAGTCTGACTCCTCACTTGAGGTCAATCCCTAGGACCCACTTGGTGAAGGAAAAGAGCCAATGCCTGAAGGTTCGCAGGAACATGAACATGCTCACTCGAGCATGCTCATGCACACACATGCACACACACACACATACACATACACATGGAACCCTGAGTAGTACCACTTTCAATTCTGGATTGGTATCATCTCCCATTTCAAAATAGTCACAAGTTAATGTCCATAGAGAAAGCAATCAAAGGCCTAAACAAAATTGTTCAAATTTTTATTTCATTCAATAATATTCAATGAAATGTTTACTTACACTGTTTTCTGTTGTTGCTTTGTTTTGGAATCAATCCTGCACACTGTCAATGAACAGCAGCAAGATATGAGTGACAGCCATTGACTTTTAATGACTGTTTCAGATGTGCCGAGCACCATTTATGGTGCTACAATCCCAATGGTAACCCTGCAAGTAGCCATATTGCTGTCCCTGTTTTATAGGTAGAAAAGTGTGTCTCGGTACACAGAGGGAGTGATTTGCCTAAGATCACAGCCCACAAGTAATGACGAAGTAATGAGGAAGTCTGACCTCAGGTCCTCTACTACCTTACCAACACACAGCTTAGCAGTGGAGCCCACGAAACCATCATCAGGAGAGTGGAAGGCCCTGGGTTTGATGTCAGCATCACAAATAAATGAATAAACATGAGGGAAGTGGTGAGCAGTCCACGTTCTCTTAGGAGAGAACACAGCATGGCCTGGGAGCTGAGTGTGCCAAAGGAGTGTGCAGCAAGACAGACAGGACAGGCAGGTGGACAGTGAGGCTGTTCTGCATTTAGTGAGCAGTGAAGCTAGGCGACTCATCCCTCCTTGGTCTCCCACATTCAGCTTCACTGACCTCCACCTGTCCTCAGAACCCGTATGAGAAGCACGAGCAATCTCCTGTGCCCTGAACTTCCACCATCTTCACTATCCTCCTCTTTATATTACATTCGGGGTGGGGGAGGGGGAGCAATCAATACTTGATGATGTCAGTTTTCTCTTCTTACTAAGCCCCCCTCAGACAAGTTCCTTACACCCTAGCAAAACTGTCCTTAGCAGTCTTCTCTGTCACTAATCTCAATGCCAGCTCCTAACTTCACCACCCAGTCTCTGGAACTTAACACAATCACTACCTTCCTCCTGGCTACGTCTTATATATGGTTTCCCATTTCATGTCACTTGCTAGTGACTTCTGGATAACATCTCTTACCAAGACCTCCAATATTGCATCAGTCCATGCCTTCCAATCACTATCCTCATACAAGTTCATCATTTCCCAGCAATTTTAGAACCACATAACCAACCATGCTAGGAACATGGGACATCTTCGCCAGTGTCCACATACACGCTTGTAATGCCAGTCAGGGCTGTGTGGTACAACCCCTGTCTCTGAGGAGGAGGAGGAGAACAACGGGAAAAGTGACAAGAAAGAGAAAAAAGAAAAGGGGATAGATGATAGAAAATGAGTGGGAAAATCACACAACCTAAACTTAAAATATCCAAAAATTTCAATCCTGTTCCTATGCCCAACCTGCTGATGCACAGTGCTTCTATTCCAAGTGACAACAACCCCAATTCTTCCATCTCCTTGAACCAAAACCATCGTTAGTCACCAAGACTCAACCAAGTCTTTCCTACTTGACATAGAATGAAACCCCCAAACTCCTGATTGTTCTACCGTAAAACAGCGTGGAAGCTGGCTGTGGTGGCTTCCATCTACAGCTCAGCACTGGGGGTGAGTAGGAGAGTTGCTATGGTATGAGAGAACAACGGGTTATTAAATAGTTGAGTTCTCGGTTAGCTCAGGCTAGAGGAGAGACTCTGTGCTACATGAACACATGTGCACAGATACACTCAGAGATAGTCTATAGATCTCTATCAGAACCCTTAATGACCAACCTGGCTCTGCCCATCCTCTCTTGCTGAACCTTGTCAACACAAGCCTCACTGTTCTCTCTTGGTTTCTACCTTTGCCCACCCTCAGACTGCTTTTTTCCACACAAATTTCCACTTGGAGCAATCAATACCCACCCAGTCTTATAGCACTCCTATCTACAAAACCCACCACTTGTTCCCATCTCACTCTGAGTCAGGCCAAAGGCTGACATGACTGGGTACAGTAATGGACCATGTCACTATTACACATGGGGACACTGTACTTGACCACAGAAGCTATCTCCCTGTTCCCTGAACACAGCAGACATATTTTCAGCTCAGGATTGGAAGCTCTACTGAACCCTCATACCCATCAGGCCTTTGCTCAGATATCACCACAGCGACATCACAAACAGAATGATAATTTCAAGTTGAAATCTTTTCTAGGCATTTGGCAATTTTCTCTATTCTTTTTAAGACTGGGTCTCACAATATAACCCTGACTGGCCTTGAACTCTCATACTCTGCCTCCAAAGTACTAGGAATAAAGGTGTACAACACCAAACCTTATCTCCTACCCTTCTTTGAATTTGTCCATTGTTGTAAGGAAACAAACTTAATTCAGATTTGCTCATCACTATTTTACTGGCTTTCAGAAGAGCCTCAACACACATATTAAAAAAAAATTTTATTCACAGTGGCTGATCATCTTACATTCATCAAATTGAAAATCAATGTTACCATGAATAAAAACCTGTGTTCTTACAAAATTATGATTTAAATCGAAATTGCTTTTTATGCATGCATGAAAATGGCACAATGCAACTGCTTCTGTTAACTTAAAATTTAATTTATAAAAATTAAAAAATACACTGTTTCCCTGGGAATAACTTCTTTGATTCTATATGTTACAACTGGTAAACAAAGGGCCAAGATTGCAGGTAAAAACACAAAGATTCTGTCATCTTTGGCGTTGGTAAGAAACATCAACAGGACACTAAGTAATCCCTATGTTTAAATAAGAACACTACGGAGGCTTACATCAGATTGAGCATTAAGGCAATGCTTACAAAATGAAGCTTTAGGCAGCTAGTTTAAAAAGCAGTGAAGCTGTAATGCCAACTCCAGGTAAAGAAACACAAAATTAGATGGAGTTTCCCAAAAGTGAATGCTAGAGGAACAGAAATCTTCGTATGACAAGATGGAAATCAGATGGGATGTTTTCCACCCTAACCTGCTAAAAGCCTGGTAAGACAGTTTTCACCATCGTCCTATGGTTAATTAAGGAAGTGTTCCATTAGCTTCTTTCACATAAGGCTAGAGGTAACTGAAATGGATAATGGAAGAAACCATCCAAGACTCATCACTATTTCTGCAAGGCAGACCATTGGCAAACCTAAAAAAGGGTTATGTACTCTGAGAATAGTGCTTATCAGCTATAAATAAATATAATTATTCAGGAAAAATGAAGCTCCAGTATAGTCATATTTTTTAATGTGGTGGCACAGTGAGACATGAAATCATATTAAAGTAGTACCATAGTCAAATGTAATTTCAAAACAGTGCTAAGCACAGACAGTATCTACAGACTGATAACTGGAGACACTTCAAGATCAGATCTAACAATATAAGAAGATAAGGAGCTACCTGCACCTGCTGTCAGCAGTGCTCACGTCACTATCTGTGTTTTCCAAATTCATAATGAAAGCTAATGTTCACACAGATTCCTATGATTCCTCATGAATCCCAATTAAGAATGCCTCATCTATTCTAAAGCCCCGGCAATGTGACAGGAAATTAAAGAGATATTTACAAAGAATATACTTCAAATAAATAAACATCCTCTGGAAAACTTAAAAAAAAAAAGATAAAATTATCCTAACCTAAACTGGATTGGCTCCAGAAAGCTAAAAGGAAATGCCCCTATATCAACTGTTATTTAACAGTTTCCTTTACTTTGCTAAAAAGAGCGCAGACAAACAATGCCATGCAGCCAAGACATGATTCATTTTCAAAAAGAATCCCTCCCTGCTCCAAGGTTTACATTGTTTTTAACCAGCATCAGACTGTTTACCCGCACAAACTGTAAATACATCATTTTTAGAACTAACCAACACCAATGGCCATTTTGTTTTGACAAAGAAGACACAAAGAAAAAAAGAGAGAGAGAGAAGCAACCACTGGTCAGAGATCTATGCCTCCAAAATGAGAAAACCCAAGGAGTGAATATGAGCTGCCCCAAAGACTTCACACAGTTTTGGCAGGAGAAAAGGCTGCATGTAGAGGCAGACGAATCAGCTATAAGACAGAGAAAGCTGGAGATTTACGGGGGTAAGAAATAAATAGTAAGAAACTGCTTGAAGCATAAGTGATTCCCTGCTACAGATAGGGAAATGCAGAAAGGGATAATAGCTGACAATACTGTGGATGTCTTCATGTTCAAATGGTATTTTATTTTACATGAACTTCAGATGAAAAAAACTAAGGAGTTATTATTGGGGTAACCATAATCTCTCCATATAAAATACCTCAGTCTTAAAAATATAAAAAGGTCATTATCAAGGAGAATAGAAATGCTCTAGAAAACAAGTATCAACACATTAAACGTCTTTCTGAAAGAATGAAATGCACAACCACTCTGTGGTCAATGATCAAGCGAATACCCCATCGGCTGGGTATGGTGTACTAAATCCATCGCACAGCTCTCCAGAAGTGAGGGCAGGAGGATCATGAGGCTACTGTGGGTTATATTTGTGAGGCCTTATCTGAAACAAACATACAACAGGGAAAAAAAGCACCATAAAAGGTTCACACAAGGAATGACTCAAAATTTCCATTCAGAAATGAATATACATTTTAACAAAAAACAACAGAGCAAACTTCATTGTATCATCAGAATCAATAATCTCCAAACGGGAAGCCACACGAGTATACTCTGCTATTGTCAGGCACAATAACCAAATTGTGGCATGTTGGAACAAGGGACTCAGTGAGCACACCCTTTCAAAAAGGCTAGCCTCAAACATGTCCAAACTGACAACAACTTTCAAGACAGGAAGGAGGCAGGGCATGGGCTGTAACCTCAGCACTCAGGAACTAAGGTCCAAAATCCAAATTCAAAGTGAGTCTGGGCCACAGTTTGAACAACAACCCATCCTACAACATGAACAGGTCTTATAACATGATGTTACAGAAACAAAACACATCAACTATGTATACGTAAGTCCATTTGTATCAAATGGAATGTATTTAAGGGTTTCGTTGGAGTAAAACTATTTTTCAATGCTAATGAATACCATAAAAGCCAGAATTGGGCTTAATATTATAGGGAATTCAACAGGGAAAGATTTTTGGTGATGTTCCATTTATTGATCAGGATGATGGCACTGGGATATAATTTTTTGTTCTTCTGTAACGTACTGGGATGAATCCCAGAGAATTTACTTAAAAATGAAGTACAAGCACACAGATCATGACAATTCTACTATAACAACAAGTTATTTCTTACTGAACTGCAGTATCAGCCCAGTACACAAAGAATGTTTTGAAATACATACTCCAAATGTTATGAAAACAGACTCAATCTCAAACCAAATACCCGTTACATACTGGAAAAATAAAGCAGTTAAAATATCATGAAAAAGATCACATTATCATTTTGTTTCATACTTATTCATGAATTTCTTCAATGAGCTTAGGACTTAACCACAGCACAAACAGAATACAAAAACTTTTTTTTTTTTTTTTTTTGGTTTTTCGAGACAGGGTTTCTCTGTGTAGCCCTGGCTGTCCTGGACTCACTTTGTAGACCAGGCTGGCCTCGAACTCACAAAGATCCGCCTGCCTCTGCCTCCCAAGTGCTACTTTTATCTGATTCCACGTCAATAAAATTCACATAACAGCAGGAAGCTATCAGGAAGCAGCAGAGAGAGAGGAAAGTGGGTTTACCATGCAGGGGGGAGCCAGAAGGGCTGCTGGACAGGCCTGGAACAGGACTACAGCGGCCACCTTGCTTAGATGTCAGTTCTTGTTCAATCTCTTCTAGCCCAGCACTTTTCTGGAAACGGCTCATGCGATTCACTACGCGTGGTGACATGTGTGTGCGGACACAAGGCTGGCCACCATAAGGGTTGATGGGGAAAACATGAGAAGTACCCCGGAGGGTACTGACCACCACCCAACGACAATCATTGCTGAAACAGATGTCCTGAACCTAGGAAGGAGGAAAGAGACAAAAACAGCTGAAGTCACTCAGTGTACCTAAGGTCAGGAACAGAGTGGAAATATGAATAAAACTGGTTGCCTCATTAGCAAAGTTGTGTAAGAATGGAAGACAAATTTATAAAATATTCAGGTTACCAGGATTCCATGTGGGGATCTGACAGACGTGGAGTGCAGGGTTCCATTCTCTGCTGTTTAAAGTGAGAAGGTGTAAAGGACCTCCATGGTCCTCTGCAACTGACCTATAGAGCTTTGCATGTTCCACAGGCCAAGAGATGGCTCAAGTTGGGTAATGGGAATGCCACAAAAACATGAGAGCCTGAGTTCAGACCCCCAGAAACATTAAAATAAAAAGTCAAGTGTGGCAGTGGATGGCTGTAACCAATGTGTTACAGTGGGACGAGGGACAGGGTGGATCCCAGGAGCTTGCAGTTAATCTGCTCTACCCAATCAATGGGACACCTCATCTCAAATGATAAGGGGAAGAAGTTAAGGCAGCTGAGATCTACTTCCAGCCTATACTCACACACGACTACATGCATAGAGACTATACATACTCATATGGTTCATTCTCTTAAAAGGTTTTCTATTCAGTACAAAACAGTAAAAACTTCAAAGCACATTAGATAATGCAGTCAAAGTTACTAATTCAATCACTTGCTCATTACTCATGGACTGTCACACTACACACCAGGTATGAAGAGAGAAGTGTTTGTGGACATAGTTTTCAGGAGACATCAGTCCATGCCTCAACGAATAAAACAAAACAAAAGGGGAAAGCTGAGATCTCTTATGTATCAAAACAAGATAAATCAACCCAGTTGGGCATGGGTGGTGCCCAGGAATTGTGGCAGGAGAATTGCTGGGGTTTCAAGGCCACCCATAGCTACATAGCAAGACTAGTTGAAAATAAAACTTTTAAAATCCAACAAATGAAATTTAAAAATAAAGAATTCCTTAGAGACCCCTGTTTTCACAGTGACAACTCTGGATCCATCTCTGAAGACAGATTGTGCACCTATGAAAATTCAGGAAACAAAATTTCTGTAACTAAAAAAGTCACCGTGCACTGTTCTGACCTCAGGGACAAAACAGCTTTGTATACCAGGAGACAAACTGTATGTGCTCTAGACCACATTTCTAAATATTATGAAGAATTAGGCATGCTGGTACATGCCTGGGACTTCAACACTCTCCCTATACAGTGAGACCCCATCTTAAAACAAGAAAACAAGCCCCACACCACAAAAAGAAAACACAAAATGCTATGAAATGCAACAGGGAGTAGATGTTCCTCTGAGTACAAGTCCTTCTATATCTAAGGTCAAAAATCTTGAGCTTAGCACACTTTGTAACAAGCCAAAGAGAAACACTTCAACTCTAGAGACAGAAAAAGTAAGGGCATTATTTAAGTGCTTACAATAACAAAGGGAAAACAGCAAGATATGCTGATAAAAAACAACTTCTGCACTGTTATGCCATCTTCATAGTGATCACAGAGGAACTGAAAGTAGAAAAGACCTCAGAATTCTACATTAAAGAGGTAAGGTTGCTCAGATCAGGAACTGGTTTTACTCGAGCTGAGAAGATTTTCCACAGCGCACGCACACACATGTAAACATACACGTGTGCTTGTATACACACACAAAAGAAAGCTTTTACAGGAAGATCTGCAATGAGTCAGAACAAGAGGCTAGCTAGTTTCATTTCACCCAGAGACTATATAGTGAAATTCTATCTTAAAATGACCGAAACCAGAATAAAGAAAAGGAAAAAACACTAATTTACTCCTCCCCCCAAAATAAAAAAGAAAAGAAAAGGGTCTAGGATAGAGAAAGCATTCTATATCTTATTAAGAATCTCTTGTTTAGCTGGTAGAAAAAACTATAAAATTCATAGTTGTCATGTGATGCCTCAAGCACTTACATACTTATGTTACATGACATCAAAATCAGATCAAAAACTTTCTGTGTTTTGATTGTAATTATGATGACACAGAAAGGACGAGTGAGTGGCCAATCCAGAAGCCATCTCCAGTCTTCGCTGCCTCACCTGCATTAATACCTGTCTGCCAAGCATTTCCTCTCTTAACAGGTATACATAGTATGACCTGTGAGACAAAATCAGATTGGGCTGCACAATTCTGGGAAAGTATCAGGTTTCCTGATAAAAGAAATTAATAGCAGGGATATTAATGCCTTGAACTCTAAAATAATGGCCAAGGAAATAGCAGTACAAAAGTAATGAAGTATGGGACAATAAAGCTCAGACAAGCAGCAAGTACATATCATGTCCATATGCTTGAGGCTGAAAGTGGAGATGGGGCCATAAAGCACAATCCTGCCTGAAAATCCATCCTATGCCCCAAAGTAAGAGGTAAAAGTGAGAAATTACAGCAGAAGACTTCCTACATCGTGATGAGAACCCAGCTTAAAAAAAAAAAATCTGTTGTGTCTGTTCCCCACTCCCTGACTTCTCCCACTGTATGGCTAATGACTGAACTTACTATGTTTACTTAGCTATGTTTGCAAACATGTAGGAGTGAGGATGGAAAACAGAAACCAGAAAGAAGAGAGTGCTTGGATAAGAAATCTAAAGATCAGAAATACTAAACTATTAGATGCCCTTGAAAAGGACAAAAAAATTAAAAATAAAAATAAAAGAGCAAGGCATGGGGGCACATGCCTTTAAAACTAGCACTTGGGCTGGAGAGGCAGGTAGATCTCAGGTGGTCATTCTTTTCTACAAAGCAAATTCCAGGACAGTTAGCGCTACACAGAGAAACTCTGCCTCAAAAGACAAGAGCCACTCAACAATAAGCAGTCTAGGTTTTAATAATCAGATGGTATTTATTTAATGAAAACATATGGAAGTAGACAGTGGGAGATAATAGTGTAAAAATTGAAATTCAAATTCTATATAGTCTCAACTACTATATAAAAGAAAAATATTTTCCCCCAAAAGGCAGTATGTGAAAAGTTATAAGCAGTTTAATGGAAATAAAAGCACGTTTGAGGGGACAATATGTGGGATATGGGCAAAAGAGGTGATCTACACAAACCTTTTTCAGTATTTGTATTTGCTCTCTCCTTACTTTATTCGCTCAACAGAGGACAGAAAGACCATTGTGAGTTTCATACATTTTTTTCCATATAAAAATCTGATATGGAAGTAGAAAAGGGCTTGAAACAGAAAAGAGCATTGGCAGTTGGAGTAAGACCTCACACTTGTCTCCTTGAGAAACATAACGAAGAACTAGACTTTCAACCATGGAAGATGATTTCTGATAAAATACTCCACAACTCTAAGATATGGAGAGCAGTTAACTGATGCCAATGTTGGTAAAGAGTCAACAAGCTAATATTTATTATGCAAACCATGTAGACTAGTACCTGAGGTCTTTCAAACGGTGTGGTTATAAGCTCGCATTATCTCAGTATAATAGAGATGTTGATATACACATGCCACAAAGTTCAAAACACTCCCTAGGAATGAAGGCTTTATGCTAATTGATAGGCTTAGATTATTTTTAATTCACAAGTAAAGATTTCAAAATGAACAGAGATGTCAATTCTGTTTGTCTTTCAGACTTTTAGCAGAACTTAAAAACAAGGAACTCACTTTGTTGGATACTTTTTCTGTTCCTGTATTTAATGAGAGAAATGGAAACCAATTATGGGAAGACTAGGAGAAAGGTATCAAATAGGAAAATAGAAAAAGGAAACACTAAACAAAAAGACAATTTCACTATGGTGAAGACCAGGGTCTCAACACTCTCACATCTCTAAGTTAGAAATATGAGATTAACCTCCAAGGATGTTAGATATTTGACATTAATTTGTTTGAAAAAGCAACCATTATAAAAAGCACTATAAGGGCAGCCATTAAGTAATTTTAAATTTCCTTTAGTATTACTACTAAAATTTCCCTCAAAGACATGAAATCCTCCATCTTTTCTGACAACACTCTAACCACAAATTAACAGCAAATTGAAGAAATGGGGGAACGAAACATGGTCATTAAGCAGCACATTATTAAGTAACTCACAGATGAAAGAAAGGCTGACAGACACATAGAAGTAAATGATGAATCAGAATATACGGCATGACCCAGTGCAGCATGGAATAGTCACAGCCACAGTCATGGACTGTTTACTAGAAGGGACTCACAAAAAAAGTTCTTAGATCCAAAAAAACAAAGAAAAAGAAACTCAACAATACTTGAAGTAGGAGAGTGACAAGGGCAAGAGTGAAAACTAATGATATGTGAAAACAGAAAAGACCTGTTAAACAAACAAAACAGTAACTATTCAAAAATGCAAAAAAATTGAGAAAATGCCTACCATACTGAAAAAGGCAAGAGAAGGACACTCACAACATCAAGAACCATGCAGGGGAGTAAGGACCACAGGCCTAGCAGGCAACGAGCAGAGAAAATGGCAAAAGCCGGAACTTAGAAAATACAGCAGCTCTTCAAAGTTTACCAACTGTCAGATACAGCCAAGGACCTGAGAGCTTATGACCTTTAGTTTCAGACTAAGAACCGCTGAAAGAAACCCACAGTGATTTCTGTGTAGCAACTATGTCCTGATGTCATAAAATGTACAGGGAAAAACCTATGGGTCTAAAGTCAGAGAGCCATTCAGCAGCCTACTAACTTGAGGACGGTTCACTCACAATTTACAATACATCAAGCTAAGCTTTGCTCTGAGTTCACATCAGAAAAAGGTAAGAGATGGCTTCCTGGGGGTAGGGGGAGATGCCTTACAGATCATCTCCAGCCTACACTACTGAATAAAAAGCTGAAGAATCTATTCTCATCAAGGCAAAAACAATGATTGTGAAGATGAGTCAGAGGGGCACACATGCGCGCACACACACATATACACCACCACCACCACACAGACACACACACACATACACATACACTACACGCAGACACACACACACATACAGACACACACACACAAATGTAATAATAAATAGAACTTAAAAAGTTATACCAAGAGTTGTATAATGAGGCCCAAGCCTTTAATACAGGCAGAAGCAGAGGCTAGCCTGGTGTACAAAGCAAGTCTAGGACAGCGAGAACTACACAGTAAGACACTGTCTAAAAAATAAAAATTTAAAAAGCTAAAAGAAGCCAAGTGTGGTGGCAAAAAAAAAAAAAACCCAAAAACATATAATCTCAGCATTTTGGAAGTAGACACAAGACAACTGAGAATTCAATGCTAGTCTGGGCTACAGAAGACCCTGTCTCAAACACAACAACAAAGTCTACAAAAGACCACACCTTTAAGAGGTGAGCACTCCCACAAACTGTGGGAGGTAGGACTAGAGATAAAACTGCTACAAAGAGAGAACAGTTAAGTATTTTGAAATTTGTGGTACAGCACAACATACACATACAAAAAATACTATAAAACTGAGTATACACACATTGATACAAATGAGTCTACGTGAATTTGGTTATCTAATAGACACTAGTGGAGTAAATCAAATATAGAACCATACTGTGTAACATTTTTCTCTGAAATTGTGAACATTATCAAGGCAGACTGGGTGAAGTTTTTATGGAATTGTCTAGTATTTTCTGTACAAGTGCAGGTAAAAGTATACTCATTTCAATTAAAAAAAAAAAAAGGAATGTGTTGCCACAGACCTGACTCCAATGGCCAACTATCCAACATTGGTGGAGGAAAAGGAGGGGTTAGACTGAGGGAGAAAGTAAGGGAGGAGGCCTGGCTTATAGAAAGAAGGCACACCCTGCTATGAACTCATGATCCCTGACCCCACCACAGCATCTTGGAGCTGTGGCTCTGAGACCAAAGCCCTCAACCTATCCACAAGTTTGATTTGCCTGCCACCCAGAGAGGGGACAGCATCACCTCATTGCAGTTGTCACTGACTAAGGGTCACACTGAATATGCTATACCATATTTCCATAAGGAATACAAACAGGGATGTGTGGAAGGGCAGGATCACATGGCCCAAGTCAATGAGCTACACACCACCCAGGAAGTTTGAACTGGTTTAGATAAATGCTTGTTTCAGAGATCTCCACCACCTACAAGGAGGACAGGCTCACAACTGACTACCTACCAGGCTTCCAGTTCTTTCCCGAGCTGTCCATCAGGGCCAACAGAGACCGCCATAAGGAACTCTGGGTGAAACCTGAGGCACTATCTCAGTGCAATAGCGCCACCTTCCTGATACAGAAGCCCGGCACACTTGCTTTGTTTGCTTTTTGAAGTTAGCTATTTAAGAGTCTAACCAGAATTGAAGAACTGACCCAGGGAGGCCAGGGGCAATCGGTTGTACTTTGGGCTGGGAAAACATGAAGGTAAAAAAGATGAGAAAAGAGAATGGGATCAAGGGTTTGATGGGGAGGGGGTGATCTCAAGGCTCTGCATTATCTGCTCTGCTACATAAAGCCCTGCCATGGGCTCAACAGCCACTTGACCCACAGAGCTTTGCCAATGCTCACTGATGGCCTGGTTTAGGTGAACATGAAGGTGTCCCCTAGGTAATGAGAGTGGTTTAACCCTAAGAGCTTAGTAAGGCTGAAGAAAGCAGCAATCAGCACTAGGGGAATAAATAATGGAAATTCATTATCACCTATTTTAACCAGAGATAGACAAACAGTGAAAGTGGACTAAGCATGCTCAATTTGTTTATGTATTATCTACAAACGCTTTTGATTAACAAAATGGCTGAGTGAGTTGAAGGGCAGGGATATGAGGAAGATGTCCCATAAGTGGAACAGATGTGAAGGATCCACAGTGACACCAAAGATAGAACTGGAGAGGTATGCCTGCAAGTCAGGGAGTGCTGGCAGGTGCCTGAATCTCTCCAAAAATGGACAGCCTGCCACCTTGATCGTAACTCATGCTCAGAACTTCTATAACAGGAAATGTGCAAGGTATGATCAAGGTAACATACATCTCATATCCCAGCACACCAGCAGTAAGGGTATGAGGATCAGGAGCTGGTGGTCACCTACACATACAAAGCACGCCTCCAAAGTCTGAGGTCCAGGACCAAGGGGGGTGGGGGCGGGCAGAGATGGTTCAGCAGGTCTGGGCACTTTCTACCAACCCTGATAGAGAACCGCAAATGGAAGGAGAGAACTCACTCTGACCTCCACAAGACTACATGCCCACGTGTGCACACGAGCACATGCACAAATACACACACATACACACACAGATAAATGAATAGAAAGATAGATAGATAGATTATTGTTTTAATGGAGGATATAAGCTGAGCATGGGCACTCATCACTCGCTTTCTGTCTGTGGGCACAGGGCCAGTTGCCACCGTGTCCTGAGCCTGATCTTTCCTAACCTGATGGACTGTGTCCCCTCAGAACTGTAAGCTGAAATAACGCCTACCTTCCTCCAGTTGTTCTGGTCAGTATTTTGCCACAGCTACAGAAGTAATACAATAGACAGACACTCTGCCAATTGAACTAGCTGACTGTTCTTTTTTTTTAATAATTTATTTTTTATTTCTTCAAGTTACATCTCAATCACAATCCCCTCCCTAATCCCCCCTCCAGTCCCACCCTTCCACCCTCCTCCCCCTCAGCCCCACCATCCTCCTCCTCTTTTTTTTTTTTTTTTTTTAGTTTAAGGTATTTATTTTTCCCCCCAACAGCTCTCCCTTTCAGTCCAAATAATGGTTCTTTTTCTTATAACTATAAATACAATACAAAACAACAGAAATAAATAGGCCACAATTATAAGAGTTATATGGCTTAGCATACATTCCCAATGTCCAGTCCAAATGTATTTGGCACCTGACTTTAACATTCTAC
>CAJQZJ010001558.1:10517807-10536148 GCA_907164525.1 Lophiomys imhausi
GTCACTTCAGGCCCAAGTACCTAGGTATGGCCACGGGGTCACTTCAGGTCCAAGCACCTAGGTATGGCCACGGGGTCACTTCAGGGCCTTCCTTATTGTCGGTTGGGCTATGTACGTCTGTGCTTAGTCGCTGCTACGTTCGCACTGAAGGCATGCGTTTCCTTCTCCTGCTTTTTGCTCAGTTACAGTAAATCTGAATAACCACAACTGGACTGCTATCTTCTGATTCTACCTTTCCACATAATCAATTTGGGACACTTGACAAACAACAGAAACTTCACTGTAATGGGAGGAAAAAAAAGAGTAGCTTGTATTTATAATGAATATCCACCCACCTAGTACAGATGAGCATCAATTTCCTTCTTTTAATATCAGCATTCTACCTATATGGGCATTAAATTAAAGGGCCACCAAATTAAGCCGCTACTATTGTACATGGGAACGGCAAGCACACATGAGCACTTCTCAACATTGATCTGTCTAGCTGTTCCTATGGAAACCACTCCAAACCTTTAGGACAACAGTCCTTAACATGTGCACCTTTATATGCATATGTGTATCCTACCTCAGAGTCTATCCTCTTCCATTCAACCAAACAAACTTGGCTTCATAACCCACCAATAGGTTTACATGAAGCACAAAACTTATAGAATATAAAACTTGAAAAGGCAGAGAGAACAGGAAGAAACAGCTAGTATAGTTTCTACAGAATCAAGTGCAGTTTTTTTTAAATTTACAATTTCCTCTTTTACATACATTGTGCAAAGGAAACAGTAAGCTCCTTTTTTTTTTCTAGAAAACAAGTTTTAAAGTAGATATACATAAAAGGAAAAAGTCATCATACAGAGTAGACTGTGGCTTTAGAACTATTTATGCAGCATCAGAAGACTAAACCAGACGCTGGCCTGGCCATAAACTAAACCCACGCCCCAAATGAGGTGCCAAGCCACAAAAAGCATTTGCGTCATCTGGGAATACAAGGAAAAGAAGGGCTTCTAATTATAGGGCCTGGAAGCGGAAGCCCAGAGTGATTAGCTGTTTAGGCACTGCTGTGTGTTTATCTGGAAGCTTCCTCTCCCTCACTCTCGCCTCAAGTTTGATAGATGAGCTTTAGTGTTGGAGGGTGGGGACTGGAGCAGCTGATGGTACGCAGTGTTCTCTAGATTCTGAGGTAGCTGCAGAATGAACATGAAGGCTATTGTGGCTTCATCAGAGCTTAAGTCTTTTCAACTGGGCGTCAGCTGGTTAGACCAAAGAGTGAAATTAAAGACTAGCAAAACAGCACTGAGCACAGGCTATAAAATCTTGGAAACATGATTTGTCTTTTTTCCAATATCCTATTTATAACACCTATCTAACTGTGTGATTCTTTATCATGTACACACATGAGAATTCAAAGACAAAGTATGAGATATTCACACTCTCTCCCAAAAAAGACTCATAAGCACTAACAGAGGGGTCAGACAGAAGTCTTTGGGGGCAGTCAGTCATACTGTAGTGCTCATAAAACAAGTTTATATCTTACCATTAATTCTTGCAAGGTATTCTTTCTGTTTGATACAATTTTTTTTTTTTTAAAAAGCAAGGAAATAGAATGTCAGTATTGACAGAACTCTTTAACCAGTTCAGGCTCCAAAAAACTTTTAATATTGTGGTTATTAAAGTCAGCAAATTGAATACGGTACATCACTATGCTTGCTTTCAAAGTCCCCATGTAAAGAGCATCCATTTCTTAACTAGCACATTAGCGTTCCCTCCCTCCCTCCCTCCCCCGCCCCCATCAGTTGTATTTGGTTCTTGTTTTCTTTGGGTTTTGTTTTGGGCCATGTTGTGGGCGGGGACACATGCGATGCAAGCTTTCTGTCTCTGGCCTGAATCTGCACCCCCAGAGCATCCATCTCTCTCTTCGGGAGTGACAGAAGCATGTTACTTAGGCTTTTTAAGGACCTGATAACCAAAGTCATCAATGGATTCTTCCAATCAAGGAGCCTAGAATATACATCTTTATAAAACACACCACAAAACATCCTGTGAGAAACAATGAAGTAAACAGAGCTAAGAAAAGCCACTGAGATGACTGATGTGACAGTGTCCTGGGGCTGCCTATGTCTGTGAGCAACATAGATTCACATTAAATAGACTGCATCACACACACACATTTCACATGGGAAAGTTTGGCTCATTTTTTTCCAACTTGCATCTAGCCACCTGCTTGTTTAACAGAGAATAATATGTTGTGACAATTTTTATTGCATTCACTTGTTCTTTGACCTTGAATTTTGAAATTTTTCAGATTATGGATTCTAGCTCCCTCCCTTAGGTTTTAATGCTGAATATCTGTGACCTGTGCAAACACACACACAAACCAAATCCTAGCACTCAGGCTGAGGAGGCAGTGTCACAAAATGAAGACCAGCCTGAGCTGCACAGGAGAGCCTATCTCAAAACACCACAAATAATTACTGTGCTGTTATCATCTTCAATAGACTTATGTTACCACTTAAGAAATTTAACATTCTTACATCATATTCAGGTATATGCATATAAATGTTATTTTTGAAATGTTTAAATTTATGTTAAATGTTTATTTTTTTTTTTTTTTTGGTTTTTCGAGACAGGGTTTCTCTGTGTATCCTTGGCTGTCCTGGACTCACTTTGTAGACCAGGCTGGCCTCGAACTCACAAAGATCCGCCTGCCTCTGCCTCCCAAGTGGTGGGATTAAAGGCGTGCGCCACCACCGCCCGGCATAAATGTTTATTTTTTTAAATGTTTAAGAAATATATCAGAATACATTTCTAATTTCTTGAGTTTTATTAAGATATAAATTACATACAATAAATGCATTCAGTTTTAAGTGCTATTTTGATGAGTCTGATACATTAACACAGTTACTACCTATAATAAGATAGAGGCATCAGAAATATATCCCTATGTATCCAATTGTTCACCTCCTCCACATCACTCAGCTCTGACCACAGGTTTCTTTCCTGCAATGAGTTCATACTGCCTGCTTTAGAACAGAGATGGTATATAAGACTTTGTCTAAAAGGACTCACATAGGATTGTGTAGTTCAATTCACCAGAATCAACAACTGTTTGTTCAAGTGCTTATATTACAGAATAGAATATGTTGCCATTTTTGTAGCCATTATTCAGTGGTTTCCATTTGCTGAACACCATCACTCAAACTGCTATTTATTCAGTATTAAAATACTACTTTCTGTGTGGCTATTTTTCATTTCTCTGAGGTAATCACATAAAAGATGTGGTGATCAGATGCTAAATGCTTGACTCTATGAGACAATCATCTTACATTTCCTACATATGTACAAATTTCAACCATTGTATGTCTTTTTAAATTGTAATCATTCCAGTGGGTAATTGGTAAAGTATTCTGGCTTTAGTTTGCATGTTGAGCCATTATAAGGACATTTATGACATGGCATGACTTTTAATTTTACATCTCTGTCTTGATTTGCTTAAAATTTATTTTATGGTTTTTAATTATGTGTCTATTGTGGGGAGGAACACCTGAGTACAGGGGTCGAGTTCATTGGAGGACTCCAAGCTGCGGCAGCCACTAGATATGGAGCTGGGGCTCAGTTTTCTCCTGGCTGATGTGATTCCTTTTATTGTCTCAAAAGGTTTCCAAAATTTTTGAGGAATTCTAATTTTATAACAGAGGGGGGCATTTTCCCTACCTCAGAATGAAGGAGAATAACAAGCTTTCTTTTTTTTTTTATATTTCACAGTCTTAGAATTTAAAGTCTATGATCCATGCCAAGTTGATTGTATGTTTTGTTGTTGTTGTTGTTTATTTATTAATACAAGTTACATCTCCATCAAAGTCCCCTCTCTCCACCCCTCCCAGTCCCACCCTCCCACCTTCTCCCATCTTCTCCCCCCTCCCACCTATCCTACTCCTCCGGAGTGGGGTGCCCCTACATATCAGCCCCCTCAATTCAACAGTCATATGTGTGTTAAGAGCTTCCTCTTGCACTAGGGGCCTATATGGCAACTCTATTAGGGCAAAGTGTCCCACTAACAGGTAACAAGGTCTATGTTCCTGTTCCTTTTGGTGTGTTGGTTGTAGGATAGTTATCCTGTAATACATCACTAAAATCCAATTATAAGTGAATAGATGCCATATGCATCTTTCTGAGTCTGGGTTAGTTCACTCAGGATGTGTGTATGTTTTTAATTAAAGAAATATCCTATTTTTCCAGCCACATTGACTAAAAAAATTATACTTGCCCTGAAAAATTAATTTCTATTTTTCCTAAAAAAATGAATAGTTTTATTCCATTCAATTCCATTCCAATATGCCTGTGATTAACCATACAGTCTTTTTTTTCTGTACTGTAAATTTAAATAGTTTATATCTTTATTCATCTTTTACATGATTAGTTTTACTAATTTTATATTATTTGAAACTGTATATATAAGATTAGTATCAGCCTGACATTATGCTATGTGCCTGAAATCCCAGGATCTGAGAGCAGAGGCACAGAGCTCTGTGAATTCAAGGCTATCTTGGTCTACAATGCAAGTTTCAGGTGAAGTCACAGCTACAAGGTGAGACCCTGTGAGAGACAGGAAGGAAAGAAGCCCAGGGGAGAAGAGAGGAGGGGAAGGGAAGAGAAACAGAAGAGGAGAAAGACAAACCCATACCCTTGAGAAGGAGACCCTTAAAGTTAGAACCAGCTTCAGCTGATAAGACTTATCATAAACAGTCACTCTCAAAACATGTAACCAATACCCAAAAATAATAACAGAAAAAAATACTAGTAGCATATCAAGAAATAAAACTAATAAAAATGACCATATCCCACCATAACAAAATGAAAGTGTGATGAGAGGGCAAAAATATTAAATTATTTAGAAAAGAAAAATTCAGGGAGGTTAACTATGGTATGGAAAGATGGATATAAGTTGCAACCTTGATGAAAAATGAGTGGAGTGATTATGAAGTTTTATCTTTGAAAAGCCTGAGGAACAATATGCTTAACTTTCATCAACACTCATAAGCATAGGAACCCAAACAGTAGGAAATACATGTTCTGAAGTCCAAGGAGAAAAGTGTTTCTGTCATCTATTAATACGAAACATAATACTCGGTCATCAAGAACTATAGGTGGCCAGACTTGGTGGATTACACCTGTAGTCTCAGAGCAAGCACACTGGATACATAATACAGATCCCACAGAAAATTATTCCCATAGATATATACTCAACTACAGCTAAATTAACATCTCAACTAATACTTAATGTATGGAAAGAAAACAGACTAATCTGAATGAGGCAATTCCCAAGCAGTCTACTCACAGAAGAGCAGAAGCAAGGCAAACGGCCAGATGACAGGGCTCCTGCTTTAACCAATACCTGCCTACACACAGCAAATTGTCAAATGAACTTGGGGGTTTTTTAAAAATGTATCTGTTTGGGTACCTATCACACCCCCTTTTTAAGTTCAATAATATATGTTGTAGGCACGTAATTATTACAGGTCTAGATATTTACACATTATTCTCATGGTGTGCATGTGTATCTGTTTCTGTGCATGCACGTATGTGTGTGTGTGTGTGATTATAGAGGTTGAAACTGGCTGTCTCACTCAGTTTCTATAGTTTTTAAAACAGGGTCTCTCACTGTATCTGGAGTTCACCAATTCCACCAGGTTGAATGCCCAGTAGTCCCTAGGTGTTCTCCTCTGTCTGCCTTCCCAGTGGAAGGACTGATTATATACACACACTCTCACACTTGGTGTTTTCCACATGGGTCATCAGGACCCAAACTAAACTCTCCACCTTTGTGTGGTAAACATTGCATTGTCATCAATCTCCATCATGTGCTTCAAATTCCACACAGTATCCTACTGCATGTACTGACACAGTATCCTACTGCATGTACTCACACAGTATCCTACTGCATGTACTCACACAGTATCCTACTGCATGTACTCACACAGTATCCTACTGCATGTACTCACACAGTATCCTACTGCATGTACTCACACAGTATCCTACTGCATGTACTCACACTGCCTACTAACTCATGGTTCACTGAACATGTCTGCTCAATCAGGTAAAGACCGGCAGAAGTTTCACTGACTATTGGGAATCCAGGGTTGCTTCAGACCTTGAATAGGGCCAACATTACATTTCTCCTTTTTTAAACATCCCTCTTACTAACATATTAAAATTATGGTGTACAAGCACTCGGGAGAACTGGCCATGCAAGTGGGAGTTTCAGGTCCAGAACCAGTACTTTTGAGTTGGCCCACCCCAACATCTACCCCATGGATGAACTGCTGGAGTGCAAGAAAAGGTCAGTTCCACAACCACCCAGGACTGCAGGATCTCCATGACACGGGATAGTTACGGCATATCTGAGAGGAGTTCCAGTGAGGCTCCAGTACTGACTGAGTAGCAGAAATCAGGGGCCTCATACCAGACCAAGGAGTCATTATAATGAACATTTGCAAGCAGAATGTGTGGACAATGGGGAATATTGTGGGACATACTGAGATACACTGCAGCTTCCACAATAAGCTGTTATTTTTTATGCTGGGACAGATTGCAAGGGTGAAGGGTCGGCCTGGGGACAGGTGGGAGATGGGAGGGAACAGGGTGCATAATGTGAAATTCACAAAAAAAAAATTTTCAATAATAAATAAATAAAAATTATGGTGTATGAATGTATTTTATCTTATTACTTTATGTCACTAACACAAAAACACTATTTTTCTTTTCAAAGTATCAGGCACTACACTCACTAATCCTAATTCCCACTAAATTTCCTCTAACTCTCACATGATTACAGTGTGACAACTGAAAAGGGACAAGAAAAATTAGAGAGTAACCTTAACCATGAATGAAGCAAGTTACTTTGCAAGATGATGAAACCAGAGAGTAAATACAAATTTGTAATGGAATATCAACCCCAAAAAAGGATACAGTATTGGTGTAGGTAAATATTCTTCAAGCTGCCTTTGCAATGTTAAAATACTGATGAATAGTAGTAATGAGATCAGAGTATCAGATGAACATTCTCATATCTCACTGATCTGTAAAAATCTGAGACAAAGCCAGTCTGGTAGTTTGTAACTGTAATCCTAACCCTTGGGAGATGAAAGCAAGAAAACATAATATATGCATATAGAAACTTAAAAGAATCATCACTTAATGAGTCTGAGGTCACCGTAGGAAATACAAAGCTCCACAGGAGTCTGGGTTATAGAGTGAAGCACTGTCTTAGAAACACAAAACAAACAAACAGAACAACCCATGAGTCTTTACAGATATGAATAAAAATAAAGGCAGAGTGTGTCCTGACACTTTGTAATAATCAATAGGAATAACTTCTGTGGGGAAAAAATCTAATTTAAACCCTAACAATTATCCCTAAATGACCACCTCCTCTCAAAATGCATTTGAGTAAGCAGGAGAATTTCCATTCTGCTAAAGGTGCAGCCAACCATCTAAAGGCTAGACATTTAATCTGCTTTACCAGAGCCTTGACATTCTTTTTTCTCTTATTAATGGGTGGAAAAGCAATTTCCATGCCCGGGGGGGGGGGGTGATTGTTGAAAATGTAGATGTGTTGCACTTCACAGTGCTCAGCAGTTCAGTGGGCAGAAATGGTGCCCCTATAAAGCTAATCAACTATTTACTGGATACCAGACAGGATGTTGATTCGACGAGTGTCTGGGTTACTGCATCCAGTTGAGGAATTCTTACTTTCATTTCTAATTCCCAATGTAATAAAGAATACATCTGTTTAATAGCTAAGGCAATATGGTATGGGACATACTCAGGTACACACTGTTATTATTTCTCAAATAAAATACAGTTTTCATAGGATACTTATAATTCATATCTGTTATAAATTTTAATTATCTTTATAATATGTACATACCAGCATTGACCACCAGAACAATTTAGGGAGGAAAAGAATTGCTATTCAAGGAATAATTTAGCAATGAGAATTTCTTCAACACATGAATAGAAAGATATTCTATCTTGACACTGCTAGAGTTTTTCATATTCAAGAAAAAAATCTAGTGGAATTAAAAAAAATTAACTGTTCATTCTAAATTCAACTATAACTGAACTAACAGCTCAGTAAACAAAATAAATGTTTACTTCTAATCAGAATGCACAGAAGATATCCTGATTGGTGACAATATATAAAAATACTAGGAACAGGAGGTGGGTAAGTAACAGCAAAGAGGGGAGCAATGAACATTTGGTGAGGTCTCACTATGTGCTAAGATGTTATTCTAGATCACAATTTTATGCCTTATTTTATCCCTTCCTCCCTTAAAAAGGGGATGAAGAATTTTTTTTTAAAGATTTATTTTATTTATTTTATGCATATGTGTGCTCTATCTGCATGTACACCTGCATTCCCGAAGAGGGCACCAGATCACATTGTGGATGGTTGTGAGCCACCATGTGGTTGCTGGGAATTGAACTCAGGACCTTTGGAAGAGCACTAGGCAGTGCTCTTAACCACTGAGCCATCTCTCCAGCCCCAAGGGGATGAAGAATTTATGCAGGGCCAAGAAGATAAAGGAATTGCTCACATAAGATGAAAGGGAGGGAGCATAGAGGACGTATTATCTTATGAGGTTTAAAGAAGTCTTCTTAAATGACACCTGAAGTGAGGCACACAGCCAGAGAACAAATGGTACCACATATCTAGGAGGGCGAAAGGACACGTTGTGTGTGTGTTCCTTCCAGATGTGGAGGTTAAAGTTGATTGTCTAAGTTTCTCTCTACTTTTATTTTTGAGACAAGGTCTCTCATTTAACCTGGAGTTCTTAGAATGAGGCAGGAAGATACCAAGTTCTAGCCAACACTTGGCAGAAATGGGTCGGGGGAGATTGGATTTAATAAAAACTCCAATTTTTTCCACTGGGGGAAAAACATTAAGAGGACAAATTTTTTACTGATTTGATATGTCTACATCAAGAAAATATGTCTACAACAAGAATGAAAAGGAGAATACATTTCACTAAGCAGAGAGTACTAACAAAGGTAGAACATTAAGGGAAAAAGAGAGATAGGCTAGAGCAGGAAAGTTTGTAGAAGGTCCTAACCATAGACTGATCTGGGAGGAAAGGCCAGATGTGTAAGGCCAGATGTCCAGCTCAGGAACGAAGCTGCACCTTTGGCAGAATAGAAATTCTCCTGCTTACTCAAATGCCACATTGTGAGAGGAGGTGGTCATTTAGGGATAATTGTTAAGGTTTAAATTAGATTTTTTTTTCCCCACAGAAGTTATTCCTATTGATTATTACAAAGTGTCAGGACACACTCTGCCTTTATTTTTATTCATATCTGTAAAGACTCATGGGCTGTTCTGTTTGTCTGTTTTGTGTTTCTAAGACAACACGGCCAACAGGGATACGAGACCATGAGCACTAGGCATGGTTCAGCAATCTCCCAAGAAGTAGAGTACACGCATAGGAGCTTGGGGGCTGCAGGCATGTCTCAAGGGTTACAGGTACTTTTTCTTTCAGAGGACCAGAATTAGGTTTCCAGCATCCACACTGTGGCCTACAAAACTGTCCCTATCTGCAGAGCTAGGGGATTGGATGCCCTGTTCCCGCCTCAGCAAGCACCAGTCACACATGGTACACATACATCCACATCCACGAAGACAAAACACCCATACAAATAAAATAAAAACATATAGATGTTTTTAAAAGCAATGGCTTAAAAGTCCCAAATTTGGTTAAAAAAAAAAAAAGAGCAGACCACAACCTGAACTGGAGGCAAGTCATGACCTGAGGAGAGGCCAAGCCACTGTCCTATGAAGGCTCTCCATGGTGACAATGGCAGCAGGACAGTATGCACTTATGGAGAGAATGGTAATTTCAAGACTACTTCTAACACAAGAGTGCAAAAAACATAAAACTGCCCTGAAAAAGAGTGCTTTAACATGAAAGTTCTCTAGAAAATACTACTCATTTTGTACCTAAATAATTGAAAGCAATAGACATATACCACCCATATTGAATCTACAAAGGTCTTAGCAAGATATTTCTAAACAAATCATAAATACTACCATTAAAATATTTGTTTTGATTCTGGACCCAAAGTCACAGCTAATAAACAAGTGTGGGAATGTGAAGTTAAAAAACAAACTGAACACAGCTGCTCAACAAAAAGTTTCACAAGTCTGTTTACTGGCAACCCTTAATTTCTTTTCTGAGAGGTCCCAAGAACACATAGCTGCCAGTCACCTGCCAATGAGTCTACCTTCCTCGCTAATCCACACCGTGGTGGTACTCCACCACACACAGTATACAGTATATTTAACATTGCACAAGGCCAGAGGTCTAGTTTGTTCTTACTTCTGTTGTCCAGAACATATTCATATAACTATCATCTAAGACTGTTTTTTTTTAAATGTTTATTTATTACTTCGTTACATTTCCATTGTATCACAAATAAAGCTGCTATGAACATAGTTGAGGAGATGTCCCTGTGGTTTGGTGAGGAATCTTTTGGATGTATGCCCAGAAGTGGTATGGCTGGGTCTTGAGGTAGAGCTATTCCAAGTTTTCTAAGGTATCGCCAGACTGACTGATTTCCATAGTGGTTGTACAAGTTTGCACTCCCACCAGCAATGTAGGAGTGTTTCCCTTTCTCCGCAGTCTCAACAGCATATGCTGTCTTTTGAGTTTTTGATCTCTTTTTAAAGAAAAAGACAAAAAAATTTACATATCATTGAGGGTAACCTAATTCATCCATATAAGCCTGCAGGAGAAGCCCTAGCTCTAGAAACACAATGCCACCGACTTTTTTAAAAATATTTTTTGATTGTTTCTTTTAAGAATCTCCCTAAATTTGCAAGAAATATTCCAACAAGCACTATTGTTATTTGCTATTACATGCCCCATGCAAATGTCATTTTTAAAATGCAAGACATAATTAGAGGTAAAATTTCTTGTTACAAATAATTTAGAAATTAAAATACAAAAAAAATGTTACTTTAAGATCCACTCAAAATATACAACTCAGGACCTAACAATATAATTTTGCTAATTTAAAAAAAATCACATTTTATATCATCACACTTATTACCCATTTTAGTAGTGTATTGGAACTGTTACAGAAAATTGTGAGCTGCCATGTGGGGGCTGGGATCAGACCTTGAGTACTCTACAACATAAGCCAAGCGCTGTCTCTCTCCAGCCTGACAGAGGTGTGTGTAGTTGCTTCCATTCTACCTGAGGTCATTACTGTTGGCTCTGGATAGTTCTCTTGTGAATATGTAAGGAAGAATTCAAATGGAAAGTAACAAAATTACTCCATCTTCCCTGAACATTTCAACTATACAGAAAAGGAAATCACACACATCTATTAAGACACTTGTGCACTTAACAAACATGAACACATCATATGTGAATATGCATATCCAAATCCAAGAACAAATAGAGAACACTGAGAAGCCAGACAAAATCCTAATGAAATCTAGGAATGGTGGACCAAGTCTATGTTCCACCACCTCAGGCTAAGGATGGAGAGGCCAGCCTAAGCTACACATGAGAAAGAGAAACTGAGGTCACTTGATGACAGGAACTGACTAAGGAAGCCATGGCTAACCAGGTGACTCTATAAGAAACTGAGTAGCTCTTAATTAATACTTACTTTAAAATCGAAAAACCAAAATTACAATCCTAACTATCTGTAACTCCAGTTCTAAAGGATCTGATGCCTTCTGCTGGACCCACGGCACTGCATGCACATGACATACATGCAGGCAAAACTATCATACAAGGGGATGGAGAGTGGCTCAGTGGTTAAGAGCACTGGTTGCTCTTACAGAGGACCCAGGTTCAATTCAATTCCCAGCACCCACATGGTAGCTCACAACTGTCTGTAACTCCAAGATCTGACACTCTCATACAGACATACATACACACAAAGCACCAATGTATATAAAATAAAAATAAACTATTTTTAAAAACTATCACACAAATACATTTTTCTTACATCTCTGCCTACAAAGTACAACAGAGCACTGTGCAAAGTAATTGAGCAAGATTTCATTACAATACCCTGACCTAAAGGAAATATTACACACAGAGAATATTTCTAAAACCCTTAAAAAAAAGATGAACACTGAAAAACAAAGCTCCCCTACAATGAGCAGATAACTTCACAATCCAGTGTTTCACAATGTCTCCCAGAGGTGTCCTGCATTAAGCTAGCACTGATTTCTATACGAGGAACAAAGTTGCTATCTCCTAGCTAATCACCTTTTCTATCAACACTTAGAGCTGATTTCCTTTTCAAGAATTAAGACTCCACATCACACAAACACCCCAAAAGACTGACTTTTAGTTTTCAACCATTCTGTCCTTCTACCATATAGCATTTACCTTCCTTATTAAGACCCCACTTAACCGAAGATTGTATTCATAAAAACTGCCACTTCAACTGAATCACCCAGTCTTTTTTTTCACTTTTCAATAAGTACTTTATTTTTTTTTCAAGTTACATCTCAGTCGCAAACCCTTCCCTATTCCCCCTTCCTGTCCCACCCTTCCACCCTCTTCCCCCCCCAACAGCTTCTCTTTTCATTCCAACAAATGGTTCTTTCACTTATAACAGTAAATTCTATACAAAACAGCAGAATTAAATATGCCACATTTATGAGAGTTAAATGGCCCAGTATACCTTCCCAATGTCCAGTTCATACATATTTGGCCCCTGACTTTAACCTTCTACCTTCTAACCATCTCCATGAGTTTAAAGTTCTGTAACTGACTTAGTTTTCATACTAACTTGCATCACTATTATAACCATCTTCTTAGATCTAGAACGCCCTCTTGATTCCTAAACAACTCAAAATTTAGCTATGAGACTCAAGCTGTCTATTCTTCAACCACCTCAGAGAGCTGAGAAGGATAAATATATCTGATTGTATAGGAAGTGCAGGGCCTGCAGCTTCCAATACTAAGAAATGACAAACCAGTGACTACCTGGACAGTTCCCACTTTCTCTCCATACATTCCAGCATCAGTCTTCGGCCTTTTGGTCCTGTTTCTCTAACAGACATTTATTGTAGAGCAGGGATTGTGAAGGACTAACCTACCCTGTCTTGGCAGAGCTAGGCTGTCGACTTCCCTGCTACCAAGTTTTGTCCTTTTTGGACAGCAGTCTGTCTGCAGTTGAAGCAAGGAGTTTTTACATGCCAAGAGATAGGCTTGCCACTAATTCAACCATCTCACACTGGAGATTCTTCGATGCTTTTCTTCTACTTGGAGTAGAATAGGGGGTGCTGTCAGGAGCTGATATGTCACGATATCAAAAAAAAAAATCTTAATTTAAGACCACATCTTTAAATGCCATATTCTGCAGATCTCTTGGGGTTTTTGAAGATGCCCTATCTATCTCTTGTATTTAGATAAGCAAATGTTGCTTGTCTTTTAACAACTTGATTACTGAGTAGCTTAGAGAATATCTGTGATAGACTGTCTCAGTAGCTAACAAGGTGACATGCATGCATGACTAGGAGTTTGTTTTTCTTAACTATCCTAAACAGTTTAAGACGGTTAGTATCAAGAGGCCAGAGCTTCACATTTCATTTTTAAGTATCTCTAGGTACGATACCATTAGGAAGCGTTACCTTAAATTTTGTATCAAAATACAAAGATCTATTCAAATGTGGCTAAATATACTCTTAATTTTGTATCAATATACAAAGATCAATGCCTATGTGGCCCAATACAATCTTAATATTGCGTCCATATACAAGGGTCAATACCATTGTGGCCAACTATAATCTTAATTTTGTATCAATATACAAATATCAATACTGACGTAGACCAATACAATCTTATTTTTGCACAATAAACAATGGTCAATACCACTTTAGCCAAATATACTATTAATTTTGTATCAATATATCAATAAGGGCATATTCAATAATGTGACCTTTCTTCTTGATCCTTCCTGTGCTGTCTATGTCTCGATTTTTCTCAAGTCCGTGCATTCCTACATAGGAGATAAAGAAGGATACAGAAAAGGGAAAGAAGGAATACCCTGGGTCTAACCTCCAAAACCCATTAAACAGGACCATTTAACAACTTGTAATCTCTTCCCCAAAATAACAGAGTTTTCAGTTGTCCTTCAAATAACCGAAAAAAGGGGGGGGGCGGAGAAACACCCTCTCCTCCCTCTGGGTATGGGACGTCGCTCTCTTAAAATGACTTCCTGCTGATTTGGGTCGTAGTAAACCTGTTTGGGGCCCAAACCAAAATGGAAAAATGGTTAAAAATGTTAATACAATCCTTTTGTGTTCAGTCCTTCTGTTCTCAGCTGTTTAGATGTCCTAAGGAGTTTGTAGGCAGAAGCTGAACTTCCAGGCTTTACTGAGGTTCTGGCTGGGGCATTGTGTAGAGCTGAACGGTCTTAGCGATATTGAGTTGTTGTGGTTGTAGGCTTTTGATGGAGACAACTATTGAGGGAGTCTGTCAGGCTGAATCATCTGGGTCACTCGTCTTCTTTTGGTGTCTGATTCTGATTTCTGCTGAGGTTTCCGTTGTCCAGTTGTCCCTGGGTTCCTTGAATGGATGCTTTGATTCTCCTGGAAAGATAAGAACAGAGCCCTGCCCTATTCCTCACTCAGGGACAATTGCCCTCTTTTTTTTTGGGGGGGGGGTAGGTAATATTTCTCCTGAAGCAAATTTTGTTTTTGACAATATATAAAGTGTTATCTTTCAATATGGTTTAAAGAAGAAATTATTTTGTTATTTTGGAGCTAAACCAGCTTTAGTGTATATATTTTGAGGTCTCGAAGGACAATTTGTTTGTGTTGTGTGGGCCTTTTGTAAGTAGCTTTTAAACTTAGGTCCTTCCAAATCCTATGTGTGTGTCTCTGCATTCTAATTATTGGGATCCGAGACCTGTGGTTCCCATCTGAGGGGATTAAAGATGTGTTCCACCACTCCTGGATCGAAGTTTTTCTTTATTTAGAGTTTGTTTTGTATCAGGCTGACCTTGAGTTCTGAGATCTGCCTGTTTCTGTCTCTAGTGTGTTGGGGTTAAGGGTCTTAACAGGACAATGTAAGGATTTGCCAAAGAGAGTGTAGAGATGAAACTTGCACAATCAGAATTCAATGTTTTTGACAAAAACTTTAGTAGCAAAAGCCTTTCTGAAAAAATGGGAAAATCCGGGAACTAATTCATTAGAATAGTATTTATTGAGAAGCCAAAATAATCACTTATGATTTTTTTTTAAGTGAACAGCTAGAGTTGATTTAATGGTAAGACATTTGCCTAGCACTTCGGAGGCCCTGGCGCCACAAAGATAAAAATAAATAAATACTGAGCATGTCATGTGGTGTGTGTTTGTATGTGTGTATGTGTGTGTGTTTTACATTGTGCAGTAATTTTCAACAATATTCAGATAACTATGATAAAAGTGAAATATGAAAATACACATCAGTTGTTGTGTACAAGATCATAGGTATAACAAACACTTCTGTGGAGAAATGACTCAGAAATAATCAGCACATTTGGGTCAGTAGTTTCTTTGTAAAGTATTTGCAATGATATTAGACGAGATCGGGCGCGTTCAGGGTGGTATGGCCGTAGACAGTATTTGAAATATTAAAAAGCTTCACAGATGGCTATTATGAAATTATATGCAACTGGCATAAGGAAGCTCTAAACATATGAACCATATCAAAGTGAATAAATTCCAAAGCAACCCAAGGGAACTTAGGTAAAAATACCAATAGGAAAATGAAGAAAGAAAAAGGAAAAAAACTGGCTGGGTACAGCTCAGTGACAGCATGTGCCTAGCATGTGCCCAACATGCTTAAATAGAAAACTAATCATATTGATCACTTTCATTTTCAAAGCAGAGAATAAACTCCAGTGCCATGAAACTATAGCTGAAACAAGTTACAAATAATGCATCCTATAAGCATGTCAATACACTGAAATACTTGCTAAGCACTAGACAGAGATGGGTGGCAATAGATCCCTAGCTGGAAGGAAACTACAAGCTTACAAAAGAAGGAAACACCTAAACAAGTGATCATCTCAAAATAAATGATATAAGACTTATGAACATAATGCTCTAGGAACACAGAAAAGCAAATATGAATATTGTCATTTTAATTTTATTACATTTGGCAGGGCCCACAGAATACTGAGATGCAGGTTTCAAAATAAAAGCACAGAAAGCTCATTGTTGACAGTGGTGAAGGTGACTGATTACCTTACACCATGTTCTGTGTACAATGCAACTTCACAGACAGGACAAAAGGTAGCTTCCCATGTCAGAAGCCTTCAGGGTGAAATGAAATACATGACAATCCAAAGGAAAGTGGACATAACAGAGAGAATTTAAAATGAGTCATGCTGGCTACCCAGAGGAGAATGACAGAAGGGAACAAAATTTCAAAGGATGTCTCCAATTTTATCTTAATTCCCCTAACAGTCAGAGAATTTCAATAGATGTTTGTCTGCTTTAATTATATCAATCTTATTGATCACCAACCACTATAATAAAAATTTCCCATCATAAAAAATGACTAATTAGGACATCAAAAGGGAGACTAATCAAGGTGCTCAATATGACTTTCTTATCAATCTTTATTTTAAAAAGAGGAAAAAAACCCATGATTCCCATCAACTCAAGTGATATGATCACTTCTGAAAAATAAGATAAAAATGCTAAGACTCTCAGATACCTCACCCAAATGAGGACTAGAAGCATATATATTACAAAGACAGAATCAGCTTTGAAACAAACAGCAATTTTATCTATTGTTTAAATGTAAGTGTTTAGATGTCATTCCTTTACACTAGTATAGAACTATCCAGCACAGAATGAGACCAAGAAACTGGCATTCATTCATTTTACAGTGAGGACTGACTAGTTCTTGTTTGATGAGAAAAATTGTTCCTAACAGTGGATGACTAGAAAACTACTGTTCTAGCTCAGAGGTCAATATTTTCTTAATAAAAAAATTTTTAAAGAAAAAGCAGATAATTGGGTGTTCTGTATTTTTATTAGCATTAGTCATTATTGCATGCCTTAGGAGCCACCAGAAAGACATAAAAAGAGAGGAGAACAGAGAGAAAATAATTCAATGGAAGTTTGCACAATGTCATGTGGAAAAATAAATCTTCTTACAAGTAAGATGTGTCTCTAATATATTAAGATTCCAGTCTGTGATACTGGTATTTGGGGCATGACTATAAGGCAAAATAACACCACCTTGGGAGCACTACATACCCAACTGTAGCACTTCAAACATCACCTTACTAGAGTTTAACCATAGTTCAGGATGAAGTGAGATAGGATGAAGGTAAACTCAGTCATTCAAAGACCACTTACTGGTCCTTATGATACACCTGCCCTTTGTGTTTCTCCATGTGGGTTTACACACAAGCATGCAGTGCCCATGGAGGCCAGAAGAGGAAATATGATCCCCTGGAGCTCCAGATAAAGGCAGTTGGTAAGTCTACATGAGGGTGCCAGCAGCTGAATGTGTGCCTTCTGCAAGCACAGCGAGGGCTTTTAACTGCTGGGCTATCTTTCCAATCCTCAGCCCCATTATATATTTTCAATGTCCAACCTTGCTAGCTAGAAAATTCACAAGATAAATGGCTTTTACAAAAAACTTACCACTAGTATTAAAAGCCATACAACACACTGGCTTCTCATGGGCTGGGAAGTGAGCCACAATGCCATCACTGTCTGAGTCCTCACTCACAAGCACCTGCAGAGAAAAGAAAAAAAAATGGTTAACCTTAGTCCCTAATGCCTTAAGAGGCAAACCACATGCTCCTCAATCCCTCAAACAAAATGCCTGCACTACAATGAAAGGTAAATCTCATCCAAGTGAAGTTCATTTCAGCAATCCAGATATGCCCCTCGAAAAACAGTCACTTGACATGACTAGATAGAGACTTTGCTGGGAAAAAAAATCACTATTTCCCCTATAATTATGATGAGGCCAGTGAGTGAAAAATATAAGAATAAATCAAATAATAATGGAGTACTGATAAATAACAACTCACTTTAGGTTTAAAACTTTTTATATCTTTATCATATAATTGTCTGTGCAATAAAGCAGGGGTCAGGGGGCAACTTGCAGGAGTCAGTTCTTTCCTATCAAGTAGATCTCAGGGATCAGACACGGGTCATGAGGTTTGGCAGTGGGCACCTTTAGATTTTGACGTGAGCCATTTCAGATTTTGAATTGTAATCTAAAACTTTAAGTTTAGAGGCAAAGATACATGTTGAAAATATTGTCTATCATGTTACAGAAACACAGGAAGATGAGGCAAGAAGATTCCTT
>CAJQZJ010001558.1:10546148-10566907 GCA_907164525.1 Lophiomys imhausi
CATGCCAAGAGAAAGGCTTGCCACTAATTCAACCATCTTACAGTGGACGTTCTTCGATGCTTGTCTTCTACTTGGAGTAGAATAGGGGGTGCTGTCAGGCGCTGATATGTCTCGATATCAAAAAAAATCTTGATTTAAGATAACATCTTTGAATGCCATATTCTGCAGATCTCTAGGGGTTTTTGAAGATGCCCTATCCATCTCTTGTATTTAGATAAGCAAATGTTGCTTGTCTCTTAGCAACTTGATTACTGGGTAGTTTAGAGAATATCTGTGATAGACTGTCATAGTAGCTAACAAAGAGACATGTTTGCATGACTAGGAGTTTGTTTTAACTATCCTAGACCGTTTTAGACGGTTGGTATCAAGAGGTCAGAACTTCACATTTTATTTTTAAGTATCTCTAGGTATGATACCATTGGGAAGCATTATCTTTAAATTTGTATCAATATACAAAGATCTATTCAATTGTGGTTAAATATACTCTTAATTATGTATCAATATACCAAGATCAATGCCTATGTAGCCCAATATAATCTTAATATTACGTCCATATGCAAGGGTCAATACCATTGTGGCCAACTATAATCTTAATTTTGTATCAATATACAAAGATCAATACCGATGTAATCCAATACAATCTTATTTTTGCACAATAAACAATGGTCAATACCACTTTAGCCAAATAAACTACTAATTTTGTATCAATATACAAAGGTATAAGGGCATATTCAATAATCTGCCCCTTCTTCTTGGACCTTCCTGTGCTATGTCTGTATCTCATTTTTCTCAAGCCCATGCACTCCTACATAGGAGAGGAAGAAGGATACAGAAAAGGAAAAGTAGGAATCCCCTGGGGCTAACCTCCAAAACCCATTAAGACAGGACCATTTATCAGCTAGGTTTGGAGGCTACTTACAAAAGGCCGTCTCGATGCAGGCAGATTGTCCTTTGGGATCTCAAAATATATACACTAGAGCTGGTTTAGCTCCAAGGTGACAGAATGATTTCTTCTTTAACCCGGATTGAAAGATAACGCTTTGTATGTTGTCAGAAGGCCAAATTTGCTTCAGGAGAAGTACTACCTAGCCCCCTCCATCCCTTCCCCAGAAAAAAAAAAAAAAAGAGGGCAATTGTCCTAGGGTTGGGATTGGGGCAGGGCTCTGTTCTTATCGTTCCAGGAGAATCGAAGTGTCCATTAGGGGAGCCCGGGGACGGCGGACAGCGGAATCCTCAGCAGAGAGCAGAATCAGGCACCAAGGAGGATGAGTGACCCAGTTGATTCTGCCTGGCAGACTCCCTCAATAGCTGTCTCCATTGGGGGCCTGCAACCACCACTGCAATCCAATGTCGCTGGGACCGTTCAGCTCTACACAATGCCCCAGCCGGAACCTCAGTGAAGCCTGCAAGATCAGCTTCTGTCTACAAACCCCTTAGGTCATCTAAACAGCTGAGAACAGAAGGACTGAACATAAAAGGATTGTACTAACATTTTTAATCATTTTTCCCATTTGGGTTGGGGCCCCAAACAGGTTTACTACGACCCAAATCAGCAGGAAGTCACTTTAAGAGAGCGACGTCCCATGCCCAGAGGGTGGGGAGGGTGTTTCTCCGCCCTTCTCTTTGGTTATTTGAAGGATAACTGAAAACTCTGTTATGTAGGGCAAGAGACTACAAGCTGATAAATTTAATTATTTTGACTGTGCAAAGAAAGCATATATTGGGCCATCAAGAAGGCTTGGTGGTTAAAAATCCTTGACCCACAAACCTGACTACTTAGAACTGACAACAGAGAACTGGCACCTATAAGTTGTCTCTGACCCCCACATGTATGACACAGCAATCATGTGCATGCAGGTTTATGCACAGGAAGACAAACAGAAGAAAAACAGATAGACACTCTCCATATAATTTTATGAATGTAAATATTCTAATACTAGTCTGGTTTTCATGATGTTTGTACTTTGATAAAATGTTGGCTTTCAATCTAATCTTGATCTGGATACCTTTGAATTTTATTCTATTTATACTAGTAAAAAATTATTTATACTGAACTTAAATATGCTATGTATTTTAATATATAAACACTATTTGTTAACCCAATGATCTTCTATGTTAAAAAAAATATATTTAACTATGGATCCTAGGGCATACTTATAATCCCTGGGCTCAAGAGGCTAAAGTCAAGAAGATTTCAAGTTTGAGGCAAGCTTGGGTTATACAAAGACACCCTGTCTCAAACTGTGTGTGTGTGTGTGTGTGTGTGTGCGCGCGCATGTGTTTATGTTAATGTCTTAGTGGTCCTCGAGTAGGCTATGATATGTATATCAACATATATTTTCGTTAATGAGTTCTAGGACAATGTGGGATCTTGTTCAAGGGCACATTTTCTCTAGAGAAATATCACACTCATGTGTGATGGAAGTTTTGACTTCTTTAGAAGCACGGTTATGTTGATCAATATGTTTTTTGTTTTGGTCTCAAGAATGGGTTGTGGTGATGCTTTGTCCACTGCTGAAAAACAGACTCATGAAAGGGGCATGCAAAACATCCTGATAGAAGAGATCATGCTGTTTTGCCAGCCAGAAACTATCATGTGTGGGGAACACGCTTTTTGATAGAAAACATCCTTTGCTGGGCAGACCCCTTGGAGATCACATGATATTTGTCAACAGGATGTACCTCCTGTTGGCCAATTGGACAGCATCCTTGTGCAGATTTTAAGGAGGTATAAATGGAGGCCACAGAACCACAGGGGGCTTTTTGCTTGGCATTGCTTCTCATTGCTGCTTCACTTCAAAAGACTCCAGACAACACTTTGCCTAGGTTTGCTGCTGCCGAACTAGCTGAACATCACAACCCATGATGGACTGAGCCCAGGTCAAGGCCGACTTGGGGCCAAAAGAGTTGCTGTTTCTTTGGCTGTCCTTACTGGTGCTCCCCAAAACTGCTGTTGTTTTCCTGGTAAGCTGTGTTCCTGTTGCTGCTTGTACCTGTTCCTGTGTATGCTGATTTGACTGGACTTTTGATCAATTCCTCCAAGGACCTATGACTAAAGAGGTCTACACTATTTCTCTAATAGTATTCCTTTTCCCATACCTTGGGGATAGTGGGTTGGAAGATATACAGAGATATTAATATAATAATAAATAAATAGGTTAAAAATATGCCTTGAGCTGTTGGGGAAAAGCCTTATGCACTGTTTTCAGATGCAGATTTCAATGCTCTGAGATCTGGTTACTCCCCTAACTGAGACATTCTCTGATTGGATAATAAAAGTTGCTGATGGCCAATTAGCCGGGCAGAGTGAGAATAGGAAGATGGAACTTCCTGGGAGGAAGAAAGAAACTCTTTTTTTGTTTTTTTGTTTTTTCCAGAAGACACAAAGGAAAACAAATGTGTCTGTGGGCTCAGGAGCTCCCTACAGCAAGCCACGAGGCTGGTTAGGACTAGGTTGTTCAGTTAACTTAGGTGAGGTAGTTGAAAGTCTGCCCAGCTAAGGTCCAAGCATTGAAATATTAAAAGGTCTTTGTGTATTTGTTTTATGACCATAAGGGCCATCCCAGGTTCCAGCTTTGTTCACCTGAGGACATAAATACTTAGGCCTAATACAACACTCATGTGTAACACCAACTCAAAAATTTGACCAATATTTCCTTTTAAAATGTCCTCCAAATACTAAAGAAATGAAGCAAAGGGAGGCATGTATGTATAGATATATCTTCTTGCTTTCTGTGTCATGGGTAATTTCTATTGCTTGTTCTGTGTTTGGAGACAAGAGTTTTGCTGTGTAACTCACACTGCCAACTCACACTGCCAATCTGCTCTGAGCTAAAATTGCCTTGAAATTTGGATCCTTTTGCCTCCACCTTTACCGCCTTAGACTAAAGGACTATGCATTACCACTAGATGTTATTTCTTCAAATGTTATTTCTGTCTTTCTTATCCCTATTCTTTGAGATTTCAAATGCAATTGTATATATGCACACCATCATTCCAAAGGCTTCTGAACTTATATTTGCAACATGTTTCTGTACTTGTACATGTCATAAGTTGTGTCATAAGTTGAACTACACATCAGAATGCCAGTGCTAGATAGTATCTATCACATGTTTTACCTGCCAATTCTGCCTTCTTTGCAGAATATACAGGAGTACTTGGAGGGTTGTCAAATAAAAGTCTCTCTAATAGTATCTCTTACTTCTATACTGAGAAATACTTGAAAAAATGTTGACAACATGATGACTGTAGAAACAGAGCTTAAATACAATCAACATTTGACTCCATTTATGAGACATCTTCAAAATCACACCAATATGGGGAAGTATATTCATGATTCTGAAGAGAAGAAGGTAACAGTCAGATGCAATGGCACACACATTAATCAGGACATAGGAGGCAGAAGCAAGCGTCTCTGTGAATTCATGGACAGCCTGGTGTGTATAGAAAGTTTCAGGCCAACCAAGGCTATACAGTCAGATTTTGTCTCAAAAAATAAAATAAAACAGAGCCGGGCATGGTGGCACATGCCTTTAATCTCAGCACTCAGGAGGCAGAGGCAGGTGGATCTCTGTGAGTTAAAGGCCAGGCTGGTCTACAAAGGGAGTTCTAGGATAGCCAGTACTGTTATTCAGAGAAACCCTGTCTCCAAAAACAAACAAACAAAAAGACAAATAAATAAGTGCCAGGTGCCCTCCAAATACAAATAAAGAGAATGAGATGTAGTTAGGATTGAGGGATTGTGGTATGAGTTTATTAAAATAACCAATTATGAGAATGCTTAAGACACAGGTATAAAGTATTAACTGTCTCATGAGCTACCAGGGGCGTGGCTTAACCAGCTGAGCAAGTTTAACTCAGAGGACTTAACAGAGGGATTAAAAAGCCAGAGCCCCAAAGAGAAAGATGGCTCCAAAAAGAAGTAGGAGAAAAGGGGCTCTACAAAGAAGAGAAAGGGCTACAAAGAAGAAAGAGGTTGCTGCTCTCCCGGCTGCTGGTGCTCCCCTAAACTACTGCTTGTTCTTCCTGCTGCTGTCCCCTCATTTGCTGGACTTCTAAGGAAACTGGTATAGCCCCAAAGAACCCAATGATCCTAATCAGCAGGAAGTAGCCTAAAGAGAACTATGCCCCCTCTTACCTTTACCCTTCTTTATTTCCTGCATAGTATTGGGGTGTTGGGAGGAACAAGGAGTGGAAGAGAGGTAAAGGTATTAAATACAGTAAAATAAATCAGAATTTATAATTATTATAATACAAATCAGTAAAAGCCAACTTGCTACGAGGGATGTGAATGAATTATTTCAAAAATAATGGATATAAATATAGAATACATTCACAAACTTCTGAGTTTCTCAGAGTCTAATATATAGTTTTAACTTGCAAATTTCTTGAAATGAGTTGTGTAGATTTCATTTAAGTATTTTTTCTGTGGCATATTTCTATCATTTGTTCATTTTATATGTTAAATGTGATTACAAATTCCTATTACTTCTATGCATTTAAACTCTAGGACCTAAAAATGTCTTTGTGAAGCAGTTAATACTGTGTACTCAACTAGATATCAATACTAAAAACAGAAGCCTTCCAGCAAAAACCACATTAGTTTTGACATAGTGCAAAACTCAAGCTATGATATAAACTACAATGACGGTTCTCCATTCAAAATGCATAAAGTAAGGTTCTCTACATTGTTTTATCACTATGCCTAAAGCTTCAAACCACTAAACTATCATTAGCCCAGGGTAATCTTCCTAAGATATGAGCTTATCACTTTTCTAAGCAGGGTCAAGCAATAATTGTATCAAAAAGTACATTAAACAACACATCACACAAGTTATATGAAGATGCCTAGCCCAAGGCAAAACCCAGTTCAGATTTAAACTGCCATTTCACTTCCTGGTTTTGCCACAGTGCTAACTTCGATTACATAAATGTGTAAAGACAAATCATACCACTTAACTTCTCCAGTCAAGACATGCTTTTAAATAAGACATGAAAGTAACAAAGATGAAAATGGACATAAAGTCAATTAAATCCATTCCTCCTTAATGCAGTCACCATGCAATGATCCCATCACCATAAAATCAAATTAATCAATACAGCAACAGAAAGATGGTGAATAGGATTTTATATGCTGCCAGAATGAACGTGAAACTTTATTAAAGTCTCAGTGGATTAAAATCAGAGAAGACAATGTGTAACTGCTGAGGTGTACGTGAGAGGGAGAGCATGGTGGAGATGCTCAAACAGAAACAGGAGGGCTGGACCCGGTGAGTCTCTGATGCCGCATTGCCTTCACTGTTCCACAGTACAGTATACAACAGCCTGGTTCTCAAAACTGTCTCAGACAGATTCATAAAGTGAAAGAAAGAGGCAGCATTCTACTGCAAGATTCTGGCTGCTTTAAAAAATATAGTTCTGTAAAACTGAAATTGTATGTTTTTATTTCCTAAACACCTATCTCTTACTGTCTCAGAATTAGATAGAAAGATAGAGCGATAGATAGATAGATAGATAGAAGCCGGGCGGTGGTGGCGCACGCCTTTAATCCCAGCACTTGGGAGGCAGAGGCAGGCGGATCTTTGTGAGTTCGAGGCCAGCCTGGTCTACAAAGCGAGTCCAGGACAGCCAGAGATATTCAGAGAAACCCTGTCTCAAAAAACCAAAAAAAAAAAGATAGATAGATAGATAGATAGATAGATAGATAGATAGATAGATAGCAAAATTGTGATGTTTCCCAAACTACGGTAAAAAAACAAAACAATTTTTCTTGTGAAACTTCTTGATAAGCATATTTGATTCAAGAGCTATCTATTTTTTCACCAAAGAAAAATAAACTTTTGGGCCTCTACAATCCATAATGCAGTTATTTCTGTATTACAAAACTAAAATTCTCTCCCTCCATCCATAAACCTCACATTCCTTAACTGTTTCCCAGACTGGTCCCTGAAATCTAGGGCCCAGATACTGAGTAACTGGGACTACAAGGATCACCTCCAGGTGACTAAAAAGAGAACATATATAAATATGTATGTATGTATGTATGTATGCATGCATGTGTGTATATATGTGTGTATATGTATGTATGTATATATATATATATATATATGCCCATCCACATAAGTTCACATTTGTTCTATCTCTATGTGTGTCTCTCTCTGTTTCTTTAACAGAAACGTTTGCTAGCATATACTTTAAAATAATCAATATAAACATATATTTGGTTATCCAGAAGAATATTACTGTTATTTAAATTTTAAATAAAATACAACCAAACTCAACAACATAGAATTTCAAAGAACTTGTGGTTTTAGTTGCACCAAAGTCTACTCTTTCTCAAAGTGCCTTTTGATCCTTATAGGAAATAGCACACAAGTAGATGCCAAAATGTAGTTTTTCATGAAGATGCTGACCCATATACAGTGCAAGGAGATGTCTCAACAAAACATGCAATATTAAAAGTCAATAATTTAGAAAGTCAGATTTTCTAAGCATTTTTTCTGAATGTAAAATAAATACATATTCTATATTAAGTGTGTTTAATAGTAAACCTACTACTTTTCATTCTAGAAACATTATAGATTATATTTGTTACATGATAACTTTAAGCAACAAAATTTAAAAATTATGTCCTTTCAGAAATATTTTTAAAATTTTTAAAAATAGAACATGAAAGAAATTTCATGACTTACTGAAAAGGGTAGATATGGGAGAAGTTTGGACAAAAACATCTTGTGGACAACATAAAGATACAAAGGCAAATTCTCTTCCATATTCCGTTGAGCCGCCCCTTCTAAATGATTCCAAACTAGACTTATTGTCTAAAGACACAGGATTTTATACTAGAATATTCCCTTGTATATTTTATGGTTTATAATTTCAAATTTCTATGTTTGCTTTTTACTATTTAAAAGCAAATGTGTTAGTTGGGCATGGTGGGCCTTGCCTGAAACCCCAGCACTCAAAACACTAAGGCAGGAAGTCTGCCACTGCCAACCTAGGTGACAGTGAGACCTTGTCTTCCAAGAAGTAAAAGAAAGAGAATGTTATACAATTTCATATAATACACTAAACTACGGCACACATATGAAAGCTCCTTGGACTGCTTTCCTGTCCTTTCATGTCTTTAGGAGAAATTTATTACTTTATTAATTTGGGGTATAGATTATAACATGACATTATACCAAAAAACAGTGTGAACATAATACTACAAATAGGTGTGGTAATATATATAAAAAACATGAGAGATGGCTCAGAGGTTAAGAGCACTGGCTGCTCTTCTAGAGGTCATGAGTTCAATTCCCAGCACCCACATGGTGGCTCACAACCATCCATAATGAGATCTGGTGCCCTCTTCTGGACTGCAGGTGTACCTGCAGACAGAACACTACATAATAAATAAATAAATCTTAAAAAAAAAAAACATATGTTCTGCAAGACGAGAATTTCTTCAGATTCCCCTTTAGGTTTTAATCATTCATGATGACTGAACTAACACTGAAAATGTCTCTTGCTTTCCTAGAACAGGTGAAAAAGTAGTAATTTCTAAAATAACTTCATTTCTGTGGCCCAAGTACCTTCGGGGTAACTCTAACGTGGGCTCACGCTTTGCAGGCAACACATGTCACTCATGGAGAACTCTTACCTGGCCCTCTCCGACTGATTCTGTGTCTATGACTGTGATGACCCCTGGCACTAAGGGGCTCCGCCTTGAGTTGCTGTGGATGGCAGCGTCATCCTCCATCACCCCTGAGGGTAGTGTGCCTGTCAGCTGAGTCACCACTTTCCCAACCATCGTTAGGCCACTTTTCAAAGTCTACATAACAAAAGACAAAATATGTGACTTACAACAAAATGTGAAGTCAAAACGGGAATATGCACTTCAGTCAATTTCCTACCCTCAAGTCTTTATTCTCTTACAATATTTTATGAAGCAATAACACCACAGATGTTCAATCTGCTGGTCAAAGTGATCTTGAATCTTAGAAAAATCAACATGGGTTCAAGGAAATATCGTCCACAAAAGCACCAATGTCACTGTACTAGGTGATGATAATTACAAGCACAGAGCTGTTAATAAGGTACAATTACATACCTTCTAAAACACTTCTTTTACTGTATCTCCTTAATGTACATATTCTAGAACACATGACTTAGAAGGGAAGTGGCCATGTGACAATGTTTTTTTAATTATTGTAAGTCAATATCTAAGTAGGAAAAGATTATAATTCTAAAATATACCTATACTATTATAAAAGACCACACACTAAGAGTAATGATAAGAAATTCTTTCTCCCTCCATGATAATAATTACTAGACATATAACATCCAATAGAACATGAAGAAGACAGGCATCTTTCCTGGCTCAGTTTTTTTTTTTTTTTTAGAAGCAGTGTGACAGACCACAAATACTAAAGTAGGAATGCAGAGACTAGGAATGAAAATATTTTAATAATGTTTATATGAACCTACCAAAGGCATTCCTGATGAAAACTGTCAACAATATCTGAGAGAAAGCAATCCAATGTAGTATTTCTAGTACTCTATTCCACGCAAAGCAAGTAAGTAAAGCTAATGCATGTGGTTTATTTCTTATTCTTAAATCACAACTGACTGTCCTGATACATATTAATAAAAATTAGGGCAGGGGTTGCAGCTAAGTGTGAAAGTTTGATTTACTTTCCAGAGGCCCTATATCCAGTCTATACTGAAAAAGAAAAACAGAAAGGAAACCATCAACAAAAATATTCTTAAAGTAACAGGCTTTTATTTTCCTGAAAAGAGCTAAAACAGAGAAAACTATACAAATAACAAATTTTTGAAGGAGATAATTCTCATCAGAGTCAGAGCAGACAGCTTAGATTACAATATTAAAGAATATTTCTGTGATACTAATGAAATGCCTTTATTAAAATACTTGAGATGACTTTTAAAATAATTATGGGGAAAATAATCTTACATGTAATATGGCATATGCTCTCACTCTGTGTGTGTGTGTTTCTTAGTGGTTACTGACTTAGGTATACTTCTATTTGCCTTTTTGTTTTGTCTTACTACACCACTGTAAAGATAAACCTATTTGCACAGACACTTGGACTCTTGAAAAGAAATCATATTTTTTTACATTTTCTTTCTTTTTTTCTTTTTTTTTTTTTTTTTTTAGTTTTTCAAAACAGGGTTTCTCTGTGTAACAGCTCTGGCTGTCCTGGACTCACATTGTAGACCAGGCTGGCCTCGAACTCACAGTGATCCGCCTGCCTCTGCCTCCCAAACGCTGGGATTAAAGGCATGCACCACCACACCCGGCTCTTTTTTACGTTTTCTTGACTTCAGGGTAGCATTTTTAGATGTTTTTTTTCCAACTGCTTTTCAAGGCATTCCATGTGAATTTACTTATGTAGACTATAAAAGAAGTTAACTTTCTAGGCTGGTGTTAAGGAAGAAATTGACCAAATGAGATTATTTGATTACAATTATAATATCTTGATTTATGTTTAACAGTTCTCTCCTAACAGTCTTATATAAATGTGTTTTCTCCCCACTGTGATCAATTGATTTAATAAAAATTCCCTGCATTTTTTCTTGTTATCTGATAAGTTAATGACAAGTTTTAAGAGAGCAACACCATTAGCACTAATGGATAGTGGGGCAACTGATAGGGCAGAGAAAGGTTCAAAATGATGAGGGACCCTGTAGCAGACATGCCTGCAATGGAAAAGAACATATACTATAGCTACAGGATTGAGGGCTGTAATGGATCTTTCCTACACTTTGTTATAGTCACATGTCTTACTGCTACAGTATTGTTCTTTGAGAACACTCTTGCAAAATAATCAGGGATTGAAGGAACTTTTAAAAATTTAAATATATAAATACTTCAGAGTGTGTAAAGACTTGATCTAATTTATCATCTCTATCCATGGATGGTTTCTGTATTTCCAGTTTGTGCCTTGTTCACACCATACTTTTGTAGCAAATGTGTGTGGCCCTTACCTATTTAGAGAAGATGGGAAGACAGTGACTGTTGTGGAAGGGCTGCAGAATCATATCTGCTACTGATGGGAACAAGTGCTAAGACATGAACTCCATTCTAACAGGATACAGACATTAAGAATGACTGCCATTTTTTACTTAGGTTCACTCTAAAGCAAAGTCTTCACTGATGCACAAAGCATTCACCCTCTCCTGTTCCATACCTCTAGCTTAGCAGGTCCCATTGCAGATTTGGTGAGTATAACGTTTAGGGAGTGTATTTTTTTTTTAAAGATAGTTTTATCAACACTCATTGTTACTTCCAAAGACACATCAATCCCCCATGCCAACAGGACTAAAGTATACTGCTTTCCTCTTGTTTCCTTGGTACTTTTGCTTCTACCTTGTAGCTTGCTTTCCTGCATCTGCACTTTTTATATGCCCTAATTCTATTCCTACTCACTGGCATAAATCATGAGCTGATACGCTCAAGGGCAAACAGAGTATATACAACCAGACAGTGTCACACTGCGAGGCTGAGCTTGATAAAGGCTCCGCTGCGTCTGTGTGGGAACAGCTCCATTAGCACTGATGGTGTGAGTGCCAGCTGAGGCAGTGCACAGGCTGATCAGCCTTCCTGCTCCCTCTCACATCAATACATTGTGGCGCCTGGATCCCTTGGTCCTTCAGAGGGTTACTCGACAACACTAACAGACTTGGTGTAAGTCATTGCTTATGAATTATTGAAACAAACATTTGGCTGCTAATTGAGGAACACTAATGTGTCTTATCATCACTGTAGTTTGAGTAAAACAAAACAGTTGCAATTGGTTTGTGGGCTTTTGCTCCCCTTGGTTTCAGTTTTCTGTAAGTTATATCTTTTTGTGCTTGAAGTCAGCAAACAGACTTTGCTGGCCATCTTATTTAAGTATATGTTACTATTTACCTTTGAGACCACTTGCCACTCTTCAGCCATGAACAAGCTGGAACAGATGGAGCACACCATACTATTTCACCCTTGGGACAGACCTTCTGCTCTCCTCCTGGGCTAGCATCCCAGGCCCATGCACCATGCCTAGCTAAGGTTCCTAACTTTTTCCACATCTCGCCCTATCAAATCTGTGTTCCTGACCTATGAGATTACAAGCAGCTACAGGAATGAATTATAAGCAAAACGGGGTAGGACAGTGGTTAAAGATCAGGTTCTGGTCAGATATGGATTTGAATTTTGGCTTTGTCATTAGTTAACTGTTTAAACTGGTATCTTATTAAAATTTCCTACCTTCAACTTTCTCTTCTGGAAAACTGAGAAAGCCTGGATATAGTTTTATATTATGAGTTTTGAGCAGCCATAATACACAGTTGGATCAGGTGCACTGAGACACGGTCTGTGTGTCACTAGATTCTTTTCACAGTTTGGCTGAGAAATCAGGGTCTTCCCAGTGCTTCACCACACCCTGTCTAATAACACCAGGGATCAGACCTAGGGTTTCATGCTTCCTGGGCATGATATCCAGCTACTGAGACATATCCACAATCCTTTACTACGTGCATACCTCACGTGTATGCAGAGGGCAGAAGTATATTTCAGGAGCCTTACTTATTCAGTCTCCATTACCAGACAGGGTCTTTCAGTGAGCACAGAGATCACCTTGCCCCAATTACCCTGGAACTTGCCCCAGCAGCCTCTGGAGCACTGGCCTCACAGGCATTCTGCCACTGTCACTTGGGTTCTATAAGCTCCTGAGGATCTAGACTCAGGACTGATCCCACTAGTGCAGCAAGTATCCTATATACTGAGCCCTCTCTTTAACCTTATTACTAGCTTTGAAATAAAAAGATTCTTTGGGATTGTTTTCCCTTTTTTCAATTCTCATGTAAACTGCTGACTAGATGATATTTGGGGTTTCATAAGCAAATGTGTTTAATCATTTATTCATTAAAACTTAGGCGGAAAGAGGACACTGAGATGGAGATGTAACCTGAGGTAATAAATAAATATTAAAAAAAAACTTAGAGGGGATGAGGTGACTTGATTTGATCCCTAGAATTCCCACTGGAAGCAGACAGAAGATTCCTGAAGATATTCCTCTGACTTTCTCACACATACCATGGAACATGGGCATGTACACACTCACATATACACTAAAAGCAATAAAAAGGTGCTGGAGCAATAGCTCAGTGGTTGAGAGAACGGGCTGCTCTTCCAAGGGACCCTAGTTCAATTCCCAGCACCCACATGACAGCTCACAACTGTCTGTAACTCCAGTTCTGGGGAATCTGATGTCCTCTTCTGGTCTCCATGGACACTAACCCTCAGACAAACAAACACATGAAATTAAAATATATAGATAGAAAAGCAATAAATAAAAAATGTGAAAGGAGATATACATACATACATACACACTATATATCTGATTTATACTTATTCTATCAGACTGGAGAGATGGCTCAGTGGTGAAGGGCACTGTTCTTGCAAGGGCCCTGTGCCAGCAGCTCACCATCACCTGTGCCTCCAGCTCCAGCAAATCCTCTGCTTTCACTTGGCATCTCCAGGCACCTGCACCTAGGTTGTGCATGCCCACCACAGACTAACTAAATAAGAAAAGTTATATTCTACGTCCCATCATAATGGGCTAGTTAAACAAACCTACCAATAAACACTCCCAACGTATTTGTGAAATATTGCCACAAGTATTAAACGTTAGTAAGACAGTAAAATGCTGTAGATCAAAACCCAAATCCAAGTAATCTAGGCACCCTGCTGAGGTGCCCAGGCCTAGATCTCTGTTCTTCTTAGAAGGATGCAAAGACACTATGTGATGCACTTGTCACATTTTTTGGAACTAGGAAGTCATGTATTATAATTAGCCTTGCAGAGACTTCCACCTGAATAGAACCCTTCCATTCTTTGAACTAAAACAAACGGACATACCATATAGCTGAGTTTGGTGGCACAAGCATGCAACTAGCAGCTTGGGAGACACCTGTAAGTTCAGGGCTAGTTTGGTGGATCTCAGGACACCCTGTGACTGTGACCCTGTGTGATTATGATCCTGTGTGACTATGACCCTGTGTGATTATGATCCTGTGTGACTGTGACCCTGTGTGACTGTGATCTTGTGACTGGCTGTGATTCTGTGTGACTGTGACCATGTGTGGCTGTGACCCTGTGTGACTGTGACCCTGTGTGACTGTGATCCTGTGACTGACTGTGATCCTGTGTGACTCTGATCCTGTGTGACTGTGACCCTATGTGACTGTGATCCTGTGTGACTGTGACCCTGTGTGACTGTGACCCTGTGTGACTGTGACCCTTTGTGACTGTGATCCTGTGTGATTGTGATCCTGTGTGACTGTGATCCAGTCTCTTGGTGGGTAGGGTTACAACAGAAGAGCTAACCTCTTCTCGCATACAACAGAGCCTTTAAACAAATAATAGGATAAATTCTGATAAATTTGGAACTGAGCATCATAAATGAGAACCAGAAGAGATAATCAACATAGTATGGCAACAGCTCAGTGTTTTTGAATGACAGCCATGGTCACATTGTAGAAAATTTCCACAGGAAATGTGATATCCTATCTTATATTATTTGTTTTCTACTATTTTTACTTATCAGTTGCCAGATCTAACTCAGGTTTGATTTTTTTCATAATTTTATCAATTTTTAAATAAAGATAACATGTCATTATTTTTAAAATTAGGCATAACCTTAATGCACTTATTCTTATTAATACTGCACTGTTTATTCTGTTTTATTTTCTTTTGTATTTGTGTGTCTGTGTAAGACAGAGAAAGAGACAGACATGTGGTATCACCATGCTCCACAGCAACTCTCTATGTATGAGCTCAAGTGAACCTATTTCAGCCTACCAAATACCTGAGACAACAGGTGTACACTGACAAACAATCTGGCTCATAATTATTTATCCTTAAACTATAGAAAGAACACTAAAACTACCTTGGGTATCTTCTACTGCTCTCCATTTTACTTTTTGATTGGAATGGGATCTCTTACATGAATCTAGAGCTTGCTGTTTTGGGTAGAAGGCCTGGCCAGCAAGGCTCCAGGATCCCCGTTTCTTCTCTCCCCAGCATAAGAGTTGCATGCGACACCATCAAATTCAGCTTTGAAGTAGAGGCGGGGTGAACAGAAATTCTTGGGCTTCCACAGGAAGTTCCTTACCCACGAGCCATCTCCTCAGCCCTTTTTATGAGAATTTTTTTCAAGTAAACTTAATACACTGTGGCCAAAAAAATGTACAGTGCCTATACCAACAATGTAACAGCAGTAGAACAAAGGAAGTAATCGGAATTACACTATTTCACATAGTAACCATGCAAAATGAAACTACTGCATCCACTAGAAGGTCAATTTAACAATATATAATATACAGCACCTCATAAGGGAATCATTTGGGGTAGAAATTGCTGCAACATTATAATACTTTCAATGTAAAAAAAAATCCACATAGTGGATATAAATTAAAGATCATTACGTGTCTTGGAGAAGGAGGCTGGAGGATAAGAATCTCAGGGTCATCGTTAGCCATAGTAAGTTTAAGGATAGCAGGGACTACATGAAAGCCTGTCTCAAAAACAACAAAAGTACTGTAAAATTAATTTTTAAATGATTTGACAATATTTTAAAGGAACTTTAAAATATTCATGCTTTCAGACATGAATCCAAATAAATAGATGAATATTATATAGATTTTTGCTAATGTTCTGCTTTCAAAATTATTTAATGACAGACATTTGAGTTGGTTATATATATAATTTATATAACCAACTCATGATTTAATACATAATTGAATTTAAAGTATACCTAAAGTTGTGGATACAGAACAGGAATAGAATTCAGACAAATTCTAATCACAAAGTTAGTGATAAATGCCTTTTTGAAAATTAATCAGAAAAAAAAAACTGTTTTAAACTTAGTTTCTCCAGGGAAACGAATAGAGGAGTACTGAGTGTCCCACTCTGTGATCCAGGCTGGCCCTGGTCTCTTTTTGTACCCTAGACTACCCTGAACATGTAGTGATCCTCCTGCCTCAGTCTCCCAAGTGTGAGGGTTACAACTGTAAGGTATAACGGCTTATTAAACATAATTCCTTAGAGCCTCAATGTGGAATCCTGAGTACACACTCACATCCCAATACAGAGGTAGGGGAATGGAGAGGATTCAGACTTGTAATTCTGAAGTCATTAACTCAAGCCTCATTTTGATATACCCACACAAAACACTTTCAAAATGAATCCAGCCCCCTTCCTTTTCTATAAGGACAAAAAAAATCTATAACAAAAAACAAAAGCAAAACTGTTGCCCCAGTGGGTCACTCTAAACGAGTGTGGCCAGATCTACACATATGAGAAAGCTAAGTTCAGGAGTCCAACATTCAAAACAGCATCTCTTTGTTAAGTTGCTATAGATAAATTCACAGGCGAACACTCAAGAGTTTGCCTAATAATTGTTTTAAACAAGAAATGGGGAACTGTAAACATATAGTACTCTAAGGAAAAAACTTTTCTTTCCTCTGCATTCCAGTGGGAAATGTGTAATGCTTCCTTCTCACCAGGCCGAGGGACACTTCCTACTGCACATCATGCAATCGTCTGTGACAATCTTGAAGCATTTTTGTATTTAACATGACACAGTGTGACCTTGACTCCCTCTCTGTGGCTGACTTTAGACTGCTGTCCTCTGCTCAGTTCTGCTTTCTATTACATGCTGTCATTCAGATTCACTCTGTCATCCCTACTATTAGAACTGCTCTGTTGTAGATTTCACAATTCAAAAGGATGGTGGTTGTGAGAAAACCTTATAATCAGCAAAGTTTAACAGGCACCATCAAAATTAACCTCACAACACACAGAGAAGAACTCACTTGGCAAAAATCAAGGGGTGAGCCTCTAGATATGAAAGAATCTTTGAATGTGTCAGGGGACCAACTCAAGTTTTCATGAGGATTTTTTTGAAGTCAAGAAAACTCAAAAATGTTCAAAGATGCACAGGGATGTACACATAAGCCTGTCAGTATAGGTAGGACAATGCAAATCACAGAAAAAGAATCCAAGTTGTCACTTAAAATGTGTACACTTCCTTCCAATATGGTATTAATTAGTTACCAGACATGAATCCAGTTGAAATATACCCAGGTTTTTAGTGAAGTAAGTACAAACCATATAATCTTCACAAGAAAAGAACTATTAATCTCAGAAGATTAACTTCCAAATCACAAATTCTCACAGGGGCAAAACAGTCTGTATATTTTGTATATTTATTCTACAGTTGTGAATGAAAATAAAATAGACCATTTCATCACAATTCAGCAGTCAAACCTGGTAATTATTCTATATAACCAGAACTTCTAGAAATTTCTGAGGTACTCACTTTAGCAGCACTAATGACCGTGGCAGTGTAAGACTGAATATTGCCTCCACAGGCTCCACCACGAGACTGGTGACATCGAATGAGCTGGGGCAAGGGGGAAGAGAACACCAGAGTCATTTTCTATTAAGCTGTTTAACTCTGCATACTATTAGACAGTGGCTATTTACCATGCACAATAGTGACGGTGGGTGGGAATGTTTGCATGAGTGTACTGCAGACAAAACAGCTAAAGCCCTCTGAGACACGGTTACCCCTTTTTATAATCTTCTGGTGCCACTCAGGCAGTTTCATGCTCAACTATGGCTTTAATTACACAACGAACAGGCTTTAAGAATTCATAAACTCTAAAATAGTAGGATTCGAGGTCTGGCAGCCTTTGCACAAATAAATTTAAGAAACACAATCAAAGGACTTACACATAATTTCCTAACATTAAACATTTGACAAACTAGCATATTGGATGTTTCTCCTCTTAATTTCTCTACAAAGACTATAAAAGAAAACCTAAAACAACAAGCAAAACATTTTAGAATATTTGCATATCCAATTGTGTCTGTGGGAAAATGGACAGAGTGTACATAAACCAGTATGCACATCCACTAACTGTCCACAGCAGACGGCCACTTGGAAATTGCCAATTGTCAGTTTGAATCACAATTGTGATTCTCATATGCTCAGCAGAAACTCGGGATAAAACTCCTCACTGGCAACAATACACTTGTATTTACTGAAAATACTTGTAATTAAGATTCACATGTAACACTTTTAGGTAGAATGACAACAGCAGAGCAGGAGAACAGCATGATGTTATAAGAGGCATTTTCAAAGCCTGAGAAATTAATAAAAGAAAAAAAATACCATGCACCAAAACAGACTTATATGACCTACATTAGACTCTGTGGCACAGATTAGCATGTAATCCTTTTATTTCTGAGTCACATGTTTTTAAATTCCTCAAAGTAATATAAATAAAACAGACTAAAACACCTTAAGTCTGGTATGTGAGGCCATGCTATTTTTGAGGCCATATCTGTGAAGCCACAATGAATGGATTTCAATATGTCTGATCAGTAAACGAGTTTGTCATAGAGTAAAATACAGAAAGTGACTATTTTAGCTAATCGAAAAATATGGTTTGTTCATTCAAACACAAATCCAAATTCAAAGAATTATGAAATTTACTCCTCTGCTGCCTCCTGCTGCTTAAGCAGAGAATGGCAGGACTGTGCAAAGGCTGACACCTACTCCCCGCTACAAGAAATCAAAATATTCATGGACAGCAAACACCCTTACCTACTAAGGCATCCCACCATCAGGACAAGAACAAATTATATGCATATATTTAAAGTTATATAGAAAGTGAAAATAAAAGTTTTCATGTTAAAATAAGACTAACATATATTTAAAGACAAATGGAAAAATAATATGATCAGAAACATAAGATACAAAAAACTACATTTACATCATTTTTTAACAAAATCAGCATAAAAATAGACTAATTTCCAGAAAATAATCCAAAGCAAAATGATCGTTAAAGAGCAAATATACTGTTATCTTTTGTAAAAGGGAAATATATATAGCTACATGCATATATTATACACACTGGCACATAAAATATGAATACATAAAGAAATATACACAATTGCACATTAAAGGAAAGTCTAATCAAAATAGAGGCAAAACAAAGGAGAAAAATTAGCAACAAAGAAGACTAAATATGACAAGCTAGAGAAATGGCTCAGCAGATGAGGGCATTTGCCACCAAGCCAGAGTTCAATGTCTAGAAAGCACATGGAAAAGGGAAAGAAATGACTCCTCTACCTGTTTCTCTGCTCCATAAGTGCTTCTGTATGTGTACACACACACACACACACCAATAAAAAAATTATTAAAAAAAAAAGAACTTAAGAAATACCCCATGGGTGAGTGTGGGAGAGCCCGCCCTGTTTTCTGTCTGCTATGTGGTGGTGTTGGCTAGGGAGAGATGCCCTCCCCTCCCTTTTGCCCTCACCACCACTGGCTGATAGGAGATCTGGCCCAGATGAGGTCACAAGAGCAGGAGAGCTGTCCCTGCCCCTCATATGCTGCACCACTCGGGAGAGCGGGCCCTGCACTTTGCCAGGGTAGCACACCACAGCTAGTCCTGGATATGGGGTTGTGGGTGACCCAGCCTGAGAGAGTGAGTGTGGGAGAGCCAGCCCTGCCTTTGGTCTGCTATGTAGTGGTGTTGGCTAGGGAGAGATGTCCTGCCCTCCCTTTTGCCTTCACCATCATTGGCTGACAGAAGATCTGGTCCAGGTGGAGTCACAAGAGCAGGAGAGCTGTCCCTGCGCCTCACATGCTGCATAGCTAAGAGGGGTTCCAGTGAGGTTCAAGTACTGACAAAGTAGCAGAAACCAGGCCTCGTACCCCACCAAGGAGTCATTATAATGAACATTTGCAAACAAAATGAGTGGACAAAAGGGAGTATTATGGGACACACTGGAATACACTGAAGCTTCCACAATGAGCTGTAATTTTTTATGCTGAGACAGATTGCAAGGGTGGAGAGTGGGTCTGAGGGGGGGTGGGAGATGAGAGATGAGAGGGAACAGGGTGCATGATGTGAAATTTACAAAAGAAAATTTTTTTTCAAAAAAAAAAAAAAAGAAAAAGCCAGACATGGTGGTGCATGCCTTTAATCCCAGCACTCAGGAAGCAGAGGCAAGCAGATCTCTGTGAGTTCAGGTATACAGAATGAGTCCAGGACAATCAGCACTGTTACACAGAAAAACTCTGTCTCAAAAAAAAAAAAAGAAAAGAAAGAAAGAGAGAGAGAAAGAAAAAGAAAAGAAATGCCCCATGAAGACAGGTGAAATGTGCCTGCTGTTTCAGGCAGTGCTGGCAATACACATGCCTCTGGTTTGCCTGTCGCAGTGGTACAGGTTGACAATTCTGTGACTACTTCTGAATTATAGGGACTGAAGAAATGAATACATGCTAATATCAGAGTCTACCATGCAAAGGTAGGGACACATGACTATGAAATGGGGACAGAAGAGAACTTGGTCCAAGAACAAATGTGAATACTTTACATCATGAGACTGTGTATATATTAGTTGTGCAAATATATATGCTTTCCTATTTTCAATATGTAAGTGACATATATCTATATACTATGTGTTTCCATTGAGAAGTTCTATAAAGAAACACAATGGAGTACGAAGACCAGCAGGACCAATGTGACTTCCTAATAAGCCCATTAAAAAGAACTGGAAGGAGACTGGAGGGGGGTTGCACACTGCTCTTAAAGAACTTGACAGAGACTGGAGAGGGGTGCACACTGCTCTTAAAGAACTGGACAGAGACTGGAGAGGGGTGCACACTGCTCTTAAAGAACTGGACGGAGAC
>CAJQZJ010001558.1:10567473-10588303 GCA_907164525.1 Lophiomys imhausi
CACACACACACACACACACACACACACACACACACACACACACACACAAACACACACCACACACATACACAAGATCAAACACACTAATTGAAAATGTTCTTCTAAAATCTAGTTCAACTTTCCAATGTCACACTAGGCCTCATGGCCCAAAATTCCAAAACTGAAACTACTACTACTCAAGTTTAAGTACTATAATTTACCACTCTTTCTGTACATGATGGCACATATATACCTTGCTCAGTCCCTATTTGTGACAGGAAACATTATTCACATGTGTATCTGCAAAGGCCATGTAACTACCACGGGAGTTGCTTTGCCTCAAAAACACTAATTGCACCTCAAACTCCAAATGTGCAGCTTCCCACACGTGAGAATATACTTGCAAGTGCCAAGGGACGGTTTACACACTTTCTTCATGGATGACTCCAGCACTCAAGGGAAATGCATTACAGATAAAAGCATTACAGAGATACCATTATATCACCTCATTTAACTGTATGGCTCTTGCATTGTTTGAAAAGAGCTATTTTTACGGGAAAATGAAGAGAACAGACAAGAGGGAGTATAAAGAGAGCACTCAATAACATGCAAAATGTCTTAATTTTTGCAGACAGGCTTTTGGAAAAGGAATTAAGGACTTCATTTAGAAAAATGACTTTCGTCAGCCCATTCTTGATTCTGTGCATTCCAGAGGCCAGTTGATTTACGAGTTCTGTGGCTTTACCAAGTACTTACTTTACGCACCACATCCTGATTTTGTCAAGAACTATTTTGTACTATTTCACAATATTCTCAAGACACAATACCCCCGTAACCAAGAAAAATGGAACAAGAATGCTAATCCTCAAAGTTAACAGGACTTTTTAGATTTTATTCTGTGTTTACAGACCAAGTCCTAAATGACAGAAGAATTTATACCTTCTTGAATAAAAATCACAATTTATGTTTTGCATTGGACTATACATAAACAAAACTTGGAAATATAAAAGCATATATAGTAACCTTGTATGTCCTTTAATTATTAAAACAAGTGGCTACATAGTAGGATCTAATTATTAACCATGTAAGGCCAATAAAATCATCCCACATTCCATGACTGCAATCTAACCAGGAAGACAGGCTTCAAGATTAATCCCGGAAACTGCTGTCTTTTATTTAGCAATTCTTGACAATGAATCGCAATGTTTTACTTTAATATTAGATAGTCTCTAGGAGAACAGTTCCATGCAGAAGTCAGGCTCAAACAACAAGACTCTACATAGCCTTTATTAAGGACTGTGTCATGTAGTGACACGTGCTGCCAGTTCCAGCACTTAGGCAGATGTACTGGATATGGGTCATCAAGTCCAGACTGAGCTTAAGATACCCTGCCACAAAAGCAAAAGAAGAAATGGAGTTTTTCTGTTTGAGGAAATAAGGCTGGCCTGAGTACCCCCAGATTAGTCCTGATTTTGAGGTGACCCTCCTGCCTGTGACTCCCAAGCACTAGATATACAGGTATGTGCCACAAGACCCAATTATGAGTCTTTAAGAGTCAGATTACCCATTGTACATGTAAAACCAAACAAAATAAGACATTCATTGTCACTGGTGTCAATAAGAGTGCAGAAAGTCTTTCCACACCTGCCCCATTACAATTAACCCCTACATAGGCCATGCCTTACCTTGTTTTCTGCATAAGCAAGCCAGCGGCTCCCAAGAGCAATGGGATTCATGTTTGGCCCAGGACAAGGATAACAACCTGCAAGTTCCAAAACGCAGTGTTAAGAAATGTCATAACTTTTCCATGAATGCAGCACTTCTTGATAAAAAATAATAATAAAAAAATGTTAAAAGCATATTTTTGAAAACCTCATAAAATTCAAATAATGGTATTGATTGATTTGTTTTGCTTTGTTTTGAGACAGCATCTCTCTATGTACTTCTGGCTGTCCAGAAACTCACCATGTAGACCAGGCTGGCCTTGAACTCCAGTGAGATCTGGCTGCTTCTGCCTCCCAAGTGCTGGGATCAAATGCATGCACCACCATGCCAGGACTGGTATTCACTATTTTAATACTTAAATGACCTATATATTTTTCACTTCTCTATTTAACTTCCTTCAGCAGTACAACCTGGAAATAACTTTCCTAAGCATTTCTTCCATATTCCTGAAGAACAAGATGTAGTTACACAGAAATGACTTAAAGATCCTAAGTATAAAGTTCATAAATTCAAAAATAACTTTTAGAAAGGATAGAAAGCATAAAATAGGTGCAAGAAGTTAAGAGCAAGAGATCAATTATAACCACATATAAACATATGAGAAGATAATGATGCTACCACAATGGTGGAAAATGGAAGGACAAAAGTAATGTGGCCAATGAGCATTAAGAAACTTCAAAAGATAACTCTGTAGTAGGATTCTGGAAAAGTAGATAATGCTATATACTTCTGTTAGCACACCTCATTCTTCTTGCTTCCAGTACCAACTACTGACACCAATAAATGGTTCTAGGATAAACTTTCTGTTTATTACTTTCTATTCTCTTGGCTAGGGGTACACAGGGTTAAGGATTTGAATCTCTATGGCCTATAGTTGTGTCTAGGGGATAGTGTTGGTGCTGTCATTGCTGAAGACACATTATACTGGCACACATAAAACACAGGCATCCTGAAGACTGTACAAAGACAACACACCCAAACACAAATTCCCCACTATGCAATATGCAGTACTTATAGATTTGAAGTTAGCATTATTTCTATTATAATGAGACATTTGAATGTTAACATTACATTAGAGGTAGCTAATCTCCAGGATTATCTTTAAAAGCCAAAGAGGGAGGTTTAGGCAAGAGCATCAGGATTCAGACGCCATGCTAAGACTGAAGAGTAAGCTGAGACCAGTCAAGACTGTCTAAAAAAAAAACAAAATTGAAAGTCTAAACAATCTAACTTTAAATCAACTCTCATAACTAGTCCCACTGATATTAGATGCTATTACACATCCTCTTTACATGTGTGATTACAACCTAAGGAAGACACTTACTTACTGTCTTCAGGATCTTAGAAACCCAAATGGACTACAGGAATTACAGGGTTGTGGAATGAAAGCAAATTGTTTTCCACTCACCAAAACAATAACAATTAATGTGACCTCCAGCTAAACTCTAAATACAAGTGAAGGGCATAGGGGGGTGGAGACTTGAACCTCTGTAATATTAAATTCAAAGATGTTTTCAATGTCATTTAACAAAGTATGCAGAGGCAACTGGACATTAGCAGAATTTGTGTTTTCCAATTTAAAAGAAGATAGATGGAATCCAAGAGTCCCACATCAACAACTCTCCCATGGCAGGAAAATTGTAGTGGCTCACACCGTTAATGTGCACACTCAGGAGGCTGAGGGAGGATGACTGCTTTGAGTTTGGAGGCAGCCTGACCTAACTTCTTGTATGAGTAAAGAATCTTAAAGAAACAAGAAAGTGATGCAGTTTTACCTGACAGCAGGACAGAAAGTTGTTCCTAACGAGGCATAACTTGAGCACATTTAGGAAAGCAAGATGTCAATCCTCAAGCCTGTAACTATGATAACCAGACTGGCCTCCAACTCTGAGATCTGCCTGCCTTTTCCTCCCATGAACCAAGCCAGAGAGGCAAGCAACAACACTACAGCATCTGACCCACTTCAGTCAACTGATCATTAAAAAGGGACCTAGACAAGTCAATGGTCAAAGATGCCACCTATGAATGACGCTGGCTGGATTCTGACTTCACACCAATTACAAAAAGAACTTCAGGACAAGAACATTAGCTCAGCAGTTAAGAACACATTGTAGCTGGGTGTGGTGACATAAGACTTTAATCCCAGCACTCTGGAGGTAGAGGCAGGTGTATCTCTGTGAGTTCAAGGCCAGCCTGGTCTACAGATAAGTTCCAGGATAACCAGGACTACACAGAGAAACCCTGTCTTGAAAAACCAAAAAAAAAAAAAGATTCATAAATATAAAAATAGTAAAATAAATTAATACAAAAATTGTTTTAATTTGTTCAGAATAAATGATACTTAAAAGTACAACATAAACCCAGGTATGTCTTTAGTCCTAGCACTATGGAGGCAGAAGCAGGTGGATCTCTGAGTTCAAGACCAGCCTGGACTACAGAGTGAGTTGTAGGACAGCCAGGCCTACACAGAGAAACCTGAAAAACAAAACAAAAAACTACAACATGAGAGGCTATTCACACCCTGAGAGTTGGTATAACAGTTCCTTACATTTGGCAACATACAGTTTTGGCTAGTTTTTTAAAATAACAACATAAAAGTAGAAAAGAAGAGCTGGAGAGACATATTGGTGGTGGAGAGAATTTCTGCTCTTACAAGGGCCCTAGGAACCATTACCTTCATGGCTTACCACCACCTATAAACTCCAGCTCTAGAGACCCAATGTCTTGTTCTGTCGTCTCTGCAGGAGGTACATGCGTGATAAAAATACACACATGCAAGCAAAATACCCATTACATAAAAGAAAAAGAAAGTGAAAAGGCAACCAGCAGAATGGAGGAACAGATTTGCAACCCATTAAGTGACCAGTGACTTTTTTAGAAATAAGAAAATTTGACAATTCAATATTACATTATCAATACATGAAAATTAACCAATGACCATCACAAAAACTATAATTACAAAAACTTGCAAATAAATGTTCATACCCAAGAAAACATAAAACACATACAAACAAGAATTAGAGTGTGTGCTCAATGTCATATAAACATCACCTATAACATTCCTGAAGGATACACAAAGCTGTTTCTGTTGACAAATTAATAGATACATGTCCAATAACTATGAAATTTAGGATTATTATACAAAGAAGAACTAAGACCTGAATACCAGGTGCAGTGATGGATATCTATAATCCATTCTTGGAAAAGTCAGGAGGACAAGCACATCAAAGTCAGCCTGGGCTATGTAAAACCCAGTCTGGAAAAAAAAAAAAAAAAAAAAACAAGGAAGAAAGGAGGGAAGTAGGCAAGCAGGCAGCTAGAGGGCTAAGAGGAGGAAGGACAATAAAGGCTGCATCCAGGGTTGAAGGCTATCTCTAAGCTCTGTTAGACACCAGTCATAAAGGACACATGTTAGATGAGATTAAGAAACTTTGAACACAACACAGAAATGTGCACACATGCTTTAAATATCAATTTGAGGCTTTACTGAACACTGCAGAGCTGATTAATGGCCTTTTAAGGTTCTATGACATTTTAGAAACTTTGTACATTATTTTCTGTTCATTTTTCAAGTATATGAAACATATGAATTTCAGCACAATGCCATCCAAAAATTCAATAGGTGGGAATAATGTGCAGGAAACAGAGAAGTCACAGTTTTGTTCACTGCACATGTACATATTTGCAGAACTTTCTGCACTGGACCACGAAACATCTTTACCCTGTGAAAAACAAGGCCAGACGTGGTGGCACACGCCTTTAATCTCAGGCAGAGGCAGGAGGATCTCTGTGAGTTCAAGGGTAGCCTGGTCTACAAAGTGAGTCCAAGACAGCCAAGGAAACAGAAAAATCCTGTCTTGAAAAAAAGAAAAGAAAGGAAGAAAGAAAGAGAGAGAAACAAGGAGGTAAACTGACCTAGAAGATTCGACTTACCAATCCTTTCTGGTGTATATTATAAACATGTGGGGAGTGGTAGTTCTAAGCCAGCCTGGATAAATACCAAAGCACTGCCTTCCCAAAATGGAAATTATATAAAGCAAGCAAGCAAAGCTGTTCTTACCGAAAATTTTTACTTTGCATTTTAAAGCTACTTTAAACTCATTTCCATGTGTTCCATGTGCTGCTCATCATTAACATAAACAGAGAACAGACATTCTAGCACTAATAACATTAGGACTGCACAAAAGAACTTTCCTTCTCAAACTGAAAACACAGGCAGATGCAAGGAGACTGTTTATCAGACACTCCGGTCTCTCTGGAGACTTTGTATCTGCCCTTCAACTTCAAAGGATTCTTAATATGACTACTAATGACATCTATCAGTCTTTGTCTTTTGTTTTCCTAATCGTACCTGGGTTTTGAATTTCCACATTGGACAGCTGCTCAAGACCACCTTTTCTGTACATCCAAACACAAAGGTGTCTCCTTTCTCGACCTATTGGATGCGTTCTGCTCCCAGTTCTCTATCAGCTCCCTTTACCTGCTCCATCCACTCACTCTTTGGCACAAATCCCCATGATGCCTGCTCTGATGGGCATGGCAGGTGCTGGGCATTCAACAATACTTTCATTGTATTCATGATAACTAAGGCCTTCACTAAGAATGCATTATGCAAGAGCTTCCCACTCCACTTCAGGACTAATGTCTGTGTGATCAAAACGACATCCTCATTAAGTGGAGATCTTGCGATTCTGCATAGGGCATGATCCTACTTCTTTCAGTACCAGGCTGGGGATGCAGCTGAGTTGATAAAGAGCTTGCCTGCCCTGTGCCAATCTTCAGCACTGCAGAAACCAGGCATGGCAGGCCTGTAATGCTAGCACTCCAGGGATGGGGCATGTGGCTAAAGAATTCAATGTGGTCCTGAGTTACAGGACTAGGCCAGCCTAGGCTACATTAAACTCTGTTTAACAAACAAACAAAAGCATTGGGTGTGAATAAATGAAGACAAGGCACATGCTACCAGCAAATGACCTGCCACAAAGCCCATCATAGTGTGCCATCTCCCAAATCCTGTCAATCTTTGCATCTGCTAAAATCCAAGCACAGCACAATACAAGAAATATGTATCAACTTAAATATGGTTAAAGGAATTAGCTGAAGAGATGGGGCGGTGCACAGATTATAAAAAAAAAAGGGTTCATTAATGTTATGGAGTGGGAGTACTTGCCACTTAAGAATTTCATCACCCTGACGGGGTTATGATATGTTTTTATTAGTGGAAGTGGTCTGTTAATGTTTGTTTTTGTTTTTTTGTGTTGGTTTGTTTGTTTGAGATAAGAGTCTCTCTCAGTAGCTACCGCTGCCCTGGAACACACTATGTAGCCCAGGTTTCAAATCCACAGCAATTATCTATTTTCAGCTTTTTTTCAAACTGCTAGATTTTCAGATGGAAAGCACCACCATGCCTGAAATCATGTCTTAAATCATTGAGTAAAGCTGTAATTCAAGAATTATAGTTCTTGCTAAATATCATCAATCTTTCCAACTTCAAATCACCTGCATAAGCTCAATCCCTAGATCTTACAAGTAACCAGTACTGGGAATGGTAATTCTTAGTGGAGGATAAAATGAGACTTGCCTGGGGAACAAAGAATCCACAGCACTGAGGAAAAGATGACTGATGTCAGTATTCGCAGTCGTGAGCAAGAAATCACCAAGTTTTCTTGTTGTTGCTTTCTAAACACTTGATGGTTTCTTTGTTTTCCTTTAATTTGGTTTGGTTTTTTGTTTGGTTTGGATTTTTTAATTTCTGTTTCAGTACTGGGCATTGAGGCCTGAGTCTCAAACAAGCTACATAAGGACCCTGCATATAGCTATCATCAACTTTCTTTCTTTCTTTTTTTTTAATTTTAAAAGTTTTCACTAAGTTATCCAGACAGGAGTTGAACTTGAAATCCTCCTACTTCATCCTTCAGAGTGTTGTCCAGTACAAATTTTTGGTTTTCTGCAATCTCTATTAATAGAGGCTTTAAGGCATCTCCAGGACACAAGAGTCATTGCACAAATTCTGAGCAAGTGTGGAGAATCCCCTAGTGACAGAATACAAGACAGTGATGGTTTAGCTGTCAGCTGCATGCCACTTACAAAGGACCAGAAAGAATGCGGATGCTGTCCATCTCTCCTTCCTATCATGCACAATTCACAGAGCACAAGAGAAACTAAAACTTGAGTAAATTTGCTTCAACTATTCAGTGGGTCCAGAAACTCAAGGTCAGATATTTAGGAATATATAGTAAAGATGCCCTAGAAAAGCTCATCCTAAGTGAACTGACTCAGTCCCAGAAAAATAGACAAGGTATGTATTCTCTTATAAGTGGATATTAAGCATAAAACACAGGACAACCATCCTACAACCCACAGACCCAAATAGGTAGAAAGTTAGCATAACTATCTTAGGAAAAACTCCACAGAATCTGTTACAGGTCAACGGAACTCTTTACTCTAGACGGGGTGCCATATTAAGCCACAGTACAAGAGGAAGCTCTTGGCCCTCACATGACTGACGAACTGAGTGAGTAGGATATGGTGGGGGTCAACTCATCTGAGGAAAAGGAGAGGACTGAGAAGAGAAATAAGGATGGATGGAAGGAGGGAGGGAGGGGGAAGGGAGGAGGAAGGGAGAAGGTAGGGAGGGGGCGAGGGGAGGGAGGGGAGGAAGAGGAGGGGAAGGAGGGAGAGACAGAAAGGGGAAGAGGGAGGAAACTATGTTGAAGAGGTAACTTGAAAATACAAATTAATTTTTTAAAGCAATTAATACTTAGAAAGTTAAGGCAGGAGACCAGAGGGAGATATGTTACTTCAAGGCAAGCCTGACCCTGTCACATGAATGAGGGTATGAGCATCACAAGATCTGAAATTAAAAGGCCAGGATGTAATAATGTACAGGTATGGAGGTAGGATAGGTGGGGAAGTAGGCTCAAAATATATTGTAATAAATTTTCAAAGAATTAATAAAAATATTGTAGAATACTATAAAAAGACTCTATAAGATAACTATCTCAAAAAGATACATCTCTCAGGCATTGCTCCAAAGTGCCTGTAACTCCAGTTCCAGGGCACCAATGCCTTTTCCTTGCATTTGAACACATCTTCACATACATATGCATTTTTAAGAAATAAATCTTTAAAAGATAATCAATGACGTTAGTCTCCACACCCTGTTTTAATGTTCTAAGACCCAGAATTGATAAAGTAAGAACAACCAAGGAGTACATATTCTGGAGTCAAGTTAAATGGGGCCTCAACAGAGATCCCTAACACTGAAGAGGCCTTAAAAATAATAAATACAGAACAATAATAATTACAAAATTTAAAAAATGATCATTACGAAATTAAAAAACACGTCAGAAGTTTTTATACCCTTATTGTATTATAGACTACTTTTTATAGTGCAGAATGTATATAATTATCTGTGATATATAATACAGTTATAACAAAAAAACCCTGCACTTTTAGGAAAGGAATAATATCTACATATACTACTACCTGAGGCTTGATATATGGTAACTACTAAGCAAACATCTGTGTAAGTCCATATTGTATTTCAAGTTCATTTCAAAAATGGAGACTCATTAAGCTATTTCTGTAAGATATACACATCAGATTCATTGGAAAAACAGAATGAACAAATAGGAGGGGAAAACTATTAATTCAGTGGGCTCCAGGAAAAACAAATTTAAAAACTTCTGAGTCTCAGACTCAGTAGTGTTTGGAAAGCTAACTGACCCCTGCTTTTCCAGATTGTCTCTGTCTTTCACAACTCAGTATGCCAGGCCTGCACATTCCAGCTCCATAAAATTAATCAACCCACCTCTCACTTTCCCCTCCTATTCCAATGCTCTGCCTCTCTATAAAACTTACCACTGAATTTCATGTTTGAAAATAGTTTGGAACTGTATGCTATGCTAATTTCTGAGCACCTGAAGCAATGAAAGTCACAGGCAAAGGTAGTGTGAGAGGGTAAAATACTCCTCCAAATTAAAACCCGTCCTACAGGACAACCCTATCACTCCTGTAAGTACACAGGACATTTAGTGACTTGACAACAGCTCCATAAAATACCTACAGGAAAACAGTAGAACTCAGTTTCAGTATAAAAGGAAAATCTATGCTATATACAAAAACATAAGGAAAGAGCTTTGGCACAGTAAAATTGCTTCCTGAGACTAGAAGCTACTAAGTAACGGTGCCCACAAGAATCACAGGAGGAGACTGGCCCTATGCTGACAGCTTCAAGTCAGCAACAGAAACACAAACGCACACAATAGGAAGTAAAAGGATTTGGTACATACTTGTGACAAAAAATTTTTTTGTGAAAGTACAGCTATCAAAGGCAGCGATTTTCTCCTGCAAGACTACGACGAGGATCCTAAAATTAGAGAGGAAAAACCAGAATGGAAACATGAGTGAACATGAAATTCTAAGAATTAAATCTTAAGTAATTAAATCATACTTTTAAAATGAAACATTTTAATACATATGGTAGAAATATCAGACTTACAAAATTTAAGAATAAAAACAATAAAATCTTTCATATAAACAAAGTGAAAAATTTTATAGCTAAAATGTGGTCTGTGAACAGTTTCATTATCATATTCTCAAGTTAAACAAGTGACATTGAGAATGGATAATATTAACCAGTTGGCTACTTACTAAAAGTAGTGTTACAATGATATCTAAAGTCAGAATTAAATATAAAATGGCTTTACTTAATCTATCACTTTAAAAGACTGCAGTTTTTCTAAGTATACCCAACAAAATCTGAGACATTTGCCATTAAGCATAAGTAAGCCATTTCTAAATGAGCTGATATATTAAAATTTAGTAACAATCTGTATAAACATTAATTTCAGAGAACAAAATTTACAAGTAATCAGGAGGATAATATATAGAATAAGGAATATATAGTTAAGCTCTAATTTTAATGTTCTAAAGGAAAAATACCTAAAATACATCCCTAAAATAATAAACTATAGTTTACTATTTCTTGTAGGATACAAAATCACACACCACATGTAATAATTACTTCCAAAAAAAACCTCATCATCCTTATTACTAGATAAATACATAATTCTTTTAAATTTTTATAGGTAAATCTAATTAACACACACTAAAAAAAACTAATGAGGAAAACCGTAAGATTTATTATGTAAAAAGCCTACATACAGCAAACAGATCTTGTGAAATGTAGAAAACTTCCATTTGCTGATGCAGAAGAATTATAGATACTATTATTACTTTTATTATGCTTCTGCCATTACTTTTCAGCTCTGTCTGTTGGAAACTCCTCTGTCAATTGCTAGACATTTTCCTCAGTAAACTGTTGAATGATCTATGTGCACTTGTGCATATAACAGGCAGAGACAATATCACTATAAAAGACATAACACAAAACTTTACACTCAACAGCGAATTTCAATTGTGCCCTATCAGTAAAGAATGTCCCAAACCATCACACATCCTTCATCAATTCCTCAAACTCTCAGCAGCCTTTCAGAGGAAGTATCCACACCCATATTATTCTCTTACACACAATATTCACCATTTGAAAAATTAAATAATGGAGCACATAAAAATAAACTATGACCTGATGTTGAGAGTCAACAGAATAACTCCCCAGTTATTCTGAAATCTGCCTGTGATCCCAGCAACTCAGCAGGCTGAAGAAGGACAATGAACAGTTTGAGACTATCCCAAACTCTTTGTATAGTAAGATTCTATCTGATGAAAATATAAACTACATGCACACAAAGACAAACAGACAGACACAGATACATGGTTACCAGAAATAAAGGAAGAGTTCTGAATTCTCTCTGTGTGTGAGGGTTCACAAGGGCTTGGGTGTTCTCTTTAATACTCCTTTAAAAAGCCAATGACTACATATTTAAAAGTTAATTATTCATAATTAATCACTGTACTTAAAGGTATTTGTTGAGACTCACTGGTGCTGAAAAGGGAAGTATTCCACTTTCAAGTGTAAATAATTAAAATATTTAACGTGTGTGAAGTGATAAATGCAAAATGTTAAATTTGAAATGGTTCAGTCTAAGTTATTTCGTTTCTAGGCACTTGAGCTTGTATTATGCTGTTTTGAGTATAAACATGTATTTAATTTTCTCCCATTCTGAGTGACATACTTAAATTTCATATTTTGTTCTATAGGAACTATGGTACTTTTGAGTTGCTGTTTTTCTCAAGATTTTTGTTATCAGCAGAAGTATACTTAATATGAATAACTGGTTATGTGAAATTCCTTAAGAAGTACTTTTGCAAATACCCTTAATAAATGGTCATAGCATCACTGTCAAAAAAAAAATCCTTTCTGTTGGCCAGGGGTGGTAGCACACCCCCTTAATCCTAACACTGTGGAGGCAGAGGTAGGCAGATCTCTGGGAGTTCAATGCCAGCCTGGTCTACAAAGTGAGTCCAGGACAGTCAAGGATACACAGAGAAACTCTGTCTCCAAAAACCTAAAAAAAAAAAAAAAAAATCTTTCTGTGCTGCATACAACCAAAAACCTTCCCACATCTAGCAGATAAACTAGTGTTGAGGTGCATCGTGGTCTTTCATAATTTTTTTAATAAAAATTATAAAATCAAGAGACTGTGAAAATACAAAATGATCCAGTTAAATTATATATAAATCAACATATATAAAAACACAAATAATTCCAGGTATCCTTAAAGGAAAATTTAAAAAACAAGAACTTTAAAACTGTAAAATAGAAAAATATGCAGAACACAAACAGTAACCAAAAGAAAGATAAAGTAAACATTAGCAGCATACTAGTCATGACACTAAGTGTCACTAGTCACAAAAACAGTGCATAGACTAGTTACACAGTAAGAAAACATAACTATCCATGTACATGTGACCAATAAGAAACTCAAAATAAGCAAACAGACACTGAAATTAAAAAATAAAATAAATAGAAATAAAGAAAGAAAAGAGGGGGGAATTTAAGCTCAGCACTTAAGCATTTGCTGGAGAAGCATAAGGACCTGTGTCAGGATCCCTAGAACTCAAAGGAATATAAAAGCTTAGCAGGGGAGGAGACAAGAGGTCCACAGATGAGAAGTGGCTACTGAGACCAGTCAGAACTGAGAGCACAAGGTTAACTCTGCCTCAACTAACAATGTGCAAAAATGTTGATGGATGAGTCCTGATGATTCCTGGCCTCTACTCCCTTGAGTACATATGCTCATGGGCACCTGAAAACACACTCATGCATGCATGCATACAAACATACATCCACACCATACACATATGAAAAACAAAAGGAGGGGAAAGGAGGCCTGTCATCACAAGTTTGGAGGGCCCAGGGGAGTTTAAACATAGCCCATAGTACATAGTAAGAGTTTGTCTAGAAACAACTCAACTTGTGTTATACATCCTACAATCTCCAATAAAAGAAATCCATAATTAAAATTAAAACTGAATTCCTACCTTGTGTATCACTAGACACTCCACGGTCATCAAATGGACCAAATACAAATGCTACCAACAGTGACTCAACAAATCAAACAGTCTAATAACAGGTCACAACAAAGACATAGATTTAAAAACCCATACCAGTAAAAACATGATGTCCATGAATAAAATGCTAAATAATTTGTTTTAAAAGTACCAGGAAGAATTCTGAATCCTAAATAGCCTGTGTATCTGGTACCAGATCTGGCTGTTACATCACTCTATTTGCCTGATCTTTCCACCCCAGGTCAGACATTAGAAATAATTAGAAGAATGTAAGGCATTCCACTCTCACTGAGCCCTTAACGGGGTAAGGACCTGTGGCTATATTGTCACAAATGACTGATCTTCTATGTGAGTCAAGGTACTCACAAATCAGCGAGAGGTGTTTTTCTTCCTACCTATTGAGAAAAGCACCTAATCATAAACTAATTCCCCAGTGTGTATACAGCTCAGAGGTTCTACATCTACAAGAAACAGTAAACCAGGTGGCAAGGAAGAAATTCTTTTTTTTTTTTTTTATAAATACTTTATTTTTTTTTTTCAAGTTACATCTCAGTCACAAACCCCTCCCTAAGTCAGGTGAGGAGGGAGTGGGAAAGGTATGCGACACGTATTACCTTCAGCCATAGGCAGGAAGCCCCAGGAGGACCCAGGAGTCATGATCCAACTTAAGCTCAAAGGATAACTTTGGCACTATAATAAAAGTGGGCCTATCAGGTGGAATGCAGGCATTGAAACGGTATAGAGACAGCAGGTTAGAACAGGGTAGAAACAGGTATAGTGAACAATAATCAAATTCTCTATGCAATATGAAAGAGATGGGTAGAACAAACATTTGCCTAATGATTTCAGAAGACAGACTCAGTGAGATGGGATAGGAAACCTACCCATGAGACACGGAATCGTGGGAACTAATGGTAACTAGAGCAGGGCATTTAACAGAACATTAACAGAGTCCCTGAGAGCTTCAACTGTAAGAATTTGAGGTAAGAACCTGCAAAGAGATATCCAATCATGATGAAAAGACATGGACAATAACTAGGTTGGTGGTGCAGACCTATAATCCCAGGTACTCAGGAGGCAGACATAGGAGAATGGGGTGCTCAAGGCTTGCCTAAGCTACACACTGAGCTCAGGACCAAACTGGGGAAAAACTGGTTTGGCCTGGACCCTCATGGTAACACACTGCCTAGCATCTATGAAGCCATGGGTTTGATCCTAAGCACTGGAAATGGGTAATAAGGGTAATGACGATGACAATGAGAATTTTATAGAACCCAAGAAATCTGTCGTGCATGTACAAGTGCAGGAACCAGAAGTAAAGTTCATTCACAGAGAGAAGGAAGTCAGGCATGGTGGCTAAAGCCTGGAATCCTGCACAAGTTCAAGGCTAGCTTGACATCTTAGAAAAGAAAAGAATAAATAAGAAGTGAAATTAGACAGCAGGGTGGGATGCAGACCATGCTCAGCACACAGCACACTGTTGTCCCACTCCCTAGAATGCACTCCTTCTGTACATCCCCCCAAACAAGTTTTCTTAGTTGACCTCAATTTTTACCTTTTTAAGGACATGCCTAAAACTAATCTTCTTCTTGGGTGAATGTAAATGCATATGTATATGTAAATTTATGTTCCTCTTGAAATGTACAGATATATCTACCTCCCTGTTAAAATTTCTAATATTCTTTCATGTGCCCATGGGCTCTAATAGATTTTTTTAGTATCTCTTTTTCAAACTACAAAATTTCTTATTCTCCTCTTTTGATTTTATGAGACTGTGTCATATATCACAGGCTACTCTCAAGCTGGCTACTTAGGGGAGAATGCACTTGAACTCCTAATTCTTCCTTATCTCTCATGTTCTGGAATTACATGGATGTGCCACCATGTCCAGCAAACTGCATAATTTCTACTGAGCAATTATTAAAGACTTGTTTCTCCACTGAGACTTTACTTGGTAAAGCCATTCAGATGTGCTGGGTGTATCACATTATGAAAATATGTCAACATCAAGAAGGTTAACCCTTGAGCACATCTGAAATTTTTGCTAAAGGTGGTTTAGATTTACTTATATCCAGCAACAGGACTGACATGCCTGGTCTCAGCTCCCCTTCACAATATGGGACATTTTAAGATGGAAAAGGGTTTCTTCCCTGCTTCCCATTGCTACATCTCCTATGATCTCAGTCCATCTGAAGGAGATGACCAGGACTCTACGTCTGCCAATACCCCAGCATTTGACCTTCACAGCCTCTTCTGTCCTTACATTGCTTTTCTCCTTTCTCGGGTCCCACCTTAACCCAAGTAAGGTGGAGAACAGAAGGCTCGCCCTGTGAACTGCTTCCCGCCTCTCTCACCTTGTTCAAGACACCTGATCCTTACGGCTAGCCTTACACTCAAGGTGGAGGGACTCAATACTGACAACAGAAAGGAAAATGTATGAAAGCATCAAGGATGGTTTTAAGTCACAATAGTTTAAAACAAACAATGGTTAATTTTAAGCACAACTTTAAATAAAGTTGCCTTATTTAAATTTAAAGACTATTTGGGAAAACATGGAAAGTTTTCTGGGTAAGCTGTATTACCTACTGGATAACCATTCTACACACAGTTTTCTATGAAGTAGGGGTAAACACATTATACTGGTACTACTTCCCTGAGTGTTTCTTCTGCTTCTTACAACTTGCAGGGTTTTGCCCTTGAATTTGAATATACTCACTAGTAACAAGTCCATATATACTTTGCCTTTTTGTTTTCACTGCTGAGAACTGAATTTATGGCCTCCCACACACAAATGAATAATTTATGTCTTGTCCCTTTTAATTTTTCTTGTATCCGTATGCTGCATTTATTCACAACCATTTCTGTGACTCTTGGTTGATATGCAAATGTCACAACACTTGTGAGGATGTGTGTGGAGGGGCAAGCTCAGATGTCCTTCCTCATGTTCCACCTCAGGAAGGGCACCACGTCACCAGGCTAGTTGGCCCATGAGCTCCCAGGGACTCTTATGATCCTGCCTCCCACCTTACCTTAGAGATACTGTGGGGACAGGCAACTCCAGGTCTTCCCTGGGTTTTCTGGGAGTTTTGATTTAAGTTCTGTGCCTTTTGCACAAGAGGAACATTTTGCTCACAGAGTCACTTCCAGCCTTATATGTTTGCTCTTGGTAGCAAAGAGTCACACTTGGTACCTTGGACTCTGACCAATATATTTATCATCCTCCAAGTTCAGCCCTCTTTCATGTGAAAGCAAAATGCTGCAGACTGAATTCTGAGGATTTTTTCTCCTCTAACAGCCATATTTAAGATGTCACCACCACTAGAATTCACAGAGCTTAATCTAAATTTAATATTTTCTCACTATATTAAAGAAAGAAAACTGATCAAATCCCTGTTTTAACTTCTGTTGTGAAATGTGAAGGAATGAAAACATACTAAAACATCAGGCCAAGAATGGTGGTACATGCCTAAAATCCCAACACTGAGGAGGCTGAGCCAGAAGAGTAAGATCAAGGCCAGCCTGGGTGAGATGGCTCTAACAAAATAGTGCTAAATTAGAGGAGGCAGCTGAGTCCTTAAACCATTATTCTCAAACTAATACTTAATGGCTAAGACGGAAGTTTAATGGTAAAGTACTTGCCTAGGATATGCAATAACCCAGGTTTGACCTCTGCTTGACTTTCCTGTATTCTCACAGACACTTGCCTGTACTCCTCCACTTTGCTCTGTAACTTTCACTCACATCTCACTAACTGAATCACAACTCATGGCTAGGTCAGGTGGCTGGAAAATATTCAATGTGAAATCTTAACTGTTTCATTGGAAAGAAATTCAAACATTTTTCAATGACTTGAAATCACAAAACTGGTAGAGTTCTGCCTGTCAAGGAGGCACACCATAATTTGAAAATAAAGATGTGAAAAATACTTACCTCTTATTGCAGTGAAGATCATAAATGGGTGTTTTAAACTGAATGGACTTGACCATTTCCCCAGTACGAAGTGAATACAGATCCACACAGCAGTACGGTGGTGTCGTACTAAAAAACAAACACTACTGTAAGAAAGGAGAAAAGACAGCACAACAAACATTTTCTTAGCACATAACACTAAGAAATGTATTCAAAGGTTCCCACACATATTAAAAATAATTCCACCAGGCAACTCATTTTTAAAATGTATCATCAGACTCAGCAGAGTGACCCGAGCCTTTAATCTCAGCACTCAGGAGGTAGAGGCAGGCAGATCTCTCTGAGTTCCAGGCCACCTGGTCTACAGAGCAAGTTCCAGGCCAAGGAAGGATGTAGAATTAATACTGTATAGAACATTATGATTTTGTGAACAGATTAACAACATGTACATGGTAAGAAATGTTTCCTTAATTTGATTAAAGGATTAAAATTACTTCAAAATGAACAAATAAAATTAGCCAATACTGCATATAGATGTAAAATGCTGGAGAGTGTGAGGCTAAAATTAGGCAGTAAGAGAAACAGCTCATGACCTAACTTCAGCTCAGCACAGTGGGTCGGTTCTGTGTACAACTGAAAACACAAGTTAATAGGAAAGAAAGCTGCCTGTATTTGCTAAAAAACCTGGTTGTGTGTGTGTGTGTGTGTGTGTGTGTGTGTGTGTGTGTGTACAGCTCAATAGCGTGAAGAGAAAAGACACATACAATGTCTTAGGCATTAGAGACAACTGGTGTGGCTGACATGGATTTAGCAAGATCACTAAATACAAGACACACATAAATCTATCATCAGAGCTTTGTAAATAAAAATTTTTAAAAGTGAGATTTTAAAAGAGCATACACTGCAGTCTTCAAGGATTTATAATGAAATTAAACACTCTGCACAACAGAAGTCAGGCGTGGCAGTACACACCTGTAACCCCAGAGATGAGGCAGGATCATTCTCATATGTATAAGGGGATCTAAGGCAGTCATTTCAAAATTTAAAAGGAAAAAGTTCATGTTCCCTTAATATACAGATATATTTTTTTCTGGCCAGTTAATCTGGCCATTTATCAAAAGTGTAATGCCATTAAATTTCAATAGTCTTTACTGTACTTTAAAACTAACTGGGAAAGTACCATCAGTCTAAGAACGTAGAAGCCAACTATACACTGTCTATAATGACTGCAGTAGAAAGAACTGTGAAAACACCTACACTCACAGACACACAACATACAGGCACAGTGAGTAAAGGCACTTAGGTTAACAAGCTGAGATCCAACCCCAGGACTCAGAAGGTGGAAGGAGAAAACTAACTCCGGAGTTGTCTCTGACCCTGTGCCTCATTCCCAGTGAGGTGCTCTTGACGGTGGCAGCACTGGGTACTGAAATTCCAACCACTTTGCTCAGCCATTCAAAGGCTTCTTTTCCAAAATCCCCATATAGGTGGGCAAATGCCCCGAAGCCTCACTTCCATGCTAAATGAACTAACACAACAGCATTATAAACAATGTATGAACTGGAAAAACACTTAACCATTAGTAAAAAGCAGTAATCCTTTAAAGTAAGAGTTCTCATTACTTCACACATTCATGAGGGAGCCAACATTTTCCTGCCCATGATGTGACCATGTGCTTGCCCAACATGTTCTTTGGTTCAGCGTTCTCTCTTTAGAAAAGCCTTGCCCATCTGTGTGGAACACAGCAAGACGGTCTTGATTTTGCTTATAGGCAGCTGAAGAGAAAGTTTCCTATAACCTCAGGGTCTAAGTGTCCCAAAACTTGCCATGCTGCATGACAAGCCCTGCTTTGTACTGACATCCACCACATACGCACCACAGAACACAATGCCACATTAAAGTTATGTACTTGTATGGGTTCTAAAGAGCTCACATAGACTGGCATGCCTGGTGGTGTGTATTTGCAACCAAAATAGAGCTATGACCTCACATCACAATGAAACTGATTCTTTAAAACACAGAAATTTCCTAGTAGAATTTTTGAAACCCAAAAATGTAATTGAGTTCATTGAGAGGGAAGGCTGAGTCTCTAGGAAAAACAGAAGGGATACAACTGAATTATCAAATGAGTGGATAAGACCCTCTGAACCAGACAGAGCAGCCGTATTTTTAATACACATTTATCCAAATAAACAATAATTGCAGTTTATAATTTTTGTGATAAATACATATTTGGATGTAATTCGGCTCAACTGACATACTCCTTATATAAGTGAGGGGTTTTTTTGTAGTAAGTTACAAAGAAAATGTGTTGAAAACTTTTATCTAAACAATCTGTTAGCTGTTGTACATCTGATTCATATCCATAAAGGAAGTTATTAATATTTTATGGGGAAAGTCCTAATTTTCATATATTACAACAGCCAAGGGAATGGAATTTATATAGTCATTTCAGAGAGAAAGGTTGATTACATCTATTAAAAGATCAAGGCTTTTTTTCCATTCTAATGAAAAAGCTTTCTTTAAAAGCAACCGTAAACCACCCAACAGCATGGATCCTACAATGAGAAAATATTGAAAATATAATGAATACAGAACACAAACATCGATAAGAAACCAGCAACAATATCATCTAAATGAATCTATAGTTAAAATTACCCTACTTAAGCAAAAATACTGTACTTAACACAAATCCTTTTAAGCTCTGAATAGTCATGTATCATAAACCCAGGCCTAAATTCCCAAATCCAGAATGAATGACGACAACCTATCAGCACATTCCCTACAGACTTTCTTTCACAGACTCCTTAAAAATAGGTGTTCTAATATAACTTCTGTGTGCAACTTGACACGGGCTAGAGTCATCTGAAAGGAGGGAATCTAAATTGAGAAAATGCCTCTACAAGATTGGGCTATAGGCAATCCTGTAGGGTATTTTCTTAGTGTGGGGGGGTGGCCCAGCCCATTATGGGTGGAGCCATCCCTGGGCTTGCTAGTCCCGGGTTCTATGAGAAAGCAAGCTGAGCAAGCCACTAAGCATTCCTCCATGGCCTCTGCATCAGCTCCTGCCTCCAAGTTCCTGTCCTGTTTGGGTTTCTCTCCTGACTTCTTTCAATGATGGACTATCATATGGAAGAGTAAACCAAATAAATCCTTTCCTAACCAACTTCCTTTAGGCCATGATGTTTCCTCGTAAGAGGAACTCCACTGTATTGAGAACTTAGTGGGCTGCTCTACAGAAGCTTAGAAGACAAGAGTGTTGAGAGCAGTGCAGACAATGAAAGGCTGGCTTGTGAAGTTCCAGAGTGAAGGAAAGACTCTACTGGGCTGTTTGTGTGCAGAATCTTGTGGTTCTGGTTATCTTGAGCTTAACAGGCAGCTGTGCTTAACAAGAGACCAGAATCTCTAACTTAAACCCTTTGCTTTAGTGCAGTGGCTCTCAACCTGTGGGTCACAACCCCTTTGAGGGTTACATATCAGATATTCTGCATATCAGATGTATAACAGCAGCAAAATTAAACTTATGAAGTAGCAACAAAATAATTTTATGGTTGAGGGTCACCACAACACGAGGCATCATTAGGGTTGCAGCATTAGGAAGGCTGAGAGCCACTGCTTTACTGGGACAATTGATATTGGTCAGGCACTGCTGGAGTTTGGTCATGCCTTGTTCAGATTGTGACTGTGCCCTGGCTCTTCCCTCTTGAAGTAAGAAAGCATTTAGCTTGGTTTTTTTTTT
>CAJQZJ010001558.1:10592363-10613820 GCA_907164525.1 Lophiomys imhausi
TTATATAGGAAGTGCAGGGCCTGCAGCTTCCAAAACTAAAAAATGACATACCAGTGGCTGCCTGGACAGTTCCCATTTTCTCTCCATACATTACAGCATCAATCTTCATTGGTATTGATCTTTGTATATTGATACAAAATTAAGATTATATTTGACCACAATGGTATTGACCCTTGTATATTAATGTAAAATTAAGACTGTATTGGGCTACATCGGTATTGATCTTTGTATACTGATACAAAATTAAGATTATATTCGGTCACATTGTTATTGATCTTTGTATATTGATACAAAATTAAGGGTAACGCTTCTTTTTTTTTTTTTTTTTTTTGGTTTTTCGAGACAGGGTTTCTCTGAATATCTCTGGCTGTCCTGGACTCGCTTTGTAGACCAGGCTGGCCTCGAACTCACCAAGATCCGCCTGCCTCTGCCTCCCAAGTGCTGGGATTAAAGGCGTGCGCCACCACCGCCCGGCCGGGTAACGCTTCTTAAAGGTATTGTTCGTAGTAATACTTAAAAATGAAATGTCAAGTTTTGACCTCTCACTACCAACTGACATAAACTGTTTAGGATAATTAAGAAACGGAAACTAATAGTCATGAAAACGTGTCATTTTGTTAGTTACTATGACAGTCTATCACAGTTATTTTCTAAGCTACTCAGAAATCAAGTTGCTAAGAGGCAAGCAATATTTGCTTATCTAAATATAAGAGATAGATAGGGCATCTTCAAAAACCTCAAGAGATCTGCAGAATATGGCATTCAAAGATGTTTTCTTAACTTAAGATTTTTTGATATCGAGACATGTCAGCTCCTGACAGCACCCCCTATATTACTCCAAGTAGAAGATGAGCATGGAAGAATCTCCAGTGGGAGATGATTGAATTGGTGGTAAGCCGTTCTCTTGGCAAGAAAAACCCCTTGCTTCAACTGTAGACAGACTTCTGTCCAAAAAGGACAAAACTTGGAAGCAGATAAGTCGACAGCCTAGCTCTGCCAAGACAGGGTAGGTAAGTCCTTCATAATTCCTGCTCTACAATCAATGTCTGTCAGAGAAATGGAGCCAAATGGCTGAAGATTGATGCTGTAATGTATGGAGAGAAAATGGGAACTGTCCAGGCATGTACTATTCTTTAGAGAACCTGAATACAGTTCCTAGCACCCATGCCCAAATGGAACACCTAAAGGGCACTGGCAGCTGTTGACAGACACATTTAAGATACCTAAAGAATTCATTCTTATGTGTGCACCTTCAAGTATTTTCATGAAGTGAGCATAAACTGCACAGAGAGAAAATACATTTGTAGCATCTTGGAAGTCCTCATGACCCACCTTCCTAGCACAAGTCCTCATACCCCAAAAGGCTACCCCTAGGAACTCATTTGGGGGGCAAGGGGAGACAGGGACCTAACATTGTATATGGAAAAGACCCACATGAAGGCACTGCACACACCGATTCCACACACTACAAGTAGCCTCTAGACCACAGGATAGCAAGGTCACCCATAATACCTTAAGGAAAATAAACTAAAGTTACAAAGTGAGTGTTGGACATGACGACCTCAGCATATGAAGCTCTGAAGAACTCATAAGCCACCATGGACAACACCTCACACAGAAGAAATGTGATGGGTTAAACCTGAACAAATTACCCAGCACTAGGTAACAGCGCAATGTTTCCTCTTCTGAACAAAATAATCTTTAGATTCATTTCAATCTCCAGTGAGGACAGAGGCCTTTCAGTGTTATTCAGCAACATTCAAATACTTGTTATTTTGTCACTTCACAAGGATGGGGGGGGGGAGATATCTGTGACCAAATCTGAGCATACAACTAAGGTTACAATGTTACCTTATACAACTACTTAATAAGTCATCAAAAACTACTAATAACATTTTAGACAGAAAATGTATTGTCAGGCAAATGTACCTAAGCAGGCGTACATCATTCAAGCTGTTTTGAAAAACACTAACTTTTTTTTCCGGTGTTCACATTTTCTGTGACAATAATGGACAATTTCCAAAGGCAAGAGGGGCATGCTGCTGAGCATAAGCAATTTCACCTTAATTGTTCTTTATCCTGTGGTGCCAGGAATTGGACCTGAGATTAGAGCACACTGCACAAGAGCTCTACTGCTGATCAACTCACAGCACAGCAGGCAATTTTAGTCCAAACTTACTTTACTTTTTCAAAGGTTTACCAGTAATTTGTTGTTAATGAATGAAGTTCATCAGTTCAATGGTTTTATCAAACGTATATGAGATAACATTTAGATAAGTGACACACACTGTTATATTCTGTTTTTAGTTTTAAAAAATGACTCTGGTGAGGCTTAAGTCAAAGAAGCAAAAATAGGAAAAGACCAAACTAAATAGGTATCTAAGTGAAACACACTATATACTTGAATATTATTGTGCAATAATTCTCTTTCGAAGGCTTGAAAAATCTCTTCTCTAGATCATAAACTAGGCTTCAAGAATCCAAAGAACAAGGAGTCTGTGAACATTATATCTGAAGCTGAGGACCTCAGCATTTTTCATTGTAATACATGAGATAATTCACGGTAACCAATCTACATCTTTGAAATTTTTTAAATACCTCCCAAAGAGGGAGCAGGCAAGACAGCTCAGCAAGCAAAGATATTTGTCACTAAACCAGACAATCTCACGTCAGTCCTGGGACCCAAATGATACAACGAGAGAAGCAACTCCCATAAATTGTCTTCTGCCCCTACTTACATTCTAAGGCACAGATACACCCACACATGTGCACATACAACAGACAAAGAGGTAAAAGCAAATAATTCAAAGCATGATGGGAAATAGGAATGGCAATTCATCAGATATTAAATTTAATTCCTAAATAAAGTACTTAAGTTTTATCTCGAGTGTACGTTTTTTTGTTTTTTTTTTTTTTGGTTTTTCGAGACAGGGTTTCTCTGTGTATCCTTGGCTGTCCTGGACTTACTTTGTAGACCAGGCTGGCCTCGAACTCACAAAGATCCGCCTGCCTCTGCCTCCCAAGTGCTGGGATTAAAAGCGTGAGCCACCACCGCCCGGCTTCGAGTGTACGTTTTAATTATTGGAACACCATGACATTTTTTTGCATTCAGGTATCATAAGAGTTACAGTCATGTTGTAACATGGAACATGGTGTCAAAACAGCTTTTTTAAAAAGTGGAGCACAATGACTATCACATTAATGCCAAGGGAAATATGGATTTTATAATTTCGAGTTCCTAAACATTAATACCATTTCCTTTACAAAGACTATTATTATTTCCATTCATGATATTTAACAGATTAAAACAAAACTGGGGAAAGTGCAACAAAGTATCTGAGAAAGTAACATTTTCCAAGAATGTGCATTGTTTAAGAAAAATACAAAATAGTAAAGACATTTAAATCTACCAAGAATTGTAAGAAGCATGGAAACACTTATTTTTAAATAGGAAAAAGCTGGACAATCTTTGACATGTGTTACTAAATCTAATACTTTAAACATAAGAGGGAAATTTTGATAGCATTATATTATTGTATTTTTATTCAGAGCTTCAAGAACAAAAGCCTGTTAGTCTCATTCTTTATTAACTAATACTTTTTAAAAAAGAAAATGGAAACTCCATTTTTAATATGGCTGAACAGATTAATCAGCCATATTAAAACCTAAGGCTGTGATTAGTCTACCTCATAACTGTTTCTTCTGAGTAAGTCCTGATGAACAGAAAACATGTTAACAAGGATGCTGTCCCCCAGAAGGCTCAAGCCAAGAAGTGAGCAACACCAGCTCCACATATAAACATTAGGACAGTCAGAAGTGAAGCCGGAGTCAAGATATTCATTCTTTTTGTTTTGTTTTGGAAAAGGGTCCTCTATGTCGCCCTCTATGTAGGCTGCCTCTGCCTCCCAAGTGCTAGAATTAAAGGCCTGTGGCACTACACCTGTATTCTGAAAGTTTTCTGGAATCAACTTGGTGCTGCAGATGGAAAATTCCGCACCACAACTGATTACCATCAAATATATAATTATTTTAACAGCATAAAAATTGGGGACTAAAGATGGTTCATTGGTTAAAGTAGCTTGTTCCACTTCCAGAGGACCTGAGTTCAGTTCCCAGAAACCACATGGTGGCCCACAAGCACTTATAACTCCAGTTCCAGGAGATTCAACACCCTCTTCAGGCCTCCTCAAGCACTGCACTCATGAGCACACACACACATATATATAAGTAAATAATTTAAAATTTAAGAATATAAAAATTACATTCCTTTCAACTAATTTTAGACCAATTGGGTACAAATATACAACTATTCTAATATAGCAAGAAGGAGCAAACAGTAGTAATTATGATGGTGCTAATATAACTAAAACACACAATCTTTAGTATTTGTTCTGTTTAAAGCATTTCCAAATCCATGGGTCCATGCTTTACATAATAAATCGCAATTCAGTAGACAATGGAGACACTTGTAAACAGTGCTGAGGATGCCTATTGATGAAAAGGCCCAACATTCCAAAGATAAATGATAATTCAAGCTGTTCTATGAAATAACTGCTACCAAAACAGACACGTTTTATCTTGTGCAGAAGTTATTAAAACATTCTTAGTGACAGAATGTAATCAAACAGATTGCACATATCCAGCTAGTACCATTTGTACACTTGTGCATCAGATTTATAGAGCCTTACACTAAACTGCAGGCCTACAGAGGGCAAAGGTTCCATGTTCTTTTTGGACATGGTATTGCTCACTGAAAGAATGAAGAATGTTTTATGAGTTGAAAGGATTAATGTTGAGTATCTTAAGAGTTAAGCGACCATGTCTGACACACTTCTGGCTGAGGCACACCACTGCAGACCTGCTGAGAGAGGCGTCTTCTCAACCCGATTCCCTCTTCCGACATGACCCTAGCTTATGCCACGTTGACAGAAAGCTAACCAGCACAACCTCAACTCACTTTTTCTGACATTTTGAAATTGCCTGTCAAATAAATCTCTCTTTTTGTTGGGCACACTGGTACCTGCCTCAAATCACAGCACTTAATCTGAGGATGGGTAATCCCAGGTAAAGCCATCCTGAGCTACATAGCAAGAAGGTCTCTCAAAACAACAGTAAAGACAACATACCCTTTAAAGATCTATTCTGAAGTCTACCTTAGAAAGAACTAATGGACAAATAAAGTCAAGATAGCTTCAATTTACAAGTCAAACTGTAAATTTCCATTTCTGAAACAAATACTCTGAAGTTTCCAATCCTCCCCTTGGTCATCCTGACTTCTCTTATAAATCTGATATTCTATACTCCTTTGAGTTAATCACAAAAACTGAGCACTTGAATGGCCCCAAATAGCACTGTAAGAAATTTACATGTATTATCTCATTTAATCCATACCATAATCCTAAAAGTAGTAAAATTTCATAGAAGGAAGAATCTCTTCACAGAACAGCTTCATTCTTCGTCATAAAGAACTGTGATCTATAATACTCTGCATCAAATATCACAAGCCTACTTCTGACAAGAGCTATGATTTTAGTTCATTAAAATGGATAACTATTTAAATTGTTGGCATTCATTTACTACTACAAACACACCAAAGAACTTATTCATGAAAGGACTGAAGTTGTAGATCAGACATGATGGTGTATGCCTATAATCCTAGAACTTGGGAGGCTGAGGCAGAAAGATTACTCTGTGTTTGAGGCTACCCTGGGCTACATAGCCAGTACTAGAGCAGCCGTGGCTATCTAGAAGGAAACTGCAACCCCGATTTCATTAGCATCAGGTTTCCAAACAACTATATTACAATGAACAACGCTTAATACTGTACTGTATTTCAAAAGTGGGATACTAAAATCTCATTTTGCTAAATTCCTTCAGTAAACAAAGTTTACACTAGTAATAGGAATGTTAACTAGCAAAATGTCCTACAGATATGCTCACAGGCAAAACTGATCAAGGAAATTCTTCAGTTGAGGTTCCTTCTTCCTAAATAAAATGAAAAAAAAATTTTGTTTTTACTTTTGTTCCTTGTTTTGTTTTTTGATTTTTGATTTTTTGTTTTAGTTTTTCCAGACAGAGTTTCTCTGTGTACCAAGCCCTGGCTATCCTGAACTCTCTTTGTAGACCAGGCTGGCCTCAAACTCACAAAGACCCACCTTCCTATCGGGCTCCCCAGTGCTGGGATTAAAGACATGTGCCACCATGCCCGGCTAAAATGAACTCAATTTTAATGCTCACTTCAGCAGCAAATATACTTCATAAAAAGCTAGAAAAACAGAAAAAGTTCTCTTCTATTTTTCTATTCTATTAGTTAGTTCTGATAGGCAACAAAATATGGAAAACCAATAGATAAAGGAAAAAGAAAAAACTGGATATGGTTCAACCATTAAGAGCACAAATGGGCTGCTCTTCCAGAGGATAGAGTACAGCTCCCAGCACCCACCTAGAGACATGCAATCATCTGTAAATCCAGTTCTTGGTATCCAGTGCCCTATTCCAGCATCTTGGGCTATGAGGCATGCATGCAGTCTACAGACATATACGCAGGAAAATATTCATACACATAGAAAAGTAAAATAAAAGAATCTGGACATAGAATCCCAACACTTGGGAGGCTGACGTAGAAGAATCATGACAAGTATGAGGCACACTGTAAAGGCTATTAATTCAATCCCCAGAACCTACAAGTAGAACATAAGAACCCACCTCCACATGTCTTCATAGCTAAGAAACACATTATAGAGCCAAGAATGTAAGCTCATAGAAAGCACTTGTCTGACATGCAGAAGACATGACTGCCTCAAAGTAAAGTTTTAGGAGTTTTGAGGATCTCTCTATGTAGCTTCCTTTTGAGTGCTGAAATTATAGGTGTACCATTATTCCCAGCTAGGATACTGGTATTTATTTGGAGTCAAAGTATTTTAAAGAAACGGTAAAAGTAAAAATAATATGATCAGAAGAATATAAAAATTGATTATAGTGACAGAAATCTCATATACATGTAACAGAATCTTGCTCAGAATTATTTTACTAAAAGCAAGATAATTTATAACTGCTTCTCTATTATTATAAATAAAAATCAGGTCAGTCCCATGCCTTTAATCCCAGCACTTGGGAGGCAGAGGCAGGCAGATCTCTGTGAGTTCAAGGCCAGCCTGGTCTACAATGAGAGTCCAGGACAACCAGAGCTGCTACACAGAGAAACCCTGTCTCAAAAATAGATGATGGACGGATGGACGGATGGACGGATAGATAGATAGATAGATAGATATCAGAAATCATTTTGCTCATCAACAGTTTTGTATTTCCATAGTTAACGAAAAACATGGTAAAGTGGAAATGAAAATATGCATCTCTGACACAACTTACAAAAGCAATTAATGACACCAACTTCTGTGAAGCAAGCTTAGAGATCACAAATGTACCCCACTACAGAACAATATGCCTACTCTCTTTACTCCATCTGCCACAGCAAAATCCAGAAATCTAGTAATGTGTGCAACATTTAAATATAAATGGAATTAACGCACACCACTTGTGTAGGACCCAGTCTCTGTTCCCAGTAAACACATGGTGGCTGACAGGCATCTGTATGCGAGTGCCAGCAGATCAGACACCTCTTCTGGCCTCTACCAGGCACCAGGCACGCAAATGTGCACAGACATACATGCAGGCAAACACCCATACAAATAAAAAACAAAATACTGTGTAATCATTTATACAAATAATGGATCAGGACCTGGTTGTGCCTGTCATACTGATGCCTTATTTCTGTTTTGGACAAGATTCTAAACCTCTCACTGTCTATACCACAACAACCAGGCTGGGTGGACTAACTGACTCGCTCTTCTTTTTCCCAGAGTCTCATATTCTCTTTGAGATTATGAATCTCCTAATTCTCCTGCCTCAGAAGTTGCTGAGATTATTCTTAGCATCTATGCCATGATGCCAGAATAACACTATTTTAAATGCTCTGGAACTTGAACCAGTATTACTGAACATTATTGGATGTACAAATGTTCCTCGTTGGCTGTTGAGTAAAAGCTTGTTACATAATGTTAAAACTTGGGGAGCATGGTTGAAGGATAAACAGGAACTCTTCTCATCTTCCAATTTTCTATGAATTTTAAATTAGTTTGCACCTGGCATAGTGGTACACACCTTGAATCACAGCACTTGAGGCAGAGGCTGACAGATCTCTGTGAGCCAGCCTGGCCTTCATAATGAGTTACAGGCCAGTATAATTATTTTAAAAATTTTATAGAAATAAATGTGTAAGTAATTAAAAGGCAGTTATAATGTTTTGACAGTTTCGTTACTTTTCTTATCAGACAGAGACATGAAGAATTTGAGTCATCATCTCTTGTAAGGACATATAAAATTAAGCAATGCAAGGGAAGGCAAAATGACAAGAGGAAACCTCAGCTGTATGGTGCCTTTAACATGAACAATTTAACTTGACATGATTCATTAGAAGTCAACACATATCACTGTCTTGAGACTGAATACAAGTTTTTATTACATAGGTGTGGAACAAAGCAGTAATTATTTGTAACATGATTTGAAACTTGGCAGTTCAAAGAAACAGCCCTCATTCACAAATAAGACAATGCAATGCATGGTCACAGGCACAGGTGCTCCACGAATGTGTAAGTATAAAAAGACAAAATATGACCATGACAGAGCAGCAGTTGGTGACCGTAACCTAACCGCAGAAGGATGTGGGTCTCAGAACTGCCTTGAATGAAATTTAATATACTGTTATAAGGAATAAAAATTAACTTTACCGCCCAGTATAAAAAAAAATTTTCACAGCATCCTAACTATAAAAATTATAGCTATCCTTTCAGGATGGCTAAATAAAAAAGGCTGCCAAAACAAGTTTCTACCTGAAATTATGATTTTATTGGCATTAAGAAGCCACAATGCCTTTGGTCTTCCTTACAAATTACCTAAAAAGTTCTTCAAGAAGACTGGTGAGGGCTGGAACTGCATCCAACTTCAGAGAACCCCGACACCAGGGCAGACGATATTCAATCTTGATGCCTCAGAAAACATAACATGAGAGGCCTTATACGTGTGCATGCTCTCAGCAGAGGATGAAACACAAAGAATTAAGGAGACGTTTATTCCATACATGTATACAGAAGGCCAGAAGTCCTCTGCAAGATTAACAAATGCTCTGGAAGTCCGGAGGGAGCCTGGGAGCTTTTTCTCAGCTACTTCTCAGTCACCAGAGGACTAACAATGGAGTCTGCAAATTCCTATTTCTGCTTCTTGGATTAAGCAAGTGAACTCTTGTCAGTCTGTCCTCAGAATTCATTTGGTAAAGCACAGTTTACCAAATTCTCCTTTTAAAAGGCTTCTTCTTAAATGACACACACACATACACACACACACAAAAAGAGCTTCTTTATATTTTTTAACATAAATCTTAATTTAAAGTAGAAACTTTGAAGAGGAAAAAATAATTTTAAAAATAAAAACCTACCTCAAGCAAGACTCAACTCTCTGGCTCTGTCACATTGATTTATGACAGTTATTTCTTAGGGGAAAGGAAGACACAGATGCAAACAATTACTCTATTTTTGTAAGGCAACAAGTAAGGTGGGTGGTAACTGAGAAAAAAATTTTTTTAATTCTGTCACAATATTCTGCTTTTTCTTAAGAAACCCTCCTCACACAACAAACGTTCGCCACATCAGAGAATTTCCAGGGCCTCAAGCGTCACTTTGATTCCAGACCGCTGCAGGCATTAGCAGGAGGTAATTAGGGTAAAAAGTTCAGCCACAGTTCCATGGCTAGAGCCCTGCCAGAAATAAATTTCCTCTCTATTCACTGTACCCCTCCCCACAGATCATATTGAAAACACATTTATCTTTGTAGAGTTTGTTCCTCTTCTAATTACCTTCATGGCATTTACAGCATTTCATAATTTAAAATGGCTGCAATCACAGCAGTTTTATCTGCCATGGTGGATGGATGTGTTATCATTTTTCTAGCATTGCTGTTTGACAAGTGACTCACAGACCTGCACTGCAGCTGTTCATCCTGCTCTCTGGTCCTCACAAACCAAAGTTTTACTATTCCTTTATTAGAGAACGAAACAGAGTTGACAAACCGATTCAGAAGGTATCCATACAACTCTTATGAAAAATGAAAAAGATTCAGGAATAAATTGGTTTTACAGTAAGAGCAGAAAGGGTATTTCAGACGAGATCGGGCGCGTTCAGGGTGGTATGGCCGTAGACAGAAAGGGTATTTCAAACCAGGTTTTTACAGTGTTTCATACTTTTCACAGAGAAATATATGAACTGTTATATTCAAATGAGGGATAAATGAAATATACTTGACATTTGAGTTTCAATAATTTTAAAAACTAGAGGGTAATCAAAGCCCCTTTTCCAGTTCAGTGTCTCAATCCCTACAAGTGCCTCCTCTCTGCCCACATAAGGATGTGCTAACAGGACAGTTAGCTCTCTGCTTTAACCCTCATTGTACTTGGTGTCTGAAAAACAAGATGCTAATAAAGTCTAAGCCATAAGCCCTCACCGCCAAAATTTTGTGACAATATAAAAATCAATGACAACTCAATCCAATACCTTTTTAAACACTGAACTTAAGAAAAAAATCTAATATTTGCCTTAATGACAGAGTAGTAGTGATAACCTTTGAATCCAAAAATACGTTTTACAATAATATCCATTTGTTTATAAACACAAACCAATAATTTGAATAGGATTATATTGTTGTTACTGTTTACAAAAATAGGCACAAAAATATAAAAGAATTCTTTTTGAAAAGCCAAACTACTTGGTCCATAGTACCCTGAGGTATGAGTACTATCTGTACAGAGTCAAAAAGGGGAGGCAGGCTCCCAGAACACACAAGCACAACCCAGCTCCGGGGGCACGCGCTGCAAAACATGTTCTCCACTTCACAGCAGATGACCTTTCTAACAAAGTGACTATTCAGAACTTCCTATATGACCTTTTTCCCACTCACGATCTAAATGACATAGAGGACGTGTGCCACAAAATCCTGCTTTATGCTATTACAGTTGAACCAACATTTCTCAGACAGAAAGAGGCGACGCTAACTGACAGTATTCAGTAGGTGGAATCAGGGGAGGGGCAGCAAAGGTATGTTGATTCCAAGTAACTCCAAAGCAACCAAGTAACTCCATGATTTCAATACTCATTCTCATGGGAGATCTCCTGGGACAGAGGAAAGGACCCATGCTCACAACATGTCCTGTCTATGGGGATCTCACACTGATCAACAGAGGTTGTTAGAACACATAAAACTACTATGCATACATCTAAAGATCACCAAGAAATTCTGCTCCAAGTTATCAATGCCAAACAAACAGAAACAAACACTGTGTTTTTGTGTCTGTGTGTGTGTGTCTGTGTCTGTCTGTGTGCGCATGCGCAACACAGGGCTAGGATGAAGTTAACTGATAGACAATTTGCACTTGCTAAGCATATGGTACTCACAGCCACTGGAAGAAACAAACACAGACAGTACTTGAGAGCTGGGAAGAGGGGTTCATGCCACTATTCATTTTAATTAATTTTAATTCCTATTAGGTTTTATCTCTGCACAGCTTGTTTCCTGCAAAGATGACGGTTTCTCGACTTCAATCCTAATTACACTAGCACATATAATTCTCTGCTACCCAGAGCTGATCTCTGTAGGATGTTTATTAGCACCCTTGACTCTACCCATTATTGAAGCCACAGGCCTCCTCCTATCCTGCCACACAACTGTCACCAGAACCTGCCAAGCGACTTGTGGAAGACAGCATTTTCTTCTTCCAATCTGGAAACAATGCCTTGCCTTACTAATGGGGCAGCAGATGATACAGTGCCCAGTGTGCCATGAAGCAATGTTTAAAACCCCTTCTTGGAATAAAAGAGGGAAGCGTTTGCATCAGGCAGTTCTTTGAGACTGCTATCTAAATGGCATGCTAGGTGACCTATAACAAACATCTTAAAATCATATACACAATGTATGATTAACTCAGTAGCAAACAAAGATCCTTTATATTTTACTGTGTCTGTGTTATAATTTACTCAGTAAATTACATTCATATAGTCTTTGATTATAACAGATTTCAACCTTAGTTAAAGCAAATTACCTTCCTGGGAAACCCCAGTTCTCTAATACAATAAAATCATCAAGTAACACAATTAGTGACATTTGGAAAGCTTTTATTCTAGTTAAATACCATATGCTATATCAACACACAATCTTGCTGGGAGTGATGCTTTGGGCACTCGTGTTGTTAAAGCTATTCATGAGGCTGAGGCAGGGAACTGCTAGAGCCCAGGAGTTCGAGACCAGCCAGCACACCACAGAGGACCTTTATCTCAACAACAACAACAACACACACACACACCAAATCTTCCTAGAATAAGGCTTAAAAGCAGCCATGTGAAAACCCCATTGTGCTCGCGGTAACTGCTGCTCTCTAGCTCCACTGCATCCCTAAGACAGTCCCAGCATTGCAGCGATCTCTCTGCAGGGTTATTCACTGTGCATATGCTCTGTTCTCCAGGAGAGTAAGCGTGCCTGGGTGGAATTCAACAAAGTCAGAATCTATGCAGATGTTCCTTCCCTTTTGGTTTCCTTTAATTTGCAAATCTTGTAATCTAAGCCTGAATGTGACTGAACCAACATTTAAACCAGCATAGCAATATCAGCCAAAAACTCAATCTGTTTTCTATTTAGATGTCAAGACTGCATCCTTTTTGGTGGCTGAAAAAACTGTTGTTTTGAAATGATTACACAGTGGAACTGCAAGCCCTTTAGTAGTTTTATGAACTGCTTCTAAAAGGAAAGCTGTGCTTTTAAAAGGCCTTTAGGTTATGGAGCGGAAGGGAAACGTGGAAAGCAAGATGCTTACTTTTATATTTTGAACTACCCGTTGAAGTTACCTTAAACTAGACAGCAGAAAAGTGTCTTTTTTTTTTTTTTTTTTTAGTTATTACTACTTACTACATTGAAGCAAGCTTCTACAGTTGGGCATGAGAAAACTATTGTGGGGGATGGCTATGCTCATTATCTTGATTGGAGTGATGGTTTCACGGGTATATACAGATGTCAAAATGTATCAAAATGCACACATTAAGTACGTGCAGTTAATGTTTCAATTATGCTTCAATAAAGATATATGTATAGCATTATACACATGAGCTTCTGTAGGGAATATAAACAAATTACAGTTTTTCAGTGAAAGTAAAGACCCTTAAATGCAGTCCTAGGTCAGTCCATGAAGACTGGCAAAGCTATGGCAGAAGCAGAAGAGGTGAGCAAGCTATGCTCCCAAAATAGGCACAAGCTTGTATCCCAACCCAGATTCAGACAACTACATCAGCACACAGGATATAATCCCTTCTACTCTTCCTATCTCTCCAATTCAAATAAATCCTTATGTGCCCCATGTAATGCACACCAGACTGCAGTGAAGACTTGAACACCCTGCCCTCACAGGAAATGTGAGGCATGGCCATCCTGGATCACTACCACTTTTCAATTAAGGATCCTGAGACCAAGAACTGTCAAATAATCTGGTTCTTCATCTGAAAATTCACATCTATATCTTTTCTCTAACGCCATCATTTTTCTTTACTATGCATTCAGCCATGGATTTCAAGAACATGGGGACTAGAAAGCAGCAACTTTAGGTTAAACCTAAGTGAAGAAAACTGTAGAACAAGAAACAAGAAGAAATGAAAACAAGATTCCCTACTAATGGTCAGCATCTGCTAGCAGTGTCAGAAATCCAGGTCCCTTAGAAGACAGCTTTATTCAATCTGAGTTAGAACTTACTTCCCAAAAAAAGGAGTGGCTCAAATCTGTAAAGCCAGCACACCTACAATGAGATGGGAGGCAGACATGGAACTGTCAGGAAGTTTGCTGACAAGTACCACACGAGACACAACAGGGCAAAGACAAGAAAGACCCTGTCTCAAGGGAGGGTAATGTGACAACAAATCCCAACAGGTGTCATCTGATCTCCACACACGCACTATGGCATTCACTCAAGTATACATGCACATACACACACTAGCAGTCAGTCAGTCAATCACTCAGTTAAAGGGGAATGCCTTAAATCCCGGCATCAAGACACAGAGGCAGGAGAATCTCTAAATTCAAGGCCAGTCTGATCTACATGGCAAGTTCCAGGCCAACCAAGGAGACATATGAGACCCGGTTTTTAAAAACAAAGAAGAGAAGGAGGAGGAGTTTCCCCTTAAATACCACAAAATAAAAAACTGAAACACAACACCGACAACATAATTACATGTAGATCTACACAGTGAAAGAATCCTCTCCTTTAAAATATCTCTAAATGAGGACTCACTAAATAAAAAATCAACTCACTTTCAATGAGAATTTTAATTTAATTGTATTCCAACTCACATTTTCTCGGAGATAAGAATACATTAGCTGCATGCCAAAAAAATGAGTCTAAATATAAATCAAAAAGGAAATATAAACTATACTTAGAGTCAGTCATGGTGGCACACACCTGTAATCCAGAAAACTAAGAAGACTAAGACAAGAGGATTGTCATGAGTTCAAAGCCACCCTGGGCTACAAAACGAGCTTCAGGCTGGCCAAAACATGTCAGGGTCAGGCCTCAAAACCAAAAACGATAATAAAGCTTGTCTCTATTTCCCACTTTCAATCTAAGCACTTGGGAGACAAAGGCAGGTAGGTCTCTGTGAATTTGAACCCATCATGGTCTATACAGAGAATCCAGGCCAGCTAGGGATAAACAGCGAGAACCTGTCTAAAAGAGAAGAGGGGAGGACAGAGGAGGAGAAGGGGGGGGGGAGAGGAAGAGATGGGAGTAGAGGGAAGAAGAGAACAGAAAGAGGAGAGAAGGGAGGGGAGGAAGATGGAAGGAGAAGGGAAGAGAGAGGAGAGAGAGGCTTGCTAAGAAACTATGAGGACCTGAGTTCAAGTCTAAGGACATGGGCCAAAGAGACTCATCAGTAACCAGACTTTGCTTCCCAATACTCATGTTGACAGTTCACATCTGCCTGTGACTCCAACTGAAGGCCTCCAATACCCTCTTCTGGATGTACTCACAGGCGGATGCTAGGGACTCACTGGCTAAGATGGCTGACCCAATCAATGGGTTCCATATTCAGACCAAAAGAAGAGACCAACATCCATTTGTGACCTGTAAACACACAAAGAAGGGAATGTCCCTATCCCCTAACACACTCATACACTGACATGCATCCACCAAACACACAGGATGGAGCCATGAATCAAGCATCCATTGTGGTATGTTTACTGACGTTTGTCAAGCAGGTTTTCCTAGCAAGCTCTAAGGCAGGGGAAAGAGATGTCTGCAAGTGAATGGAGCAGCACATTTCAGAGTCCTCTGCTATGATATTCTCTAACAACTAACATATTTATTAAAATGCCAGTAATGGCTTTGGGGAAATGGATCAGTAAGCATCGGCCACACAAGCATGAGACTCTGAGACTGACTCACAGAAGCCGTGGGTGTGGTACATGTATTTGGAATCCCCAGGTTCCAGTGTCAAGCTGGGAAGCAGACAGAAGCCCTGAAAACTAGTGGCCTAGCTAGCCTGGCATACACAAAGACCCTAGGTGTCAAACAAGGAGAAGCACAATGACTGAAACTGGAGGGTGTCCTCTGACCTCCGTACACACTTGTATGCACACTCTCACACACACACACACACACTCATACACACTCATACACACACATGAATTATTGTTCTAAGAACAGCGTTACATGCACTTTTATTAAAACTGTGTCAGTTTCCCTGAGAAATTTTGCAGATGTAAGAGTGAAGCCCTGCAATGGATTTTCTTTCCCTCCCCGGGAAAGCTCCGCCCACTACTCTGCAGTTACTCATGAATCTTGTTCCTTGTTGACTGCATCGCTACTGCTATCTCAGCTCCACGAGGCAGCTGGGCGCAGAGCCAGCAGAGCAGCAGGATGGTGGAAAGCCGACACTGCATTCCTTGCCTTCCGTGACTGCAGGAAGTTGAGTCCTCCTGAGGCCACTCTTTATCCAGCACACTCTGGTTACGGTCCTCCGTCACTGAGACGACAGACTTCGGCTCCATACATTTGATTTTAGTAAAATTCCTCTGAAAGTGCCCACTGTGAGTGTCTTATCTGATCCAGCCAAGTCTCAGAAAGCACAGACTCTCAGGAATGTACATTATCATATTATAGCGAGTGAAACAGACCTTTAGAAAAAAAAAAGCCACGGCTGGGTAGATGGCTGAGCAGTTAAGAGCACCAGCAACTCTTCCAGAGGACCAGGGCTCAGTTCCTGGCACCACATGTGTTCACAATCATCCATAACTCCAATTCCAGGGCATCCAATACCTCTTCTGACCTCCAGTTACCAGAGATATATGTATATATGCATCCCATGCATTTATATGTGTACATGTGTATATATATATGTATATGTATGCACACATACAAAGCTATCACACACCAAAATAAAAATCTTAAAATTTTTAATGAATAAATAACAAAGCAAATATTCCTACTGTATGATCACTAGCAAATATTCTGGTAGGATATTTGAGCTAACTTCTTAGGTGTGCTTTTAATTTAAATTTTTAATTTTAATTTATTTTTATGTGCATTAGTGTTTTGTCTGTATGTATGTCTGCATGAAGGTGTCACATCTTGGTATTACAGACAGTTGTGAGCCGCCATGTGAGTGCTGAGAATTGAACCCAGGTTCTTTGGAAAAGCAATCAGTGCCCTTAACCACTGAGCTATCTCTCCAGCCCTTTATTTTTTAATTTTAAACAAATAAATACATTTACATTTCTTGTGGCTGCAATGTAGTATAACCGCACACTATCAGTTTACACTAACACACCACTCTTACCTCAGACTAAGATCTATCCACTGGGTATTTTAGACCAACAGTAAGCATAAATGGAGTGTACACTGCCCTGCCTCTCTGCCTTATCCTCACCAAAAAAATAGACATTTTTCTTAACTGATAAAGGGAACTTTAGTCATGATAAATGTTTACATACATTTATATACATTATGCTAATGTCTCTTGTTTATTAATACAACTTAAACTTTTCAAGATATATAAAGACAATCTGAAGCCACATGCTAAACATCAATAGCAATGTCATCTTATTTTCTCAAATCTCCTGACATCCACAATTAGATTAACGGGGATCACATCTCCTGCAAGGTGACTTGAGGATCAAAGGTTACACCACCCTGGAAGTGTTTCATAGTCAGTATTCATGCAACCTTTTAATATTGGCCTAGACTTTACCATTTAATCATCTCTAATCTAAAATCAGAAATTGATTTAATTATTCATTAATTTATTAATGTAGAAGTCTTTTGTTTGTTGTTGTTTATAGTTCTGGGGATCAATCTAGGACTTTGCACATACCAGACAGACATTCTATAACACAGCTATGAACCCAGAACAAAATCCCCAAAATTTAAGCATCATATTGATTCTTTTATACTAAAATCCAAGGAATCTAGCTTTCTTAGAGTTTGCTTTTGGAGTATTCTTTTTTTTTTTTTTTTTTTTTTTTTGGTTTTTTGAGACAGGGTTTCTCTGAATATCTCTGGCTGTCCTGGACTCGCTTTGTAGACCAGGCTGGCCTTGAACTCACAAAGATCCGCCTGCCTCTGCCTCCCAAGTGCTGGGATTAAAGGCGTGCGCCACCACCGCCCAGCTTGGAGTATTCTTGTTTTGTCATTTTGAGACCTCTTCTCCTACCCTTCCCCAGGCACACACCTCCTTACCAATACTAAGGCAGGACCCAGAGCCTTGCACTTGAGCAAGTTTGCTACCACTGAACTCAATCCTTCACTCCTCAGCTCTGTACTGGAATCCAGAAGGTCTCAAATCAGGTGTCAGTCTGCTGGACAGTCCCATTAATAACTGCCATGCTAGTTGTTGGCATATGCTATACCAAAAATATGTAAACCCATTCACTGATGGGAAAAGAGAGAAAGAAAAATAAGGGCAAAGAACTACTAGAAAAGTTAAAGCACTTACTAGAGGCCTGAACAGTTCCAGAGGGAAAGCTGAGTGGAAGAGCTAGAGCCCAGCAGAATAGTTCTTATCCATAAGCGGCAAAAACTGGTGGAGTTGTCTCGTGCTGTCTACAGAATCACTACTATCTAATATGTGATTCCATCAGACCTCACAAACACAATTCAAAAAGAACTGAAAGTGGCAAGAATTATTTGTAAAGGACATTTCATTGCCAGAAGAAAAGTCACATCCTTATTATCACAAGGATCTCCTCTAACGTCTAATGAACACAACCTTTACTAAGGTTACATAAAACACTGTAATGGAGCTCAGAAAGCTAACCCAGGAAAATCACTGTGAATTTAAGGCCACCCTAAGCTGCAGATCTCAGCTCAGAACAATGGTAATTTGAGGCACTTGGTGTTCTTCCAGAGGACCAGAGTTCAGTTCCTAGCATGGACAAAGATAGTTCCCAACCACACTGTTACTCTAATTACAGGAACTCCAAAACCTCTCCTGGCTTCCAAGAGCACCTACAGACAGATACACACACATGAATTTTAAATTTAAAAATGCTGATTTTAAAATAAAATTGTGCATATCCAAAGAAAGGCAACCATCACACCCTATAGTGATCTACCCAGCAACACACACCCTGCAGGCTTATGCCCTGCTGGCATTAAAGATAACAGCACCCAAGTTTAATATGTACAAAAGGTCTGCACTATTGATTCTATTTCTCTGAAGGATCCTGAGAAATAAGCTATCTTCAAATTCATCCCTCAGTAAATAAACTCGTCATGGTATATAACCCACGCTCTTCCCCAGGGCATTATCTTATACTAAAGTAATACTTGCATAAATGAACACAGCAGAGGTAGGGCTCATAAGGAAACACTTTTCAAATTGGAAAGGAAGAAAAAGTTTCTTGTGAGCTGAGGTACACACATATGCACACGCCACTGTGCACATATCTTCCTCCAGAGCTTTCACAAGCCTGTAAACATCTGTAATGCAAAAGCCACCAATTCTGACTTCATTATAGCACTTGCCTCTCCCCTTGAGTTCACATTCACCACCTTCAAATCCCCTGTAAGCTTTCTTTTTGCTACTTAGAATATGGTGCTAAGTTACTCTCTTGAGCTTATTTTCTTACAACTCATTTTTGAGATTTGTTGAATTACGACTGTTTTCCTGTAAATTCTTAAATGTTTTTCACTTAATTTTTCGAATATATTTAGATTAACTACTTTAAAATCTGTAAGATTTGACACTTCAAAACATGTTATCCTTGCTTTATATTAAGGCCTGGCTTTCATGGAATTGTCTCTGTATCTAAGTAACTTGTTGGTCAGCCAAAGAGTCAACAAAAGGTTTGCTCAAAAACTCTTGAGTCAGTCAAGACTGTGTCTTTCTTTGCCAAAGGATCTGCACGTTCATGTTTTTTCTGTTCTCCTAGAATGTTCTTAGCCCTACACCCCAGCCCAACATCCTTATATGCCTCTTCTGCACATTCATGAAGCCTCCACTAATAACAACCTTAAGCTACACAAGCCATGTGGTTTGGATACATAATGTGCCCAAAAGTTAGTAACTTTCAGCAGTAATGTTTCAGGACTTGGACAACACATGACACTCCAAGCAGAGTATCTTCCAGCCATAGAGGAAAAGATACCTAAAAGGACCTCTTCACCAACCAATGGGAAAAGGCTTAGCCTGAGACAAGATAACCTGCAGGTGTGGATCCTTCACAATCCCACTGTTTACTGTATAAAGTTTGGCAGATGATCAAGCCTAAACAGAGCCTAGACTGTTGTCTTTGTTGACTTCTATAGCAACAATTGTTCTCACCTCTTCTACAGATGGCTGTGCTCTAACTCACACTCTCTAATCATTTTTAATCCATTAACTTTGGTTTGTGTCCACCTGCAATGCTGTGATCCTCTGTGGAAGTCCTCAATCTTCTGCATCTACCTCAGACACTTCATTCAGAAAGCCTAGCTATATTGCTCCTTTCCTGAGGCCTCTGCCATTAACCCATCTTCACTCAACTCTCCCTTCTCTAAGCTACTCCCTCTGTCAAAGTTCCAGTTATTTGCAAATCTTTCGGATTCTACATAACATACAACATCCTTATGTCTTTGGATAAAGAGGTTGGGGTTTCCTTGCTTTTGAATCTTTATTCCAGACCCGACATACCAAGTAAACTCCCAAAGCCTATAATTTTTTAATGACAACAATAAAAAGAAGTTTACACTTCAAGAAATGTAATGGTTCTCAACTTGACTGGATCTGGAATCAACTAAACAGCAGGATGCACACCTGTGAGAGATTTTCTTAATCAGGTTATTTGAAGTGGAAAGACCCACCCAAAATGTGGATGGCACCCTCCAGTAGCAGCTCAAATAAAAGGAGGTCAGAGAAAGAGCAGCTTTGCTGTTGCCTGCTTGCCACTGCTTTCTCTGGGCTGACTCTATACCCTGTTGCTGCTGTAGTTATGCTATGGTTCTGATTCCTGTTATAAAGTCTCCAAAAACACACGTAAGAATGGCTGACTGAGGATGAAGACCATCCTAAATGCTATGCAGGCAACACCCAGACAGATGGACAGAGAAGCATTTACTGCCACTTCCCGGGACTCTCTGAAGGACACTCACTGGTGAAAAGACATCTAGGGAGGAAGAGGTCTGGACAGTGCACATGGTGGTGCATTTTGCTTGGTTTGGTTGAATGGTCAGGACATGGAAGACCCATCCATGGAAACTAGTGAGAACAAGGTTTGGAGAAGAGGTTATGCATAGATCTATACAAATGGGAAAAAGATGTAAAGATATTTGTGTTCCATATAAATTCATATCAGAATTAGCAGACAGGGAGTTCAACAATCAAGTTAGACGGGACAAGCCTTTCTGTGAGCAGTTAGACTCTCCCCAACCATCCTTGCCACAGCCCAACAGGCCCATGAACAAAGTGAATTATGGATGTGGAGATGAAGTCATGCATGAGCTCAACATGGATATCCACTCACCAAGGCTGACCCGACTACAGCTGCTGCTAAGTTTCAAATCTTACCATCAGGAAAGACCAACAGTGAGCCCAATACAACACCATTCCTGGAGTGACCAGACAGCAACCTAGAGGCAGGCTAACTACAATGGAGCACTTTCACCACGGAAAAGGCAGCACCTTGTCCTTAATGGAATAGACACTTATACCAGTTACGGGTCTGCCTTTCCAGCTGTCATGAATGATTATCCTCCAAGGGAAGCAGTCTTCATATTGGGGAGTTCATCCATTCCGACTTGAAAAAGATCATCCCAGCTGGGCTAGTTTATAGTTTATATCCCCTGAGTAGATGGGACATTATATCCACAGAGTAGGACATAAGATTCCCACAGGAGTAACCAGCT
>CAJQZJ010001558.1:10620404-10631525 GCA_907164525.1 Lophiomys imhausi
TTCTTTCTTTCTTTCTTTCTTTCTTTCTTTCTTTCTTTCTTTCTTTCCTTTTTCCTTCTCCTTTTAAGAAAATCTCAAGTAGACCAAGGTTGGCTTTTAACTTCCCATGTAGCCGAAATTGTCCTTAAACATTTGATCCTCCTGCCTCTGTCTTCTTTGTGTGCTCAAAAATAAGTTTCCTTAATACAATAATGATATTTACAGAAGACTGAAATTAAAATAATAATTAATGGTTTAGAATGTTCCCACTCAAGTCAGTAATGAAACAAGAATACTCAACATTGCTGTTCTCATTCAAATATATGCCAAAATCCTAGTCAACATAATAATAAATGAATTCATCAATATTCCTTCACATAAAACCAACTGCAGGATTGGAGAGACTCTTCAGTAAGTAAATGCTTACCTTGACTGAAGACCTATGTTTGATCCCCAGAACCCATGTTAAAAACAGTAGCATATGGATCTGGACTGATGGTTCAGAGTATATGTCGTTCTTGCAGAGGACCTGGCTTTGGTTCCCAGCACCCACACAGCAACTCACAACCTTGCAACTAGAGAGTTCCAAGGTACATGACATCCACCTCTAGCCTTCTAAGGCATGCAAGCGATTCACATATACATAATTAAAAACAAACCTTTTAAAAAATAAAATTAATACTAGGAGAGGGTGTGCTGTTGATTTTAATGTAAATCAGCCAAAGAACAGCAAGTTGTGAAGACAGTTGAGCCTCTCCATAGTTCCTGAAAGAGGTGAAGAAACCCCCACATGGCAGACCATCCTACACTTGAGAAAGAAAGAGGAGCAAACCTAAGTGAACACATTGTCACATAGTCCCTTAGCTCTCTCAAATTTTCCACAAATGCCAACCTCACTCTTGACTGTCATCCAGCCACTTCTGTCCATCCCTACTTTCCTGTGGAGATGCCAACACACATGCAAAACTCCATTGCACAGCTTGTGTAAGTTTCTCTACTGCGCCTGTCTCTCATGCCATCCTAATCCTTAGAATCAGTCACCAACTATGGAAGGTCAGAAGGTTAGAGGAGAAACTTTTACTCACCTACAATACAGTTGCTATATCTTAAGCTTTCTGCTTTTTGTTTTTCTTTTGTTCTTTTGACACAGGTCTCACTATATAGCCCTGGATGACCTAGAATTTGCTTTATAGACCAACCTGGCTCGCCATGAAATCGATCTGCACCTAATGAAGATTCTTTAGATGAAAAATAAATAAAACTAACACCTTATCTAGGATGGTGTCATAGGAACAGAACAGACAGTAATGAAAGTTTACAGATCATGCAGTAGTGAACAGTAGTGATATATGATTCCTAACACTTTGCATAAAAGCTTGCTTGTGCACTCAGCCTGGTCCACAAAGGGAGTCCAGGACAGCTAGGTCCACAAAGGGAGTCCAGGACAGCTAGGTCCACAAAGGGAGTCCAGGACAGCTAGGTCCACAAAGGGAGTCCAGGACAGCTAGGTCCACAAAGGGAGTCCAGGACAGCTAGGCCTTGGTACACAGAGAAACCCTGTCTCAAAAAAAAAAAAAAAAAGTTTGCTTGCTGGGCAAGTCTAACAACCTGAGTTAGATCCCCAGGACCCACAAAAAGGAGAGAACAAATTCCCAATAGTTGTCCTCTTACCTTAACATGTATGTTACATGGAACATACATGTGTTCCTTCCTCTCTCCTTCTCTCACATACATACAAACTCTCATACACACCTTCTCACAAACAAAATCATCCAAACACTATATAAAATAAATCTCTTAAAAACTTTCCACTTGGGGGCTGAAGAGCAGTTAAGAGCACTGATTGCTCTTCCAAAGGACCCAGGTTCAAATCCCAGCACCCACATGGCAGTTCACAGCTGTCTGTAAATGTTGGGCCTGGTAGCACACGCCTTTAATCCCAGCACTCGGGAACCAGAGGAAGGTGACTCTCTGTGACTTCAAGGCCAGCCTGGTCTACAAAGTGAGTCCAGAACAGACAGGGCTACACAGAGAAACCCTGTCTCAAAAAAAACAAAACAAAAACACACACACACACACACAAAACAAAAACAAAAAAACCTTACAACGTTTGAGAGATGGCTCAGCAGTTAAAAGCACTGACTGCTCTTCCAGAGGACTGGGATTCAATTCCCAGTACTTACATGGAAGCTCACAGCTGTCTGTAACTCCAAGATCTGGCACCCTCACACAGACATATATGCAGGTAAAGCACCATTACACATAAAATAAAAAACAAATTATATTTAAATAAAAACTTTCCCCCTAAAATTTAGTCATATAAATTGACATTTATCAAATACAAGATCCAATTTTTGATAAATTTATCAAAATTATAAATTCAAACACCATTGAATCCACAAGTATCACAGCTGAAATTCTACCCTACATGTACACTCAGAGATGAGAGACAAATTACATACATGATTACTTACTCCAGCACTGTTTAAAATAGTAGAGGGAGAAAGAGCCAAGTGTGTGATGAAATATCCATTCCACCACAGCTGCAAACAAGGCTTGCTGAATGTAAACACTGAGGAGGCCACAGATATAATGGGGAAAGGGAAAAACAGAGAACAGTGGGACGACACAGTCCCACACAGAAATTATTCTTATGTACATATTTCCCAAGGACACATAAAAGTCACGATCACTGCTGACAGAAGAGGCAAGGGAAATTATAGAAGACAGGAGAAATGGAAAGAAACTTCTCAATGCGGAAATAGTTTGTCTTCTGGTTTTCAGCCCAAGTGAAATATAAATTCACTGTAAAATGTCTGTGTTCACTTTAAACAAGAAGTCATATGCCAAGACACAAGCTAGTGCTTGTTTTAAATTTGAACACAAACTGGGAGGATGAAACATGCATTTAATTTTATTCTCTCCAAAAATTCTATGAAAGTAATTGTTAAATAAAGTTTTAAAATATGCAATAGCTCCAAAGAATTTTACAAAGAGTATTGATGAATTTAGCGGCCCTAAGTAAAAGCTGGAGGACTCCGCGGTGGAAAAACACCCGTGATTAAAGGGACTTTGATACACACAATTATAAAAGGCATAATAAGTGATTATACCAGGTACACTTGGGACTGGATGGGAAAGAACCATTCTAAAATAAAGGGGACTGGCTTGTCACTGGCTACTTGAGAAACTCTCAGATGGCATAAACTTTACTTCCAGACAACTTAAGTCAGCCTCCCCATTCCCTGTTGATTGAAAGGCCGCTCTCTAGAGAGCTTGAGACAGCAGCTCCAGGTGAAAGAAGGATTAAATGACAGCATTAATGCTTCAAATTGAAGTCGCCTTTCCCATGCCCAGGGCTCTCTCACTGTCTCTGAGTTTCTAAACACTAGTGTCAGATCTTTATCATCCATGTCTCCTCTGGGAAACAGAACAGTCCCAGGACGAAGGACTGAAAAGCACTGTCCATCAGAAGACTACAGCCAACAAGCCTCACAAGGGACATTCCGGCAATGAAGGTGAATCCTCAAAGCGTGTGAGTTTGGGATGGACAAGTGTACCTAGACAGCCAAGGATCTACAGTCCTTCAATCTCTACAGGGAGAAAACATCAAGAATTATAATATCACCATTACTAACTTCCAGGAAATGTGAAGATAGTGAAGACAAGAACACAATGTGAAGTGGATGCTGAAGCTTTCAAAGGGAGCTCGGGACAGAGTGCTTACCCAGAATGCCCAAGGCCCTGGGTTCCACTCCTAGTACTCTGTAACCCAGGCTTGGCAGCTCATGGCTGTCAAGTTCAAGATCATCCTCAGCTACATAATAAAAACAAAGAGAAATGTGAAGGGAAGAAGTGGGGAGAGAAGTGGGTGGGGGAGAGTAAGGAGGAAGGGAGAGAAGAAACCTGAGAAATTTCAAATGGTAGATATTATTTTAAAACTCGAAAAAAGCGCCAGAGATAAATTGAAGAAAAATTTCCAGAACACTATAAAATATGCACAAGAAGTCTTCAAAGTCTAGGTTCAAAGATTCAGTGCAGAAGAGGAGTCACAAAGAAAAACCAAGAGCCAGGTGTGCCAAACACATGCTCTACCTCAGCACTACAGAGGCTGAGGCAGGAGGAATACAGCAAAGTAAAAGCCTGAGTTTATCTCCAAAGTAAAAAAAAAAAATGAACAAACAAAAAAGAATTACTTGTTCAAGATCAAAACATTACACAGAACTCCAAAATACATGCTTTATGTTATTACATAAAATTTTAAATTAAGTAAAATAACATGTCTGTTCAAACATAATTTACAATGGATTATTTCTGCCTCTGCTACAAATCCGATTTAACAATTAATAATCTGACTTTTAAATCTAAGCATGAGTTACAATTTAACTGATCCAAAGCCTACACTATTTCTGTATAAAATTAATTACAATTGAACTCCATCTACACAGAGCCAATTCTTCACTCCTTCAACACATGTTTTACTTCCTGGTCTTTCAGGTTTGCACCTGTTCTAGACCAATCTGTTATTTCGATGTATGCAACATCAAGTTTTGAAAAGACTGGCTTGACTATTTCATGCTTCTCAAGATGCAACTGAAGAACTCACTGGTTTCCTCTGGCCTCCTACAATCTGTCAGTTTAGCAGGGTTAGCAACAACACGCCCTACAATTTGCGCACTCATGGACAGTCTGAAGCCAAGTTTGTAAGACACAAAACAGAAGCCTAACTCAAAGCACAGTGCTGCCCGCCAGCTGTCCACTACAAAAGTCAATGCAAGCTGAAATGACTGGACTACAAGAAACAAGGATCCACAAAATCTCTAATTACATTTGAGGCAAACCCCTCAACAAACTGGAGGGGAAAAAAAAAGAAAGAAAGAAACTGCAATTTCAGAGTGTGAAAAATGTCAGTATTTTAATTCTCACTTAAATATTTTCTGGATGGCCTGAATAAATACAACAAAATAAAGTGCAAGTATATAAATTCTACACGCTCATAACCAGTGCAGTATTCACTTGGTCTTTTGTAAGGGTATAAATAGCAGCCTGTATTCTTCCTGAGGCCTAATGGAGTCATCGCCCTCCGGTAATGTAATCCTCCAAATTGGAGCGGATTAACTTTTTCTGTATAAATTGTGTGTATCTGCATGTACAATAGAGAGAATGACGTTGCACACACCTGCTCACAGCACTTGACAGAATGCACCACAATGATTGAAATGAAATGCGGCTCACCAAATCCATCAAATACAAAAACTACTGCAATCCTGTTGCAAAGTCCTTTTGTTAAACTCCTTTTATTCTAAATCCTTTTAATTCTTTCCTATAACACTAAAACATTTATAAAAAGCTTAAAATCCTAATAAATCACACAATTAAAGTAATGAAAATGGGCCTGCACACCAAGTCACCAACTCCTCCACCACTCAGCAAAATTCAAAACAGTTTGCTTGTCAGAAAACGTTAACTAAGATCCCCCATCATGAACACCACTGTAAACTCATTTAAACCAAAGAGCTTAAGCTCATAAATCAGCCTTGAGATTCAAGACATCAACTAGAAACAGCTTCTACCTTAGTCCAAAAGCAGATCCAGCGGCAAATAAAATCCCAACTGGTGATGAAATATTATGCCTCTCCCTTTTGATGTTGAAGATGATGGCCTGCATATAAAGACTTTACACAACAGTATGTCCTCACTAATAAATTTTTACTGTGAAAATCTTTTCCAGAAGGATTTCTTTGAACAACTAAATTCATTTTAAACCATTCAGCTAGACTATCCTAAAACCTCCCTGCCTCCTCTCTTGGAGACAGGGTCTCATGATGCCCAGGCTGCCTTCAACCTCACTCCATAGTCAGCTGACCACAATGCTGGAATATGGACACTCTTGCCCCTCACCTCCCACAGGCTGAGGTTACTTTTTTTTTTTTAACTGAAATCATATTCTTTACAACAGACATCACCAAGTTGTCCTTGAGGTGTTTTTCTTACAGAGTCCCTCAATGTGAGCATTTAAGACACAGGCAGGATGTGCAGTTTCAGGAGGTTTACTGTCAACAAATTGTTGTGTCAATTTGTAGACTGTCAGAGTTTTTGCACGGTACAATTTCTATTTTCTTACCAGATCTTCCATAAATAATCACCATCATAAATTGGATGAGCATCTTATGTCTTTTTTTATCTAAACAGGAAAATGGGAGTGAGCAGCATTTCTTAAACAGAGAAGAGAGGGATGAAACATGGAGGAAGATAGACCCAGAGGCTTCAAGGATCTGGACCAAGTACAATAGAGTCAGGACAAAAATCTCACTGCCTTAAACTATTTAACCTAAATATGACCACAAAACACACCTTGGCATTTGCCCTCAATATTCAAAGTACATGCACACATACATTTTAGCCTACGCTTGAAATAAAAAACTGTACTAAAGGAGATACAGATTTCTTTCTTCTAAGTCAGGGGCTAAAGTCAAGGTCTCAGGGATGCTACTCGAGTGCCTCATCAGTCCCTAAGTATCACTCCAGCCCTAGATGTCATCTTTTTTACCACTTAAGTACATGAGGTGTCCTTTAACCCATCAGAGTACCTTGTATTTCACACTGACAACCAAGTCTTCAGTCACAGATTAGGCCTGTTAGATGTTCAAAGCCACCAAAGCTTTCTACTGTTCTGCAGAAGATTTAACTGATCATGAGAGAAGGTTAAACACTTTCCACACATTGCTGTATAACTAAATGACATGTCTGACCTTCAAAGCAGTGCAACTCTTGCCCACTGAGAAAGGGATGAAGAGAAAAACGCTATGTCCAACTACTCTGCTGGAACTATAAGCAAAATTACTGTCAAAGGCTAATTAGTTAATTCTTTATTGCTACTGTAGAAAGGGGTAAATACCAATCTAAATCAGAGGATCACTATGACTGTTGAAAGGGGCACATGCAAAGGGCAAAGTCTGGGTCTGACACAGGTCACATTAACATCTACCCATGTGTGATGCCATCCCTGCTCCTGCTCTAACCACAATGCGATGATGCCTAGAGCCTGTCCACACTACTCACTCTGCACCACACTGGGCCTTCCCAGGCTCTTCTACTTCCAACACAGCACTTCCTACTCTTGGGTGAATGCTCTCTTATGTCTTGTACATGTCCTAGTCAGAAAGGTCTCTGTCCACCATCTTTCATCACAGTCATCCTCCGTACCCAGATATGTTCCTTCATAAGTGCCTACCTGTACCTCATACTGCACATATTACATTGTTGATCCACTTATCTGCTTAGTGTACCTACATCTTAACTCTCTGTAACTAAGACCTCTACGTCAATCAACACAATAGCTACTCACACCTAAAAAGCATGTTCAAGCTCATCCCAAGGGGTAAGGGATCATTCCATAAAAAGCTACTTGGCAATAAAAAGGAAAGATCTCTAAGGTTTAAAACCACCCCAAAGTAAGGAAAGCTGTTTTCTCTAATGTGAAAGAAATGAGTAAAAGAGAAAGAAAGCACTGGAGATGAGTGAATGGGAAGCAGCACATGAATGAGAATCCTCAAAGATGTGGAGTACAAAGGAACACGTCTGTCAAAGTCGGGCATAGCGGCTCACACCAACAGTCCCAGCACTTGGGAAGGCAGTAATACAGAAACAGCTTGTGTTCCTGCCCTCAAAATAAGCTTGAAATACTGCACACACAAAAATTGCATGCTGCAAATTAGTGTTACAGTGAGTAAGTAAGAAACATCATCAGTAGTCAGGGATGAAAACAGGGGCCCTAACACAGGTTAGCAGACTGGGACAGTAGATGTCCCCAGCAAAGGCTAAGAAGCCTGAGCAAGAGAAACAGAAGCACAGGCAGCTTGTGAAGCAGACAGAGCTTCAGTGAGTTCCAACACATGAGCAAACTTATCTGTAAGTTAGGGGGAAACATGATTTAACATGCTCTGTAAAGTACACTATTGAAAGCACCATAGTATGAGAAATACGTGTAGAAAACATAGCTGACATAGAACCACTGCTCAAAACAGACAGGAACTGGGGTCTGGAGCTTAATGTTTAGTTGACTGGTTTGGTGTTTTATTTGTTTATGTTTTATTCTGTGCCGTGGAAGTAAATTTTCTGGAGACTACACACAGAGTCTTGCACATACTAACCACACCTTCTACCACAAGGCTAAACCCCTAGAATCAACACTTTAAATCAACACAAAAAACAACCTATTTTTGAATGGGCAAAAGACCTGGAAAGTCCACACCTCTGACCCCAGGACTCAGAGATGGGGCAAGGGGGAACTGCAGGTCAGCCAAGGCTACATAGCAAGACTCAGTTTCATGCCATGGATCATTGTAGAATTGTCAATAACAAGAGTAAGGTGCCCCAGCATGCTACTGAAGTGGCCAATTGCAAAACCTTGACACCAGCAGGTGGACAGGACATGCAGCAGCAAAATTATCATTCGTTACTGGTACAACTAAGAAAATGGTGCCACCACGATGGGAGACACTGTGATGGTCCCTTAAAAACTAAACATCCTTCCACCATACAATAACCCCAGCTTCCTGGATATTTAGCAAAACAATATGAAGACATGTCCACAAATGCAAATGTCTACAGAGGTTTTATTTACTTCTAATGGCCAGACCAAACTAAACATGGATGAAACCAGCATGTCCTCCTGCAGGTGAATGGAGAAAACATCCTTGACTGGATGGAATGTTAATCAGAACTGAATGAGCTTACAAAGAATGAAGACTTCAAGCAAAGTTAACTCCACAGCATTCAATAAAAGAAGTCAAGGTGAAAACATTCTGTACTGAATGAGTCCTATCAAGTGACATTCAGAAAAAGGCAAGACTATGAAACTATGAATACAGTTAAGAAAAAATTAGTCAAGTACTTAGAATTTTTTAGGGATTTATTTTTACTTAAGTATATGTGTTTACTGGTGCAAATGTACCCCACATGAGTGTGAGAAAACATACTCAACAATAAGGATTCTGTGTATCTCCCATGATTCCAATTTCTCTTAAGGCTCGGACAGGAGAATCACAAGTTCAAAGCTTGCTGGACTACAGAAGCAGTTCAATTCCTCACTGGGAAACTTTTGGCAACTCTGACTCTGCCTCAGAGAAGTCTGGTCATAAAGCTCAAAGGTGTAACATTTACCTAGATTCACAAGGCCAAAAACAACTCAACATCATTGGGAATAGAAACAACACTGGTAGAATTAGCAATATTTGTAATATAGTTTGGCAATATCTAATAAGAGTAAATATATACTTATATGTCCCAGCAACCCCACTTCTAAATAAACACCCATAAGAAATCAATGCATACATCTAACAGTACTAGGAGTAGTTTAAACATAACCACAAAACCGGAAATAATCAAAATACCCTTGCAAGTACAGCATATCGGAACAGTGGAATGCCACTCAGAAATGAAAAGGGAATTAAAATTTAATACAGAGCTAGGGAGATGACTCAGTCAGTAAGAGTGCTTGCTTGTACAAGCAGGAGGACCAGAGTTCAAATTCCCACATAAAAGATAAGTTATGGCTGTGTCTGCAGGTAATAATAGCATTTGCAGGATGGGGAGAACACCCAGACAAGTAGTCCTGGGAACTCACCAAACAGTCAGCCGAAAAAACATCCAGTTTCTGATTCAGTGAGGAATCCTGTCTTAAAGGAGTAAGTTGAAACATGACAGGGAAAGAAACCCAACGACCTTCTCGGGCCACCATGTGTACAAAGGATGTGCATATCAGCATACCAACGTGCAAGCACCACACACAAACACACGTTAAAATAATGTTTTTAAATGGTACAACACAAGTGAATCTCAAAAGCAGGACGCAAAATTCAGACAGGCATGATAATGGATGTCTGCAATCCTAGAACTTGAAAAACTGAGGCTGGAGGATCAAAGAGGAAGAGGAAAAAGAAAAGAAGGCACAGGAGAGGTGGAGGATGAGAGGGGAGCAGAAAGAAGAAAGGATGAGAAATGACTCATCAGGCTGTAATACTAATCAGAACTTTATTACTGAAATGAGACTCTAGTAGAGTGCCTAACTAAACCCTGGATCTAACACACAGAACTACTAAAAAAAACAAAAAAAGAAAAGTAGAAACCTGCTCCTGTTAATGACCAAATAATTGTCCACTGTATGGATATACCACAGTCTAGCAGCTGGTAAATATTTGGACTATTTCCATATTCATATATTACTGCTATGAAGCTCAAGTATACATTCTTGAATAGAAATATATTTTTCTTATATGGACATTTTATTTCACTTTTGGGTTGTATACCTAGGGACAGAATTGATGGGTTTATGTGGTAACTCTATATATAACATTTTAAGGAACTTCAAACTACTTTTCAACATAACTACACTAATGATACATTCCTAGGGACCGTGATTGAAGGTTCAAATTTTTCCACATCCTACCCACATTTGTTTTCTGCTGCGCATTGTTGCTGCCCAGGGCATTCAGAGTTGGCAGTGGGGCTTTCTGCAGTCATTGACAGGCCCTGTGTACTGGCTGCACCAGTAATGACATCTACCTGCATCTACCATTTCTTCATCAGACAATATTCCTGAAATTCATTAATTTTTAGGTAAATACATTTTTGTCAATAAAGGTAAATTTTACTCATTTTATACTAGCTATTACTTAGCAAATTTTGAGTCTTAGGTTTCATGCCTAGGAATTTGTCACAATAAACAAACACAGATTTTAAGAACAAAGATTTGTCCATTCACCAAGACCCAAACTCCAGTGAGAGCATTTAACCTGTGATAGTCATCTGTTTTTCTGGGTCATTATTCTTAAGCCCACAGTAATTTAGCAACCACTCATTACACCTGTTTTCCCAAACCTGGACTGAGATATCCAATGTACTATTTATTGTGAGTTTATTTCAAGTCAGGAAAAAAAGCAGTCAATATTTCTTTTAAAGAATTATTAAGCTTGGCCGGGCGGTGGTGGCGCACGCCTTTAATCCCAGCACTTGGGAGGCAGAGGCAGGCGGATCTTTGTGAGTTCGAGGCCAGCCTGGTCTACAAAGTGAGTCCAGGACAGCCAGAGATATTCAGAGAAACCCTGTCTTGAAAAACCAAAAAAAAAAAAAAAAAAAAAA
>CAJQZJ010001558.1:10631625-10679286 GCA_907164525.1 Lophiomys imhausi
TAAAAAAAAAAAAAAAAAAAAAAAAAAAAAAAAAAAAAAAGAATTATTAAGCGGCCAGGCGGTGGTGGCGCATGCCTTTAATCCCAGCACTTGGGAGGCAGAGGCAGGCGGATCTTTGCGAGTTCGAGGCCAGCCTGGTCTACAAAGTGAGTCCAGGACAGCCAGGGCTACACAAAGAAACCCTGTCTCGAAAAACCAAAAAAAAAAAAAAAAGAATTATTAAGCTGGGCGGTGGTGGCACATGCCTTTAATCCCAGCACTTGGGAGGCAGAGGCAGGCGGATCTCTGTGACTTCAAGGCCAGCCTGGTCTACAAAGCGAGTCCAGGACAGCCAGGGCTGTTATATGAAGAAACCCTGACTCGAAAAACCAAAAAAAAAAAAAAGAATTATTAAAAGTAAACAAAATTCACTGCTGTACTTGAAGCATTTATGACAAAAGCTTCAAGTTTAAATGCAGTAATGGAGAACAATGGCTTTTCTGTGTATCTGTCCCCATGTTACTATGTTCACTCCTCTCCAAATACAACAGAGACACTAAAAATATTTTACATCTTCACAATGAATAAATACAGACTAAGCTACTGTTTTTTGCTTTTTTTTTTTTTTTTTTTTTGCTATGTAGACCAGGCTGGACTCAAATTCAGAGATCCACCAGCCTCTACCTCTGTATTGCTGAGACTAAACATACTACATCTGGCCTCAAAGTAAAGTAACACTATCAGGTAAACATGTAGTTTCTAGTGCCTAGAAACACCTGGATTTGGTAAAAATATTTTCTGGCACTAACAACAAAATAATTAGGGCTGGAGAGATGGCTCAGCAGTTAAGAGCACTGACTGCTCTTCCAGAGGACCTGGGTTCAAATCCCAGCATCCACATGGCAGCTCACAACTGTCTGTAACTCCTGTTCCAAACAATCTGATGAAACAAACACATGTAGTCAAAACACCAATGTACATAAAATAAAAATAAATAATTTTAAAAAATAATAATTAATGAGGGTGCTGAGACTAAGGTAAAGTGAGATCTAAGGTTCAAATGGGGAATCTACTCATCCAGCCTTGAATGTCACCAGAAGAGCACCAGCAGGCATTAGTGTTCACACAGATTACTAATTTAGAATCCTCTTCTAGATCCCTCCTAGGAAGGGATATTTACACTAGTTTCAGGTGGGTTACATCTTATGTCAAAGTTCATACCATACCCCACCAAAAACAGAACTGGTAGATATTCTTCTCAGTAATGCTGTCCTCTGAACAGGATCAAGATTTACATACACAACGACCTAAAGTATAAGCTTGGAAAGAAGATAGTCCTATGACCCCAAGCAGCACTGCTCCAAGCTAGAGATGAGGTGTTAGGAACAAACACACAATAGCAATGGATACTGGGAAGTAATTAGAGCAGAAAACATCAGGGAAGCCCCATTTAAAATGTCAATAAGCCTGTTCCCTCTTCTTTGCAACATAATGCTGATAACTGTGAGCAAATGTAGGCTGGCCTACTTTAGGAGGAGTGTGTGTGTGTGTGTGTGTGTGTGTGTGTGTGTGTGTGTGCGCGTGCATTTGTGTGTTAGAGTTCATTATTTAACCACAGCCATCAAAATGTTACATAAAAATATCACACCAACATTTCTTGAGAATTTAGTCATAAACTCTGACTTCATACAGCTGAACATATCAAATGGTTCTCCTTTGAACATGACAAAAAGCCAGATGAAACCCATAATTACAACAGCTGTATATGGAAGCTTGCAAGATCAGAAAGCTATAGTAAGTAAAAATCTAAAAACAATGAGTTGTATGAAAGATATAATAACACAGGTTTTAGAGTCAATGAAAAATCCTAAGTTTTGAATAACAGTGTTCACAATATAAAGTGTTTTGAAAGACGAACACACACAAAACAACACCAGTCAATATATGTAATGAGCATGAAGCAGGTCTGTGGGTTAAGTGCATAAATTAGTTTTACATATGCATGAATGGGGAAATCCAGCAATCCACAAGTACATGTGATCAGTATCTGAGGAATGAGAGAGGCAAGAAGAAGAAGGGGGAAAGAAGGCAGTAAAAATTTCTCTGAAACATAGAACTACATATACCTTCAACTTCTCTATTCCAGGAGTTGAATTTTCATAATCTTTAGTTGTTAGTCTGATGTCACATTGAGGAATTTACACATGTTCTGCTCATGCTCTGAACACCTATTCTGTTCTGTCCTCCAGAAATAACTGTGTCGATGTTGACATTATTGATGCAGCTGGCTGTCTGTTTTTGTTTTTAGTGTGTGGTGTGGTGTGGTGTGGTGTGGTGTGGTGTGGTGTGGTGTGGTGTGGTGTGGTGTGTGTGTGTGTGTGTGTGTGTGTGTGTGTGTGTGTGTGTGTATTTACCTAAGAAGCCCAGATGAAGGCACTAGATTGCTAGAGCTGGAACTACAGGCACTGAATAGTGGAACCTCTCCAAGAACAGCACAAGCTCTTAACCCCTGAACCACCTCTCCGGCACCATCTCTCTCTCTCTCTCTCTCTCTCTCTCTCTCTCTTCTTCCTTCCTTTCTCAAGATAGCAATCATAAGCTGTCAACAAGGGGTACTAGAGAACTAAATTCAGGTCCTCTGCAAGAACAGCCGCCGCTGGTTTGGTTTTTTTGTTTTGTTTTGTTTTTCTGAGACAGGGTCTCAACCCAAGGATGGCTCATATTCACCATATAGCCACTCTAGAGCCTCCATAATGGTTAATATTTATTGTCAACCTGACAAGTCTAGAATCACCTAGGAAACAACCCTGTCAGTATGCCAGTGAGAGACTGTCTAGGTAAGGCTGGAGGCATATCTGCTAAGGAACACACAGAGCAGGTTAACTGGAGGAGGAAGACTACCCAGAGTGCACTTGGCAATACCCTACTTGCTGGGGTCCCAAGGCTAGCTGAGCACTAACCAGTCTGCTTCATATTCCTCTCTCCATTACTCTGTGGATTACACCTTTGAACCACCGGCCAAAGGGAACCTTTCCTTCCTTTGGTTTCTTTTGTCCAGTATTTTGTTACAGCAGTGGGGAAAGTCACTATTGGAAACATTGGCTCCACCTCCCCAGTGCTGGGGAGATAGTTCTAAACACCACTAACAGCTGCTTTTGTTTTCAGACAGGGACTCAACATGTAGCCCAGGCTGGCTTCAACCTCTGTAGCAATACTACCATACAACCAGCAATTCTCCTGCCTCAAACTCCAGAATGCTATAATAACAGCTGTTGGCCACCAAGTTCAGCTGAAAGTAATTTTCATAAACTTAAACACAATAGTCATATCAAACTCTTAACTAATATGTTAAAACAAACACATGGATGCATTATATTATGCAAGTGACTATCCAAAACTAAACTTGCCACTTAGATTAACAGACATGCCTTTACTTGAAATTAGTTTCAAGACAAAATTTCAAGGAGGACCAGCATCAAGTTTTCTTTTATTTACCTTTATGTGAACCTTAAAGAGCCTTTTTAATAATTTTAAATTAGCATATAAGATCTTAAATCATTACAGTATTATTTTCTTTTTTCATCTTTTCTTTTTTTTTTTAAGTTTCTCTATCTAGCCTTGACTCTCCTGGAACTCACTCTATAGACTAGGCTGGCATCAGATCCACCTGCCTCTGCCTCAGGAGTGCTGGGATTGAAGGCATGCACCACCACCACTCAGCCTAATTAAACCATTTTCAAACAGCGTGTGTTTTAGTAGTTTCTTCCTCCCCCTTATTTCCCACCTATTTCAAATTTTTAATGATATAAAAACACCAATTGATTGTAACTTTTTTTAAAAGATTGATTTATTTATTTTACATATATGAGAGATCAATCTGCATGTACACCTACATGCCAGAAGAGAGCATGAGATTCCAGTATAGATGGTTGTGAGCCACCATGTGGTTGCTGGGAATTGAACTCCAGATCTCTGGAAGAGCAGAGAGTGCTCTTAACTACTGAGCCATCTCTCCAGCCCTGATTGTAGCTTTTTACTTTTTAAACGAATAATGTCATGCATCCCAGGCTGGCATACAACTTGCTATACAACTTAAGATGACATTAAGCTTAGGAGTGTCCTGCCTACACTCCCTGAGTGATGGGTTACAACCATGCAAATCGCATTTGCTTTTGTGTGACCCAGAGGCCCACACTTGCTAGACAAGCTTTCTACTGCCTGAACTACATCCCCAGTCTCAGTACATATATATGATTCAAAATCAGAGAACAAATAAAACTTGGGTGACAAAAAAAAAGCATACCAATTGAAGGCAGTCCCCACAACTATAAGCTCCATATCTCCACATTGAAGGTGCCCAGAATGGATAAGCCCCTAACACTCCAAAGTTTAGGAACACAGGGAACAAAGCCAACCTTCCTGGCAGAGTAACAGGATACATAAAAGGAAAAAGATGTCGAAGTGGCTTCAGACTCTTCCACATAACTCAAAACCAATGCCTACAAAACTCTGAAATAATGTGATTATAAGCAAGCAGTTGCTGACCAGCCAAGAGTTCAGAGAGAATAAAGACATTTCACATAGCGGTGATGAGCTCTCCCACACGTGTGTTTTCAGAAAGTTACAGAAGGACCTCCACCAAAACATAGGAGTGGAGTGATGTGGGGACAGCCCCAGGGAAGACTTATTTTCTAATAATTTTCTGTCCCATGTATAACATTTATATTATATTTTTATTATAATTTATATTAATTAAATATAATATAATTTTATATTATATTTATATTATAATTATTTTCTAATAATTTTCTGTCCCATGTATAACAATCAATAAAAACAAATATTAAAATTTAACCAAAAGCAGCCGGGCAGTGGTGGCGCACGCCTTTAATCCCAGTACTTGGGAGGCAGAGGCAGGCGGATATTTGCGAGTTCGAGGCCAGCCTGGCCTACAAATTGAGTCCAGGACAGCCAGGGCTACACAGAGAAACCCTGTCTCAAACAAAACAAAACAAAACAAAACAAAACAAAAAAAATTTAACCAAAAGCACTAAGGTGACATATAAAGAATTTTTTGGTCAGAACACTTATCCTGTAAAACTGTACTTTAAGTCTAAAAGAGTCTATTAGTGGAAGAAATCATTTACTGACTTAAAAAGCAATTTAAAGCTACTTTAAGACAAGTAAAAGTTGAGAAATGTTTGTTAGTAACTGAATAAATAAAATAACTTTATAAATAAAATGAAAAGCCACAAATCTGCTTGTGTTAATTACACATGAAAGAACAAAGTCTGTTACTGTTAAGACCTTGTAGACAACCCTGAGTATTCCAAAACAGGGAAGGACAGTCTGTTAGAACCTTCTTTGTCAAAACAGTTCACAAAATTATAAATGCAACAGAAGAAAAAAAAAACAAGAAAAAAAAATCCAGGGCAAGCCAGAGAACACACCCTAGGACGGGATGGGGATTCAGGGAGAGAGGGGAACAGAGGGAGAAAAGAGGGGAAAGGGAGATGGGAGAGGGGAGCAGCACAGATGAAGGCCACAAAGCTGAACTGCAAGAGGAAGTCATGTGATCGCAGGGTATTGTTGCCCAGTTATTCTTTCCATTTCATTAAAGAAAATTTAATTACATTCATCCCTAAAATTATTAATGCACAGTCAAGCCCTAAGTTCTAGTGAGCACCACTCTCACCAACTTAGAGAACTGACAGCTACACGAAGTCTTAATGAGATATTTCATTTCAGGGTAATCTTAAAATATATTTTATATCCTTATTTTAAAGAAATTTTAAAGTGTCCCATGTGATTAATGTAACTGTTCACTACACATTTAAAAATGTATTTTAATGAATATGGGAAACAAGGGAAAAATAATTTTTTCTGACCTCATGATATGCAGGAGTCAGACAATTTAATATGAACATACATTTGGACCTTTCTATATAAATATAGCACATTTACTATTTAAATGTAGTATTAAGAAGTATTTGCAAAAAAAAAGTATTTGCAAGAAACATGGAGGGTGATTAGGTTAAAGAACACAGTGACACGCATTTCATTGTTTTCTACAGTGAATACACACTAATATGAAATTCTCAAGAAGCAGTTATCATAAAGAGCCTCAGGGTTAAAGCCCCAACACCCTCCTGCCATAGCCAAAGTCTGGGATAGCATAGCCACCTACAGCACGAAACAATACTGAAAACCAAGCTCCCTGAGCTAGCAAGTCCAACAGAGATGGAAGGGCATGCAAGGGGAGACCTGGGGAATGCCCACAGAAGAAAGCACGCCAGCAGCAAAACAAAGGCGGCCCACAAGGATGCCCAGGAAGCCAAGAGAGAAGACAGGTTAGAGAAAGAGCTAGCAGAGACAGAGGCTAAATGGAGATCAAAGAGGAAGGAGATAAATCAAAACCACAGCAGAAAGTGAATAGCCATATTGAAATGGTTAAGATTACCCATTTCCATTGCAACGGAGAGAACTAAGAATTTGTCTTGGGAGAAGAGGGTGGCAGAGTGGACCTTTGCAGAAAACAGGGTTATCACTCTTGCTGTCTGTCATCCAAAACCAACAAAAGAAAAACCGTGTGACCAGTTTTTCCTTAAGGGCTACACTCACCCAACTGTGGAGCAGGCAAGATTCTAGCTGCTCGGACTGGGCCATGTCGAACAGAGAAGAGTTCCTGGGCTTCCCCGCTGATCTGCATAAAAGAAGGCAGAAAACACTTCAGTATATGAAAATGTGAGTCACAATGCTATTAGATGAGAACATCTAAATTGTCATCATTTGCCAAAAATCACACACACACACACCCATACAATACATTAGAACTTTAAGCTGGTCATGCACATCAAATACATCCCTATCTTAAATTATCTTAAGCATTTTCAGAAAAATCATTAGAATTTGTTCTTGGTATGAACTTTTAAAAAGTCTATTCTGGAAGTCTGTAATTTCTCTCCATTAACCCATGATTACTCATTCTCCATCTTAGGGCCGGGCCGCTATGAGACTATTCTGCAATATTCATTATAAGCTCAATATTCATTATAAACATTCATTCATAAGCTCAGTCATTATAGTCAGTTACCTTTCCAGAACTGTTACTTTCAGTAAACCATTCAAATCTATCGGATACAGTCTTTTGCAATTACAAAACAAGGCTGCTAAAAAAAAGAACTCCAAGACACTTCTATCCGCAATATTCTGTGAATAATAAAATTGTAAGTAAGCAACTTTGGAAGTCATCTATTTCAATATAAACAGAGATCAAACACTGTGGCAATGTGCAGTCCCTTGAGTAAAGTCAGATTCAGTGCTTGAATATAAAGACTACAGTATTCTGTTTCTCCAAAACACAATAGGGATATTCTAGTGTGCATCAAGTTTAAAACACATTTCAACTGTGGTGATCTGATGAGCAGATTAAAGAGGACACAGCGAATAACAACTCTCTAGACTGACTGTGGGAGGTGATACTAACATGATCCCCATATACCACAGTAACTACACAGTGTTTGACAGAATATATAGTATCAGAGAAAACATTATAAAACTAGTCCTAACGACTCAAGCACTTCTAATAGATGTAACAAAGTCAGAAACTCATAAGAAGACACATATTACTGATACATCCATAGTAAAAGGCTAGCAAATGTTCCAAGGTAAACTATGTACATGCAGAGATGCCTTTTAGATGAGAAAGGACTCACATCCTCAGCTTCTCTCCTATGTACCTTTTAGAGCTGTGAGCTATAAGGGTTTTTCTTTCCTGTAGATATTCACTTTGCTCGTGGTAATTACGACTACCTGCCCACAGCACTTGCTGTCAGAACCCCCTGAGAGGCCCCAGCACAGAACAGTGGGACAACAGCACCACCTACCCAAAGGCTCAAACAAGCCAACAGAACAGGCCTGGGCTCCTATGCACAACAAGCCTTCATGGCTTTCATTTCAATAATGAAACCTATGAGTAAAACACACAGCAGCTCTCAAGTCTCCACTTTACAGTAACAGAACAGACTGTTTAGGAAACAAACTTCAAAGATTATTTTGTGAAACTTTCCACCCAATGCAGCAATCTACATTTTTCTGAAATCTAAAACGTGCCACATCTTCAGTTTCTGAATACATCTATGCTCACAGGTGAGGCAGTGATTGTCTACTTATATTAAAGATGTGTTGCTGACAAGTCCCCACCTCTTGAAAAGGAACAGAAAACAACAAAGCAGAAAATGTTGACCAAGCCATTATGTTTTAAAAATATAGTATCCGCTGGACAAAAGTAAGTCTACTCATTTATACAATTAAAAAAATGTAATTAAAAATAATGTAAAACTTAAAGTTGTATAATACAGAGTAATGAAAAAATACCACTTGTGAAATTTATACACATAACAAATTGCAATGTGAATATTCTGTGCTATTATTTCCATGTGCCAGAACTGGCATTTAGTTTTTGGTTCTATCAAATAAAACTCTGATGTTAAAATGCATAAACTTATTTCCCTGAGTCTCTGTACTCGGATATACTAAATATTGGTTTGTTTAGTTTTTTTGTTTGGTTTGGTTGGGTTGGGGTTGTTTTCTTGCTTGCTTGCTTTTGTTTTTTTGAAACAGGGTTTCCCTGTGTAATAACTCTGGCTGTCCTGGACCCACTTTTTAGATCAGGACAGCCTCAAACTCACAAATATCCACCTGCCTCTGCCACTACATCTCTGCCACCATACCTGGATTGTTTTAAAATGTCTTGCCATAATTACAAGTTTGTCATCACTGAATTTAATACACTAGAACAGAAAACAGAAAAACATTTGAAAATCTAAACACATTAAGCTTTACAACTTTCAAAAGGAACCAAACTCCCTATTCTAGCCTGAACACATCTACATGTGCAGCAACAGGTGAGATAGAAAACCAGAAGGAGAAAGTGAAAATGCACCACCATATTCACTGCCCATTCTCACGCACTGGGTTAGGGCTCTTGAATTCTTAAGTATAGACAGGAAGAGGGAAGGGAGGAAGCACCGTGTCACATACAGAGAGCTGTGAACACACTAGACTACTGATTAGAACCTGCTGAAATCAGAACCGTAATTCTAACTGCAGAATGTAAGTCACAAATATCCAAATGATCCATGAAAATCCTACATAAGAACAACACTGAGAGCAGAGAGCATTACCAGGGCATATCCAGATAGAGAGCCTTCCACACGTCAGAAAACACCCAGACATACAAGGATGGTTCCCAGCTGCCTCTAATATTTTCATCCAATATGTTCATGGGTAACTTCGCTTTCAAATAAATATCAAAACAATGTTAAATCAGTCTTAAATCAATCCAACTACTTTTGGGTTTCCCAGAAAAATAGATCTCTGAAAATGGCAAAGAATCTCAATGATAAGGACCCTTAACCTAAAAAAGAAGCTTCAAGCTCACTTTTAAACTGACAACCCAAGAACGGCAAAGGCACAACCAGGAGGGAATAGACCCAGAACTCCAACTTCCAGGACACTAAGGTAACAGTGGTAAAGAGAGGAGGTAAAGAGAAGAGGGCTCAGGAGACCTCTTGGGAGCTCCATGGTCTCTGCCTTTCTTCTTGCTGGCATTTTAATTTCTGATGACAGACTTTTGTTGTTTGGGGCATAAACCGGACGTACCAGTTTGAAGGCACAATAAGGAGAACAAAGAATGATTTGTTCACACTGTAGGAAAAAAAAACCTTTTCCAACCATAGAAAATAGCTTTCATATGGTGAAAATATGCAAATTACATACCAAACTGGAAGGGAGTAGGGGAATACAAATTTAGAATCTCACAACTCAATCTAAGGAAAAGGAAATTACAGCACACAAGACAGCAATACACATACCAACAGATCTGGGAGAGCTTTGAAAAAACTTTCAGAGGATTCTAAAATCAAATGAAGGTCACCCAGCACTCAGAAGTCAGACTGCTCTGAAACCCTGGTGTGCCACCAATGACAGAGTGGAAAACTCAATCCAACACCACAGATCGTGAACACGGGTCCCCACACTGACGAGTGAGGTTGCAGTGCAGACACGCTCCGTCCTGCGGACCAGTGAACGCTGCATAAAGCATCTGTCCTACTGATATACACCTCAGGAAATCAGAGTTAGGCTGGTAGCAAAGGCTCAGAAGGCAGAGGCAGAACTTCGAGGTCAACCTGGCCTACATCAGCTTGGGCTAAAAAGTAACAATCTCCCTAAAAATTAATAAACAAACAACAAAAAGTTATGAAAGTTCGGAAGGCTTGCCACATTCCTCCCTAGTCATAGCTACAATCTTAACTTGTAAGGCTGGATAAAGGTTTAATTACTGGACACAGTATAAGTGGGGTCATATAGTATACTCTTGTGGAATATCTTCCACACTATTATAGATATGAATTAATTCATGTTGAGGCTTGTGATTGCAAAGTTTTTTCTTTCTCTAGTGCTACAAAACTCTCATTGGACAAAAACACTATGATTTTACATATCCCACTACTGACAGGCCTCTAATACGTTTCCAGTTTAGACCCAGCAGAATTCCAGTTTCCTGACCACTGTGGTAACACAGGAGAAAGAAGGGCACCGTGACACACAGCTATAACCCACCACTTCAAATGCTCAAACCTTCAAATTACAATATCAAGGCCAGCCTGGGCTGTAGAGCAAAATTTTGCCCCCCCCAAAAAAAAAAAAACTACAACAACCATATACAGTCAGGATATGGTCTTACTCAGGAGACAAGGCCCAGATTTTATGCTTCTTGATCACAGCTTTTCAACCTCTGCCTACTGTGCTATACAGAGTGAGTTCAAGACCAGCAAGGCAACTTAGTGAGACCCTATCTCAAAAACAAAAATGTTAAGAATAAACAGTGCTAGGATATAGCTTAGTGTGGGAATGCTTATATAACATGAGTGAGGCCCTGGGTTCACTATCTAATTCAACCAAACAATACATATTACACAAACATAAAGTCAAGGAAAATTATATAAGAATTCACTAATTCTTCCAATGGACTGCCTACCAGGTGTTCTCTAGAGGCCATCAAATTTCACAGCAATCTACACTACTTTCTTTGAGCAGAAGTCTCAAAAACTGACAGTAATAACCTTTTTTTTTTTTTGTAGAAACTGAACCCAGGGCCTTGTACATACCAGGAAGGACTCTACCATGAACCACATCTCTAGCCCTGCAACTGTTTGTTGAACAGACAAGAAATGAACTTTAGTAAAAAGACAACTAAACCTCCTTTGTAGAAAGAAAGCCCTACACAGTGCCCACCCCTGTAGCCCCAGCAACTGAGGGGATGAAGCAGGAAAATCATTTATATACAAACTAAAAATCACCCTGGGCAACACAGGAAGACACATGTATAAAAAGTAAACTCTTATTAGTACCTTTCAGTATGCTTTTAACCTTTGAAGGGGAAAGAAGGATGCTGGAGACTGATACCAGGTGGGAGAGCAAGTCCACTATCCCTGTCAGGTAGGCACTGGACAGGAGAGCTACCTTCCAGCCCAAACATGTTACTGCAAAAGGGATATTGGTAAGGTTTGTGTGTATTGGAGTGTAATACAGCATCCCTAACTTCCTCCAGCTCTTCTTCACACTGTCCTCTGAACTACCTATAACAAATTCCCATTTGTCAAATAAGATCTATGTCACCTGTCCACTTTACAGTGGTATCTAGTATCAGAGATCATACAACTATGTCTATTGCTGCAAGTGGCTCAGTGAATATGTGTATGTAGCTCTTTGCAGAAACTTGTTAGCACAATTGCTTCTATTTTCAAAATAACAAAGGGGCTGAAAAGACCATTCAGGTATTAAGAGCACTTGTTGCTCTTCCAGAGGACCAGAGTTCCATTCCCAGCACTCATGTCATAGCTCCTGTAATAGAGTATCTGATGCCTTTTTCTGTCTTTTGTGGGCATCAGCATGCACATGCAAATACAGAGACACTTAAATAAAAATTAAAAATATGACAGGTGAAATGGTATATGCCTTTAATCAAGAGGTAGAGGCAGATGGATCAGTGAGTTCCAGGCCAGCCAGGGCTACATAGTGAGCCTCTGACTCAATGTAAAGTAAATAAAAAAATAAAATAAACCAGGGCAGGAGACAAGGCTCCAGTTAAGATCACTAGCTGTTCATTCAGAGGACCCAGGTTTGATTCCTGACAGCTACATAGTTCCTCACAACTGTCTGTAACTTCAGTTCCAGGGGATCCAATGCCCTGCATAGGTACCAGTTGTACAAGGGGTATACAGACAGAACACACAGGCAGAACACACAAACAAAAAAATAAAAATACTGTTTTTTAAACATAGAGGTAAGCATAGATACAGCTTGGATAGATTAACAAAACTGTTTTCCAAAGTCCTCATATCAATTCACAGTTCCACTACCAACATATGAGGGTTCTTTTTGCTTCACACTCTAGCCAGCCATTAATGTTAGTCATTCCAATAGAGTACCAAAATAATACAGATTTCTGTAGTTCATAAATGAAAAGCATAAAGTCAGTCTCTGCATATGCTAGTAGCCCCAAGTCAAATATATAAACTAACAGCATCTACTACAATGAGCTTCTGTGAAGCCAGATGATTCTCAACTGTTATCCTGAATGCTTCATGTGCAGAGGCAGATACGACAGCACAGAATACGAATGAGATGCAAGGACTCATCTCAGCATCTCTAAAGAAGAGAAATAATTTTCATTCCAAATACAGTAAAGAACCAATCTTCTCTCACCCTGACATACATGGATTCATTTAGTGACATTATGCTTGATAAAGAAACTGTAAAACTTGAGGTATTCACCTTGTAGATGATAAATATACCTTAGCAAACCTAAAAGAACAGAAAACACATACTACCCTCTCACCACAATGGAACTACATCAGAAATTAGTAACAGTAAGACATCTGGAAAATAACAAAACACTAGTGAGATTAAGCAACCAAATTGTAAACAACACAAAGTTCAAAGAAGAACATTTCAAAATTTTTTAAAATATTTTGTTTATGGTTTATTTTCTGTCTTTATTTGAGCCAGGGTCTAATGTAGTCCACCCCTTTCTCAAACTCCTGACCCTCACAAGTGCTGAGATTACAAGCATGTGTCACCAAACTGAACTTTAAAATACTTTTGGCTACATGAAAATAAAACCCAACTGAAACTAGCAGTATGCAGCCAGAGTGAAATCCACACCACTAAAATGCACTGATTTGAAAAAAGAGGCTCTAACTGTGTAATCTAAAACTACCTATGAAATGAGAAAAGAACCAAATAAAAGCAAGTAGGCACAGACAAACATCAATTAGAAGTAAAATCAATAAAACTTAATAGGAAATCAATGGGGAAAAAGAAAATCAATGACTGCAAATAGTTCTGAGACAAACAAAATCGTTACCACTCTAGCCAGTCTAAGAGAGAGGCAAGATGTCACAAACCTAGACCCCTACCACTTGAGAAGCAGGTAGAGGAAGATAAAGAGGTGAGGGCCACCCTGGTATACAGAATGTGACCTCGTCTCAAAAATCCAAGGGCTTCCGGTATGGTGACATATGTTTATAATCCCAATACTTCTGGAAGCTGAATAGGGAATGCTGACACAACTTCAAAACCAGACTGAGGTACATAAGTGAACTCAAGGTGAACAGGACCTAGCTTTTGTCTCAAAATCAAGAAGGATTTAGATAAATCCTAAACTGAGATAGCTCCCCAGCCCCACACTCTGGTGGATGTGGCTGTGGTGTATGGTGCTGGGCTGGCCAATGAGCCAGAGCCCGAGGACCTGTGCCTCCCTAGCACAGGAACTACAATATACACCCAATATTTTATGTGGGTGTCTAGGGTTTGACTCAGGGCCTCATGTTTGCACGGAAAACACTGAGCTATTTCCCCAGCATGCAAAACCTGAATTTTTAAGAGAGCCATGAGACTTAGAAAACAGGAAAAATTTACCAGGTTTATCTCAAATACATTTTGACTTTAAATCAAAAACTCTATTCATCTTGGAGTCTAAAGTAAATAGCTCTAACTCCACCTGGGGAGGTCTTGGACAGCAAAACAGCTAACATTTGTGTTCCTTAAAGTTTTATTCTTACTGCCCAAACCACACTCTGTGGTAACTAACAATGCAGAGCATCTACAACACATACCTAAGGTCAGCACTCTAACAGTTTACTTCAGTAGAAAATAAACTGAACTATTAGACATATAAATTTGCTACATTAGAATAGCTTTGAAATAAGCAAAATAACTTATATAGCAATGTGACTATTATAAGAGTGTGTGCTTAATAACATGTACTACACAATTAATATTAAATGATAAATTAAAGTTAAACCAAGGATTTATTTCTTGAAGGAATAAATAGCAAATGAGTGCACCTATCTATCTTACTATTTAGCAGGTTATACCTTTAACTCACTGTTCTTTTTTATTTATTTATTTTTATTTATTATGTATACTGTGTTCTGTCTGCAGGTATGCCTTCAGGCCAGAAGAGGGCAGCAGATCTCATTATAGATGGTTGGGAGCCACCATGTGGTTGCTGGGAATTGAACTCAGGACCTCTGGAAGAGCAACCAGTGCTCTTAACCTCTGAGCCATCTCTCCAGCCCCTCACTGTTCTTAAATCCTGTTATGAATATTTAATATCTCCAGATGTGTCCAATTATATTTTTAAAAAACACATTGTGGAACAACTTAATTCATGAACCTACAGGAATATTATTACCTATATTTTATAGCTCTGGTCAAAAAGAAAAAATCAATACTGGGCCAGGTGTGGTGGCACACTCCTCTAATCTCAGCCATGGGGAGACAGAGACAGGAGAGTCTGTCAGTTCCAGGCCAATCTAGTCTACGTAGTTCCAGCCAATCAGGGCTGCACAATGAGACCTTATCTGAAAGAACAAGAAAAGACTACTGCTGGAGAAATGACTCAGCAGTTAAGAGCACACTGGCTGCTCTTCCAGAGACCTGGGTTCAGTTCCCCTCACCCACATGGCAGCTCACGGCACTTTGTTAGACACCGTCAAAGGACCCCAACACCTTGTTCCGGCCTCTAGATGGACCAGCCACTCAGTGATGCACAGACATACATAGCCCTACACACAACACAAAATGTAAAAGTTCTTAAAATAACTAAACAAAGGTAACATTGGCTCATCTACTGGAACACACAGACAGTCACTGGAGATGTTACTGTTGAAGGGAAGTCTTACGGATGGTTTTCAAAAGTTGATCTCAACGCTATGAGATCTGGTTAATGCCTCATCTGAGGCATTCTCTGATTGGATAATAAAAGCTGCTGATGGCCAAATAGCTGGGCAGAAAGAGCATCGGAAAGGCAGAACTTCCTAGGAGGAAGAACAGAACCCTAGGAAGAGACAGAATAAGCTCTCTTTCCACCAGGAATCATGGACACAGGCAGATGTGTGTGTTTGAGAGCTCTGAAAGTACAGCAAGTCACATGGCTAGTTGAGATTAACTTAGATGAGCTAGTTGAGATTCTACCTAGCTAAGGCCTAGACACTGAAATAGTAAAAGGTCTTAGTGTATTTAACCACTGGGGATAAGGGCCGCCCACGGTCTCAGGCCTTATCACCCATCAGGAGACCTAAGTCCAGTCAGGTCTCCAGCTAAGGCCAGCCAGGCCTGCCAGGTCTACAGGCCTCCTGCTAGGCCAGGCCAGCCTAATACAACTGTTTATTAAATATATTTGTTAACAAAGTTTCAGATTAATGTTACTAACAGACAGGAGGAATGGAGTTGGCACAGAAACCCTAGACATTCTACTTTCCACTTAATTCCTGTGTAAACCTAAAATTACTTGGGAAAAAAAACTATACTTTAAATGTATACAGAATACATGGAAAATGATTATAATCCCTAAGATTAATGTTTATCCTAATGGGGAGAAAGAAGAGATGAAAAGTAAAGACACAGAAGTGAAAGGAAGGAATGCAAAGAAAAATAAATTTTATATTGAATAACTTCAGTTCTGGAACTGCAGAGATTAAGAGTACTTGCTCTTCCAGAGGACACAGGTTCAGTCCCAGCACAACATAGTGCTCACAATTCTGACACCGAGGGACTAGATGCCCTCTTAATTCTGTAGGCACCAGACATACACATGGTGCACATACAAGCATGCAGGCAAAACATTCATAAACATAAAATGAATAAATCTAAAACATACTTTAATTTGTTTCCAAAGGCAACAAAAAAACTCATACATTCCATATAAATATACAACTGTGTCATTATCAATTTAATTGAACTGAGTAAAACTACTTAAAAGGAAAACTGTAACATTATAGTTTACCTTGAAAAGTAACAACCAACATCTTTTTCATTAGGGAGAAATGAATACATATCAGTATGAGGTAAGACAATGGCAGGCATAATCTTAGCTTAGTAACTCATTAAAGAAGTGAAAATGGCCAGTCAAGAGCTGGCACATACCTATAATGCCAGCTCTAGGGAGTCTGAGGCAGGATGACCAGGCATTTGAGGTGACAGAAGCTACACAGAGAAAACCTGTCTCAAAAAAAAAAAAAAGAAAAAAAAACACACAGCTTTATAACAGAGACAGAGGTATCTACAAGTTTTATATGTATTAGAATGGTTGTGTTGTATCTTGGAATCAATCCTTCCATGGATTACAGCATTATTTTTTCACTTTTTAAATTGAGGGAAAAAAGGAGCCAGTCTTGATGGTACACATCTTTAATCCCAGCACTCAAGAGGCAGAGGCAAACGGATCTCTGTGAGTTCGAGGCCAGACTGGTCTACAAAGTGAGTTCCAGGACAGCCAGGGCTACACAGAGAAACCCTCTCTCAAAAAACAAACAAACAAACAAAAGGAAAGATTACCCAAAAGTGTTGACCCAGAAAGCCATAGGCATTTTCTACAGTCCTCAGCCAGACACAGTGGCACATAACTATAACATGGAGCTAGTGAGGCAACCAGGAAGATCGCCACAGCTGGGGAACTGAAGCTGCCTGGGCACTGCAGTGAGAAGCCGCCCTCAAAAGCAAGCTAATGCCTTTTACTTGGGAAACTTTTTTGCTTTAACCAGGTGTGGCCAGTATTCCATGTTCCAGCTCTGCCTCAAAGGTTTCGAAACCTGAGACAGCACAGAGTTAAGAATGCATTCCTAACATCAGGGGCAGTCTGCAAGCTCCTACAAATAGGGGCAAGAAGGGAGTAAGTTTTCTGTTGTATTTTTGCTGCCCAACCACAAATGATTCAGTTGATGCCAGAGTGTCAGTGTCTCCATAGCAGACTCTGTGCCAGCAAGGAAGAAAACAGAAACCACAAAACCACCTAAAATGTGTATTTGTGAGAACTTACAACTTACAGAACAGATATTTGCTGACCACATGAAGGAAACAGCAAGCCAGTCTGTATTTTGGTCTTGACAGTAAATACAAAACACAAAACTTGAATCAAGAAGGAAGTGAGTCTCGAAAACAGTATGAAAACCACAGAACATAAATAATGAATGGAACTTGTAATCATATTTTCATACTTCCAAATTTTCACACACATTGAAAAAGCACTGAGAGGCAACTTTAACCTTTTCCCTCCAGCCTTATTTTCCAAAGGAAGATGAAAGGAGAGCGGCATGAGCAGCTGATCCAGACGCTGCACTTCAAAACCCCAGCCATGACTTCAGCACCCACCAATCTAAGTATCACCCAGTTCTTTGAAGCTGCTCTAATGATATCTTCCATTTGCAACTAACACTTCTATAGTCAAAAGATCTTCCTTGGGGTAGATGTTAATGCAAAACCACTCAGACGACCGACACTTGCGCTGGGAGGCAGACTGGAAGGTGCTCAGAAGTCAATGTAGCACCATTACAGAGAGTGTCAGCCTAGCAGCTGTCATAAACACTTCACAGTCACTCAGGCACACAAACTCGACTGCCTCCAATTCATTCTTTTACTACAGCTTGAATGGGATGAATCTAAAATATACACTGAGCAGAAGAGACAGACAAGGGAGAGTCCATACTGCATCAACCTAAATTATGTTTAAAAACTGCAAAGCTCATCTGTGGTCAAAACAGTGTTTGTCTTTCCCGGTGTGGGGAGGCAGAATGCCTTTACTTTACTAGGGAACCTCATGAGAAAGAAAAAGTTCCTTCAAATTTCTTCCAGTGATATTTCACTTACTTGTCTGTGTGCATTCACACACAATGACACATGCACAAAGAAAAAGTCAGACTATAAACTTGAGGTTTGCATATCTTATGGTTTGTATCCTATATAAACTTTATTTACAGTGGTATGTATCATAAACAAACTGTGATACTACAATAGAAAAGCTAGCCTGGCGTGGTGGCGCACCACTCTGGAGGCAGAGGCAGGTGGATCTCTGTGAGTTTGAGGCTACCCTGCTGTACAAAGAGAGTCCAGCATAGCTAGGGCTCTGTTACACAGAGAAACACTGTCTTAAAAAAAAATCAATCCAGGAAAAAAGACATGGAGGAAGCTTACATGCATATTACAAGATAACAGAATCCATTCTGAAATGGCTCCTCCAAGTATATGACATTTGCCAAAGGCAGTATGAAGTAACAAGAAGTTTGATGGCCTCTATTCCAGTTGGGGGAGCAGGAGTGAGCAATGCTCAGGGTTCTAGAACAGTGACACTATGCTGCACAACGACACCTAGGTTGGCACATGTCGCTGCACACTTACCAAAGCCCAGCACTGGAAGTAAACCCTGGCTGTGGGTGGTTAAGAACATGTGAACGCGGGTTCGGAGACTACGACAATATCAAGTCTGTGTAGAATGTTGGTAGTCAAGTGTATGCATGCCATACTGCAACTCCACACTTCTACTCAATTCTACTTCCTCAAAAATTAAATAAATACAGCCAGGCACAACTAAGCATTCCCAACACTGAAAGGCAGAAACATGCAAATCTGGAGACCTCCCTGGCCAGACAGGAGATCAAACAGCAGCTTGTGGTTCAAAGAGAGACCCTATCTCAAGGCAATAAGACAGAGAAGCAACTAAGAAAAACAGTCCATGTCCTCCTCAGGCCTCTGCATGTCTTCCTAGGAAAATACACACACATGCACATTCAAGAACATGCACCACACATACACATACAAAAAAAACCAAATAAAAATCAATTATACATACATATTCTTAGAAGGCAAAAAAAGGCTCTCATTCAAGAAGATTCCAACTTTGCATAAATTTCATTATGAAGGTCAATCAGCCTACATCCAATTAGTCAAATCTGCAAAATGCTATTAGAACAAAGAAAAGTTAAATTTCAGAGGGACTTGTCTAAGACTGCCTTAAGAAACACTACAGCCTGGGCGTGAGGGCACACGTCTTCAATCCCAGCACTCGGGAGATAGAGGCAGTCAGATCTCTATGAGTTCAAGGCCAGCCTGGTCTACAGAGTAAGTCCAGGACAGCCAGAGACACACAGAGAAACCCAAAGAAAAAAAAAAAAGAAGAAGCATACTACAGGAGAAAGAATGAATGAGAACAAGAAGAACACATTTATGAAGATGCCATAAACGAAATCCATTACTTTGTATGCTAACCTAAATGTCAGTAAAATAATTAAACTAATAAAGAATTTTAAATATATTATAGATTGACACGTGCCTATAACCTCAGTTCTTGGGAGGCATACGCAGGATGTCAAAAGTTTGAAGCCAGTCTGGGTTAGAGGGAAACTCTGGCTCAAAAAAACAAAAGAAAGTAAAGACAATATAGGAAAAATACTTCAGTTCAGTAATATGGGTGGAGTCAACAAATTCAACATACCCCTTCATTTCTGTTTTTATTCCATGTGACAGCCAATGAAGACCCTGCCCATCACTTCTCCTTCCAGTAAAAAAAGAAAGAACCAACAAAATAAGCCCTGTCTGTGATCAGCATAGGCATCTTGAATGGGCTCCAACCCTCTGCTTACCAATGCACTCAAATCACTGACTTAATATTATTCCCAAATGAAACCTATAAAAACGTTTCCTGGCTAACAATCTCAACGTGGCAAGGTCTATTGGCATATAGCTTCTAATAAATAATGGACTAATTGGTCTTTACCTCAAATATGCCCTCATGTGTTTGCTCTGAAGTTTTTGGTATGTAAAGCTACACTTAAAGCTTTAGGGCAGACAGGTCCTGCTCTTCCTAGACCAATGTGCCAGTGACACCTAGTGTCCAACCTTTGAAGCACATGCAAAGCTCCAGAGAGCACCACAAATAACTTTAATACAAACAGCAACTTCCAAGTATTATGAAGAACACTATTTCATGATTTTGAAACCTAAGTAGCCATTTAAACAGAGAACAAGAGGTGTAGAAAAAAATTCAGTTTTACAAAGGTATTCTTGGAGATTTGGGGTTTCTGTGGTGCTGGAAATTCAGACCAAGGTCTTATGCTTACAAAGCATCCCCAGATGCTACTGCAGCTTTGAGACAGACAGGACCTTGCTAAAACTGCCCTGGCTGGCCTTAAACTTTCAGAGCATCTGTGAACACAGACCTACACTTGCAAGCCCAGAAGTTTAATTTTTGTTGTATTTTTTTAATGATTTATTTATTTTTATGTGCATTTGGTGTTTTAACTGAATGTGTGTCTGTGTGAGGGTGTCAGATCCCCTGGAACTGCAGTTACAGATGGTTGTGAGTTTCCATGTGGATGTTGGGAATTAAACCCAGGTTCTCTGGAAGAGCAGTCAATTCTCTTAATCACTGAGCCATCTCTACAGTACCTTTTGGCTTTCTTGGTTTTGTTTGCTTGCTTGTATTGAAACAGGGTCTAACCAGCTAGCTGTAGCTGGCCTCAAACTCAAAAATCCTCTGCCACACCACTATATGTTGTGATTACAGGTATATACCACATACCCAATCCTACTTGGGTCTTAGACATATGTGGAAAAAAAAAGTTGGAAAGGCTCTCAAACTCTGAATCATCTAGCCCTGGCTTCCTGGGTAGCTGGGAATATAGGTACACCTAGTTAATGTATGTAAACTTTTACATGAGAACACTTTATAATCAAGTTAAAATATACCATATAGAATTTTCCCTTAAATTTTAACATGTGAGCGTAAATGACTCAATTTTTATTTCTTCAAAAGTAATGTCAAGCCAGGGATTAGGAAGATGGCCCAGAGTGGACAGAAGCCCTTGCTCTGTATGATGACCTGAGTTCCAATCCCAAGTACTCACATAAAAAAAATCAGGCATGCTGGGTGTGACTATATTATAGCCTAGAAACAGGAGGATCTGAGAGCAAACCTACCCCAAAATTCCAGTTAGTAAGATATCCTGGGCACCTGCATTCACTCACACACACGTACATGCAACACAGAAACATTCATACACAACATACATAACACAACATACACACACATACATACATACAAAATACACAAATGCACACACATATACCCAATGTTTATTATTATTGCTGTTATTATTATTATTATTATTATTATTCCATCTCATATTACACAGCACCAATCTTAGCCAAAACACTGGAGATAACTGACTTCTCTTCTAAATCTCTTATCACTCATGTTTTTCACAATCCTCTTACAACAAACCTCCCCATCTAAAGCATGGACAATGAAGACTGTTGACAGGCTACACAGTACACTGAGTTGGGGAGGTTGTTTAGTTTGTTTTGGTTGATGAGGCACAGTCTCATCTGTTACCTAAAATGGCCTTGAACATGCAGCAATCCTCCTTCCTTAGCCTCCTAAATGCTGAGATTATAGGACTGAGCCATGTGACTCAGCTGACATAATGATTTAACTTTCTTTTTCTTATTTTTTATCCTTGACACTACAAGATCAGACTCTACTAATAACAGTGTCAGTCACTTTTCTATTGCTGTGACAAGTCACCATGACCAAGGCAAGAAAATACTTAATTTTGAGCTTACAGTTCAGATGGTGAGTCCTTTAAAATCATGGCAGACAGCATAGCAGCAGGCAGCCAGGCATGCTGCTGCAGCAACAGCTGAGAGCTTATATCTTGATCCACAAATATCAAGCAAAGAGAGCTAACTGGGAATGGAGTAAGCTTTGAAACCTCAAAGTCCATCCTCAGTGACACACCTCCAACAAGGCCACACCTCCTAATCCTTCCCAAACAGTTCCACCAACTGGGAACCAAGTATCCAAATACATGAGCCTGTGGAGGCCATTTTCTTTTTGGTTGTGAGCCTAGCCTTTAATGGCTGAGCCATCTCTGTAGGGAGTTAGATTAAATAAATTAGATTTAGTAAATATCTAGGTTTCTGATACAGTCTCTTAATCCAGGGCATGAAGATCAACTTCGCTGTGAGCAATTAGCTTATCAGCTTATGGATGAAGTCATGTGAAATGAGGGGAGTCTCTATGGACTAAAAAACAAGGTTGAAGCCAGGTGAAACAAGGAAAGACTTTATGACCTGGCACTGTTTTCAACTGCTAAGTGGGCAGAGCCCAAATTAAGCTGAAGCAGGTGGAACAGGAGCAATCCTATTTAAGGACAAGTGGATGAGCCCAGGAGAGGGTGTGCTAGGGTCTCCATGCTAGAGAGCCGATGCTAGCGAGTCCTCATGCTAAAAAGGACAACAAGTAGTTTGTATCCTCTGATGGAGAAAGTGCTGGTAGACTGATGGCCACTGATGGCCAGATCTCCCTGAGGCATAAAGAAGCTGGTGAGCAGAGAAAGCCTCGGCAAGACAGCAAAAGGCCAAGGACTAAACTCTGTGGCTCAGCTTTTGCCTAGAGGGGTTTGACCAGTCCGAACAGTGGCCTAAACAAAACTTTGGCCAGCTTTAAGGACTGAGGCAGAGCAGCAGAGTTGCTGATATGAAGGAAATAAGTTGGCCTACAGACAGCTGGGGTCTCCCTGAGAGAAGAAAGCCTCAAGCCAAGCCTTATTTAAGGTGAAACCGCCATAGCCAATTTACCCTGACGAATCTACATCTGAGATATCCCAGAATAAAGACTGCTAAGTGCATTAAAGGGTCTACCCCAGAGACTGTGTTCCTGATGACTGAGGACCTGCCCCAGAGACTGTATCCTTCTAAAAGGTTATGAAAATAGTTGTAATAGTTATGAATAGGTTTAATAGTTAGGTCATAGGGATTGTAGGCATTCATAGGGGTTGTAGGAATTTATAGGAATAGTAGTTAAGTAAGTGTATTTGTTTTAAGTGAATATAGTTATTAATAAATAAGTGTTTAATAATTAAAAAGTATGGTTTCACATCTCTCCAGCCCCATTTTCTTTTTAACCACCACAACTTATGAGAATCTGTTACTAAAGGATTATTAATGAGTCCATATTCCCAGAAATCACATTTCCACCCTGAAAATTCAATATCCTATTCCTATGCCCACAATTAACATTTAACACAAATATGTTTCAATAGGCATGAGGGAGTTAGTTCTTTGTGTTAGACAAAATAAGACAGGAACTAGGGATGTCACTCAGTGATACATAATATGCAAGGCATCCACCAGGTCCTGGGTTCAAACCCTAGTAAACAAATGGGGACTGGGTTATAGTTCAGTTAGTAGAATATTAGCCTAGCATGCATAAATCCCTGAGTGGCATTCCCAACACTATACAGGAGTCAGGCCTGAAGTTTCATAGGGATGTAGAGGCAGAAGTTCAAGGTCATCCACAGAAACAAAACCATGAGCTACATGAGGTCCTGTCTACCAATAAGTTTCCAAAAAAAAATCTTAAAAGGACCAAGTATGTAAACAGCAACAATAAATATTACTACAAATATTATAAGATGCCTATAATATATTCAGTATGTTTTTCACATCCTTTTTACAACAGCACAATTTAATATAACAGACGATTCTAAAAACCACAACGCGACCAGATGCTGTGCCGTACAAACAGACAGAGGTTTCCAAATAGTGTAGGTACCGTTTTCTGCGCTTCACCTTGCTGCAACAGATACCAGATAGCTCACTCACCAAGCAGGTCACTCACCGACCATGGTCCGCACATTTAAACCCAACTCACTATCCTGCCACTGAAGTCTGCTCTGCCCAAGGCTTTCTCGATTTCAGAATTACCAGTGTATAACGCTGTTCAAAATCCTGAAATGTCTTTTAAGATTCAGTGTGGATGGGACACCTAGGTCAGTGAAAGAGGAATAACACATTTTTTAAAATAATTTATGTTCAATAGTGTTTTGCCTGCACATATGTCTACATGAGGGTGTCAGAAGCCTTGGAACTGGAGTTATACGCAAGTGGGAGGCACCATGTGGGAGAGCAGCCATCTCTCCAGCCTCCAAAAAATACAGTTCATGATGGAAAAATTCTGAACAAAACATTGCTAGAAGACACATGAGGAAAGATACACACAAAAAAAGTGCTCAATATTATCGGTCATCAGGGAAACAGTAATGTAATTAAATTCTCAAGTTACCATCCACCAGAATACTAAACTTTTGAAGACAGATGACACCGAACATTGGCAAGGATGCAGAACAACTTGCACGCTGTTATGAGAAATGTAAAATGGCAGTCACGTTGGGGAAGGCTTGGCAAGTTTGTAAAATTAACCACACTCTAAATGCATGAATCAGCAAAGGTACACAGAGGTAGTTCACTGAGAAAGATAAATATGTTTACAGAAATATGTACTCAAGGATCTTCATGTATTCATAACACCCACAAGTTGAACACTGGAAAGGGTGTGGTTGGGGGTGTGGTCAGTGGTGGAGCACCTGCTTAGCAGGCATATGGTTCAGTTCCCAACACACAAATATTTTTTCTTTTAGAAAGCAGAGAAACTTTGATGAAACAACACAATTGATTCTCAGAAACACTGCAGGAAAAAAAATGTCACACAGGAAATAATCCAGAAGTGTACAAGAAAGTCTACAAAAGGCAAAAGTAATTTACAGTGGGGGTGTCTGTGAGAACACTAATGATGAAGAATAGATGATAGAGTGGAACCTGAGTTCACTGGGGACAGGGAAGTTCTTTGAGTAATGTCATGTTCAACATCTTTTTCTTCCTTGAGACAGTATGTCCTTATGTAGCCCAGGTTAGGCTCAAACTTACAGGCATCCTTCTGCCTCTGCCTCCCAAGTGCTGGACCACAAATGAGCACCATCACCCCATTTATACTTCATCTTGACAGAGATTTGGGTTCCCTAGGTGCAAGAACCTGTCAGGGGGCTGGAGAGAAGGCTCAGCGGTTAAGAGCACTGGCTGTTCTTCCAAAGAACCTGGGTTCAAATCCCAGCACCCACATGGCAGTGCACGGCTGTCTGTAATTGCACACACCTTTAATTGTAATTGGCACACACCTTTAATCCCAGCACTTGGAGACAGAGGCAGGTAGATCTCTGCAAGTTCAAGGCCAACTGGTCTACAAAGTGAGTCCAGGACAGCCAGGGCTACACAGAGAAACCCTGTCTCAAAAAAAAAAAAAAACCATAACAAAACAAAAAACCTGTCAGAACTCAGAAAATTTGCATTTGATTTGTGGAGAGGGATAAGTATGAATACACATTCCTGTAATCCCAACACATGGGAGGATAGGCAAAGGGATCATAAGTTAGAAGCTAGCCTGTTCAGTATAAAAAGAAAAAGTCAACTTTTTTTAAAAAAGGTTTCATGTATTTAATTGTGTGTAAATTTTACTTAGAAACATAAGCTAACTACTAAACACTGGTAAATACACACAATATCAATTACGTGAAAGCAAGCTGACCTCTGCATTTATTTGCTGGAGAAGTGACTCAGTGGTTAAGAGCACTGGGTGCTCTTTCAGAGATTCCTAGCACCAACATGGCAGCTTACAACACCTGTGACTCCAGTCCCAGAAGAGCTGACCCCCTCTTCTGGCCTCCTCCAGCACCAGGCACACACCTGGCACACAGACTTACATACAGACAAAACAATCACACATAAAAAAAATTAATAATATAAGCTAGAAAAACTCGCAAATGGTTCAGCAGGTACCTGCCACCAAGCCTTATGACTTGAGTTTCATCTCTGGGACCCACATAATTGGAGAGACTGATTCCTGCAAACTATCCTCTGACCTCCACAGGCATGCTCTAGCACATGTGTACACACACATGTACACACACACATAGGTAAATAAAATATATAAGCTATAATAATCAGTAAATTTTTTGTATGTATGTATGTATGTATGTATGTATGTATGTATGTATGTGCCTGTATGAGTTTATATGCATCATGTGTGTGCAGGATTTCAAACTCCTTGGATCTGGAGTTAGAAGCAGTTGTGAGCAAGTGTGTAGATGCTGAGAACCAAACCCGAGTCCTTTCATAAGGACAGCTAGCACTTTTAAGCACTGAGCCATCTCTCAAACCCCAGCATAGTAAAATTTTAGTGGGCCAATCCAGATTTTCCATGTTCATGTTTCAACTTAGCTCTACATGCAAATTTTTAGAAGTCCTTGTAATGGTACCCAAACTCTAACCCACTATAACCACTTGGGTATAACACACTCTGGCCTAGAACTCACTAGCCTCCTGCTTCTGACTCTGGAGTGATGGGATTACAAGTATGTGCCACCACTCCCTGCTCATGGCCTCCTGTCATTCTTCACATTGCCACAAAACTCCAGCTGCCCCTTCCTGTTCTTTATTATCTGAAGCATAGTCTCAGCAGCGTTTGCGCTGCCTCTGAATGCACTTCCTTTAAATACTCACCTGTGTCAGGGCTCTACACTTCCACTCACTAGAGTCTCTGAAAGCCCACCAACAACACCCTAGAACACTGCTCACACAGCATCACACAACTCGGCCTCTAACACAGAACACGTTTGTGGTATGAGTTTAACCAATTATAAGAATGTTTTTGTTTAATCCCAGGTGTGAGGCTCCTTAAGATACAAGTGTGAAGTATTAACTGTCTCCTGAGCTAGCAAGGGTGTGGCTTAGCCAGCTGTAGTATGTAAACTCTGAGGACTTGGAGAAAGGAATAAAAAGCCAGAGTCCAGAGAAGGGAGCTCTACAAAGAAAAGAAAGGGCTACAAAGAAAAAAAAGGTTGCTGCTCTCCTGGTGCTCACCCAAACTGCTGCTTGTTCTTCCTGCTGCTGTCTCCTGGTTTGCTGGACTTCTACTGAGACTGGTATTGCCCCCAAAGAACCCAACGACCCTAATCAGCAGGAAGTAGCTTAAAGAGACTTAGGCCCCCTTTTACCTTTAACCTTCCTTTCTCTCCTGCATAGTGTTGGGGGGTTGGAAGGGAGGTAGAGGTATTAAGGATAGTAAAATAAATTAGAATGTATAATGTAATACAAAAATAAATAAAAGCCATCTTGCTACACACGTTTGCTAACTATCTTTCCCATCTACAACTACCAAAAATAGAAATTCCAAAAACATAATGTTTTGCTCATCTTGTTTTCCCAGCACCTTCAACACAATCTGGCATGTAATAGACAATCAATAAATCTTTGCTAAGTAAATGAGTTAATGAATTAGTAGGGAAATATAAATGGTATGGCTTTACAAGAATGCAATTTGGCAAAACTAACAAGAGCCTTAGTTGTATTGATGCCCCAAAATTACATAACCATAGACATATTTATCTCAATATTCTTGAGATTAAAATAACAAAATGAAAAGTCTAAATCAAAGTTTCATTTTAAAGAAAAGGCTGTTTCCGGAGATGGGGCCATTGATAGTCCAGGCTGGCCTCAAACTTGCTATGTAGCTGAGAATGACCTTGAACTCCTGATCTTCCTGCTTCCTCTTGAGTGTGGGAATCACAGGCATGCCCCACTAAGCCTGTGTTTTTGGGTGTGTGGTTCTTTAAATAAATTGGCTAACAGAACTCAAGAAGTAGCCAACAATGACTTTAAACTCCTGATACTACATCTCTATCTTCCAAGTGCTAAGATTACTGGCAAGAGTCACCTGATCATCTACAATTTATATCCCAATTTAATATAACTTTCAGGGGACTCTAGGCAAGTGCTCAACAATGGATCTGTGCCCCAGCCTTTTCATAACATTTAATTTAGACACAGAGCCTCCTCATAATGCCCACGCTAACCTTGATCTCATGATCCTCCTGCCCCAGCCTCCTGAAGTATCTGGAAATACAGGACTGAGCCATCATGCACAGCTTAACTGACAAAATCCTGTTTCTGAATCCGTGCCTCTTCTTGATCAGAATCTTCTGTTTTTCTCTGCTAGAAGCTGTATGTCAGTTTGTGCTTACTGACGTCTCTCTCCCAGTTCTGCATCCACAGACCATGTCTACTCCCATCTCTGTGTATCCCAAGCATGTGCTCCATAAAGTAACACCATTTAAATCATCACAGCAACAACCAACCAATGTCTAAGACTAGGAGGAAATACCAAAAAAAGCAGATATAAACTGGGCAGTGGTGGTCTACTCCCAGCACTCCAGAGGCAGAGGCAGGCTCTCTGAGTTCTAGACCAGGCTTGGTCTCTGAAGAGTTCCAGGACAGCCAGGGTTACAAAAACAAAAAAAAAAAAAAACTCTGTCTCACAAAACAAAACAAACAAACAAAAGCATAGTAACATATCCCAGAGACAGAAGCATGAGTATTACCCATAGTTCTAGGAAAGCCTGAGTAAATAGTAAGACTCGATCTCAAACCAGGACAGGGAGGAGACAGGAAGAATGACACAAAACACTAACATAACAAACACAAAATAATTGTTCTTTGTACCTGTTTCTTTTGTTTTCAAAGGTCTCAAAGTACTCAAACTACCAATGTAACCAAAGTTGTCCTTAAAATCCTTCCTGATCCTCCTGCCTCTACCTCCCAAATGCTAGATATAAGTGTGGGCCACCATGCCTAGCCATTTCTTCTTGTGTAGTACACAATCATAAATGCAAGCAAAACACTGATACACATAAAATAAATTTTTAAAAATGAAGTTTAACCTGATTTTTAGTGGGAGTTGAGGGTTAACTTAGAATCAAGCCCAGGCCCTTGTGCTTGTCATGCAGGTTCTCTACCACCAAGCAGCATCCTCAGTCCTGCTTATCCTCTCATTCTGAGACTCACATTTAGGAGAATAACATAAAATCGGCAAACAGGGTCCAGGTATACAGTTCAGTGGACAAGTCCCTGCCTAGCATCCATGAGGCCCTGAGAGAAATAAAATAACTGACTAAAATCAACAAACAGTAGTGGTGTGCACACAGAAAGAGCAGTGATCATAATCTGGATATGGTTAGAAAAGCATCGTACCTGCCATCAGCTAAGATCTGCAAGAGCCAATTTTCTGACCAATATAAGCTCCCTACGATCTGGGCTAGTTTTGCTGAACAAGTGAGTTCTGGCTATGTGCTGAGACTGTGGAGTAACTAATGGACTATGTGCAGGTCTAGCCCAGCCTTCAGGAGTGTGGTTAGCTTAGCGATAGAGGCCTGCCTTGCAGAATGAAGGCCCTCATCAACCTTCAGGACTGTCAACTTTTTTTTTTTAAGATTTACAAATGAAAATAAGAACTAAATTACTGTCATGGTTTGCTTTCTGCAGTCCTACTTGGGAAGTAATGAAGTACAGCTAGCTGTTGGGTTGGACTGTGAATCTGAGATCAGGCTAAATTAGATTGACAATATAATGCCACACTCACAAACAGGTGACCTTCTCACCTAAAAGAGAGTAACTGTGACCTCACAGAAAATTTTACCTGGGATAATGTCCTAGAACAACCCCCAACAACTCAGACAACTCAGAAAGCGCAGCCAAAGAGCAAGTGAGCTATTATCTCACCAGCACACAACTCGTCAGGGGCAACTCCACCAAAGCAAGGTGCTCTGGCCTCCCCACATACAACTAGGGGAAAGGAGGATTAAATACTTTAAAGATATTCAGCGATGATACAAGCTACCTTTGAAACTATTCAAAGTAATACCTGTAATTATAACCAAAACAAGTGGGTGTTTTTGTTATAAGCCACCTGAGTCCCATCTAAAGAATGTGCTCCATCCAGTCAACACCCCTAAGCTGACTCAACCATCATGCTAAAGAAACTCCTTTTAAGCCCGCCTGCAAACAAACAGCATGTGGAGCATAATGTAGTCACTTCCTATCGATACAGAAGTTACACTAATGAAGCCACTCTAATCAACCTGTGTGTTTCCTCTTGAAAGGTTCAACAACAAGGCAAAGCCTTGAAAACATGAACTAAAGACAAGAGTGCAGCCACTAGCACACACAGAATACTTGCCCAACATGACAAAGGTCCTAAGATTCGTCCACATCTCTGGGGTGTAGGGGGGGAGCAATCTTCAATCCTAAGTGTGTGATACCATAGTCCTATGATCAGAATGGTGCACCACAGTGCATAAGCAATTTGTGAAACAATTTTTGAAACTTGTATTACATGTATTGATTTATTGTATTGGATATTTGTGTGGAGATCACAGGACAACTCATGGGAGTTGGCTCCCTCCTTCCACCATGACAGTCATGGATACTGAACACAGGGTATCAGGTGTGGCATCAAGCACTTTTTCCTGAAGAGCCATCTGGCTGGCCCATAAATACATTTTTTATGTCAAAAGGCAGAGATATGAGTATAATGTGTTTGTTACTATAATGTTATTTAGGCCAAATTCTATTCTCTAGAATAGTGAATGGTTCTCAGTCTCCCTAATGCTGCAACCCTTTAATACAGTTCTTCATGTTGTTGTGACCTCCAACCATAAAATTATTTTTGTTGCTACTTCATAACTGTCATTTTGCTACTGTTATGACTCATAATGTAAAGATCTGCTATGCAGGAAATCTCAGTATGGCCTGTGTAAGAGTTGTTCAACATCCAAAGGGGTTGCCAACTACAGGTTGAGAACCGCTGCTCTAGAGCATCCCAACTTCCATTAAATCTGAAGGAAGACATTATTAATGAATGTTTTCATGAAACATGTTACCTAAGAGAACAATAACAAAAAAATAAATAAAAATGTCAGGCCCAGTGGCACATGCCTTTGATCCCAGTACTTTTCCAAACTCCATCTGTTGATAACTTAAAGCACTTGGAGGTGAAGGACCAAAACTTACTCTGTACCATTTTCCCACCTACATTAGAGAGGCAACTACTACTACCCTCAAAGATCTCCATACACATGACAAGAAAGGAGTTAAGGGGCTGGAGATGTGTTTCAGTGGTAAAGTTGTTGCCTACCATGCATCCTAGATATAATCCTCAGCATCATAAAAACCTAACACACAAATATAAAAATATCCTACTGACAGGGCTGGAAGGACAGCCCAGAGGTTAAAAGCACTTGCTACTTGCTGCTTCTCCAAGACCCAAGTTCAAGTACCAGCATCCATCTGAGCAGTTTACAAACACCCAGAACTCCAGCTCCAATGGGTTCAACCCCCTCTTCTGGACTCCTAGGACACTGACCCACACATGGCAGGCACCCATACACGGAATTGAAAAACAAAAAAACAAAGTCTAAATCATAAATGCACTCAGCATCTTTCAGAGAGCAACTCCACCATATGGAATTCACCAGAGCAAAGCAAGTCAATGTATTGCATAACTACCACCAGAGCACTCCAGTGGCTGTTTAGCACTCCTATGAGTTCAAAGTCAACCTAAGACACATGGGAGAATCCTATCTCTAAGGTGAGAGGGGAGTGTCTCTACACAAAAACTCAGGCGTACAATATAGCTCTTGGGGCTAGACTCAGTGGCCCACATTCATGACCTCTGAACTCCAAGCAAAGACAGAAGGAGAACCCACAAGCCTGAGGCCAAGTAAACCTCAAAGAGTTTGCTAAGATGATCAGGAACAGACAGCAAAGGCCATCTCAAAATACCAAACCCATAGATGGGTAGAAAGACAGAAGGACATACAGACAGATAGACATACATACATATGTATGTATACCAGAGTAGCTCATTACATTTTGTTGTTTTTTGAGACAGCATCTCACTAAGCTGCCTAGGCAGGCCCTAAACTTGCTATCCTCCTGCCTCAGCATGATAGGTAACTGAGATTACAAGCTTGTAACATCTTACAGCCCCATATTACAACACTTTAATATCAAAATTATGGACAGTAAAGGTATTCGTATTATTAGAAAACACTGATCATTTTAAAAATTAGAATAATAGATGATGCAGCTATTCAAATCCATAAAAAGCTCCTGAACAGGAACATTACAAAACAAACAATAAGCTTCAGAGAAACAGTGACAGAGATACTGTTTTCATGCGCATAAACTCCAGCTGCAAGAATACCCCACAAAATAAGTGATTTCAATTGAATGATATTTATTTTACATATATGAATATTTGCTTGCATGCATGCATGTCTGTACACCACATGTGTGCCTGGTGCCCTCAGAGGCCAGAAGAGAATATCAGGTCCCTTGGAGTTAAGAGTTACAGATGGTTGTCAGCTGCCATATGGGTGCTGGAAATAGAACCCAGGTCCTCTGAAAGAGCAGCAGTGTTCTTAACTACTGATCCATCTCTCTAGCCCCTAAAAGTTTTATTTTAATTCACTTGGCACAAAATTCAAAAGTAAGACTGCTGCCTTCTGCCACTGTCCTCTATTTCTCTTACCTCCAGGCAATAGGATTTCTACTTTTTGAGATATTCTTTTTTATATATTTATATACATATATTTTAATAATATATATATTTAGTCACATACACACACATGTATATAAACACACACAGGCTCGCCCTGGCTATCGTGGAACTCACTATGTAGACCAGGCTGGCCTTGGACCCAAAGAGATCTTCTTGCCTCTCTCTGAGATTAAAGGCATAGACCAATATGTTGGGCTCCTTTTAAAACTATATTTACTATTTTTTATTTGTGTATGTATGTAGGCAGGACTTCATGTGTGTTAGCATGTGTATGTCACATTGTGCAATTGTCAGAGGACAATTTGCAGGAGTTAGTTCTCAGCTTCTACAGGGATTACAGCAGGTGGCTGAACTCAACTTGTGAGGCTTAACAACAAACAGCTTTACCTGGTGAGCCATCTTGTTGGTCCATGTGAAAGTTTTAACATACACAAAAACTGATATATTGTTAACATTTTCTAATTACAAAAACGATTCCCATGGGGTGGTGGCATATGCCTTTAATTCCAGCACTTGAGAGGCAGAGGCAGGTAAATCTCTTTTTTAAAAATTTCCCCCAAGTCTCAGGTTACCCCTCTGTAAATTAGAAAAAGAGAAACAGCCCCCACTTAATAAGAAAGCCTTTAATAAATCTGACACCTTGCATACACCCTGAGTGCCACACCACTGCTCCACTCAACCTTTGGAGGACCTGCTTTCTTGTCACTTGCCTCTCATTCCAACTGATTCTCCGGGAGGCTTTAATAATGTGTGAACATTATTAACCCCAGCACTCAGGAGGCAGAGGTGGGCTGATCTCTGTGAGTTTGAAGCCAGCCTGGTTTACAGAGCAACTCGCTCCAGGACAGCTAGAGTTACAATGAGAAACCCTGTCTCAAGAAACCTCATGATGATAAAGTGTGAAGATGTGTGCAGAGCTCATGCTGGGCAGTCAGTCACCCCTTCTGTATACTCACAGGGACACCCCAGACCTGCATTCCTTCTGTGTAGCCGATCATAACCAGGAGAGGGGGCTCACTTCCAGCGCTATGCACTTCATGAAATTCTAGATTCCGTGACGTATCTGCATTAGGAATAACAGAGCAGCAAAATAAAAAGACAGTACGAACCAAGAAAACTTATTTAGCCCTTATTAACGTGAAGTTTGGGTTAGGACCATAAAAGCAGGGCATTGGAAGGACAACTCAGTAATTTTTTTTTTTTTTTGGTTTTTCGAGACAGGGTTTCTCTGTGTAGCCCTGGCTGTCCTGGACTCACTTTGTAGACCAGGCTGGCCTCAAACTCGCAAAGATCCGCCTGCCTCTGCCTCCCAAGTGCTGGGATTAAAGGCGTGCGCCACCACTGCCCGGCTATAACTCAGTAATTAAGAGCACTTGCTGCTCTTCCCAAGCTGGGTTTCCGGCACCCACATCATTGGCTGACTACAGGTAACTCCACCTCCAGAGCATCCAAAGCTGAGGTCTGGGGGCATTTGCACATACCCATACGCAGACATACCTACACACAAGTAATATAAACAAAAAAATTTTTTAAGAAAAGGTCCAAGGCCAACATGGGATCCCTAGCCTCCAGCAGGTAGGAGTCTGAAGCAGGAAGAACACCAAAGTCAACCTGCACCTGCACTGTGTAGTAAAGTCTAAGCCAATGTGGGGTACACAGTAAGTTCTAAGCCAAAGTAGCTATACAGTAACACCTTGTTAAAAAAAAAAAGTTTTGTTTTGTTTTTTTGTAATGCTGGAGCTCAAACCCTTACATATGCTAGACAAGTGTGTTAATGCTAAGCTATATGTATCCCCGGTCTGCTTTTTCCTTTTTAGGTGTGAGAAAGACAGGGGTGGGGGTGTATAGATTGATTCATAGTAACATTATTTGTAATCAGCCAAAAGATGGAAACAACACAAATGTTCACAGAAGGGGTAACAGTCAGGCCATGGTACAATGATAGAATGAAATGCCACCATTAAAGAAAAATAATGAATTACTACAGACTACAGTGTATAGAGGACTCTCACAGACACAATAAGCAAAGAAGCCAGGCAAAAGACAGTAGCAGTGAAAAACTTCTGTACATAAAATGAAGATTCACTAGCAGCTTTTTTGTTTTGGACACAGGGTTTCTCTGTGTAGCTTTAGCTGTCCTGAAACTCCCTATGTAGACCAGGGTGGCTTAGAGCTCACAGATCCTCCTGCTTCTCCTAAGTGCTGGGATTAAAGGCACAGACCACTACTCTGGGTTAACAATGTACTTTTTAAAACATTTTATTTAATTTTTTGTTGTTGTTTCCCTGTTGTTTCCAGACAGGGTCTCAAACTTGTTATGTAGCTGAAAGGCATCCTTTGTCTTGTTACTTTCCTGTTGCCCTGATAAATACTATGACAAAAGGAGAAAGGATTTTAGACCACAGTTCAAGGCACAGTAGGTCAAGGCAGGGAGCAGACCAAGCAGCTGCTCATATCAACATGGCCTGATCCACCCTCAGGAGGCAGAGAGGGAAGAACACATACTGCTGCTCAGCTCTCTTACCATCTAACAGGTCCTGGAGCCCTGCCCAACAATCAAGATAATCCCTAAAAGGTGTGCCCAGAGGCCCATCTACAGGAGACTCTCCACTTTCAATTGGCAGTCTTACCAAGCACTGTCCACTGTGCAATGCCAATGCTCTGCTCTAACTGCTAACCATCAAACTGAAAGCCACGGTGAAGTCACTCAGGAGTCAGGAGATAATGACCAAATTCTTCCCTCTTAGTGACTCCTTATTAAACAAAGAAATGTAGGCTAGGACTGGTAAGGCAATCCTGTAATCCTAGCACTCTGGAGATTAAGGAAGTGGTGAATTGGTGGATAAGAAATTCAAAGCCACCTCAGGCTCTGTATTCAGTTCCCAGACTAACCAACGTATGTTACTTAATTCTGCCCCCATTTAGAGGGGCGAGGGGAGCAAGATGGCTAGGTAGGTAAAGGGCACCTGAAGAACTGTGTTCGATACCCAGGACCCACATGGACAGAACTGACAGCACAAGTTCTTCTCTGACCTCCACTGTGCTGGCCACACACATGACTGTGGTAGAAGTTAGATTTCTTTAGTGAATTAGTAGGCAGCTCAGATTAGCATCTGGCAGCACATAAGGAAAGCTTTGACATCCCTTTACTTGCTGAAATGGACAAAGCCAATTGTGACTGGACGATATGCTCGGCTGAAGGTGTGTAGCTAAGAAACCACACAAGGTGCACAGATGAGGTCAGTTGCTGTGAGAAGCAACAAGACTGCTGGACATCTCAAGAAATCTTGTGGACTCTTGAGACTGCCAAAGATCTTGAGATAAGGCGATATATATATATATATATATATATATATATATATATATATGACAGAGAGCTCCACAGGGTGTCTCTCTTCCTCCTGCCCTCAACCAACTGAGAAGTAACACTGAAGAAGCACACAGCAAGTATGCCATTAACAGATTTTAGACTGCTATAGCCCAAGGCAAAGGTATAGCATAAAACCTGCTGAGAGTTCGGGTTTTTTGTTTGTTTGTTTGTGAGTGAGTGAGTGAGGCAAGCAGGAGTTTGGAAGCCACTTGGAGAGGCCTCCAGCTGTGACCTTTGCCCAGGGCAAAAGAGACCCTGGAGACAAATCTTAGCTGATGAAAAAATCTGACCTCAGTTTGGCAGTTGGAACAGACTGACTTTAAAAACCAGACATAATTTGGTGGTGGAAATAAACTGGCCTTGCGAACTGGCAAAGTAAGGCCAACAAACACTAAACTTTGAAAAAACTGACTGCAGAGACTGCCATAAACCAAGTCATCCCACACAGACCTACACTGAGAATATTAATACCCTTTTAAGAAAGTTAAACAGTGTTAGTTAAGTGTTTTTAGATAGGTATTAGTGTGTTCTTAGGTATTAGGATGTAGATAGATTGTAGATTATAGGTTTTAGGTTATAGGACTTAAGTATTTTATAGGTGTTTAAATATAAGTGTTTATAAATAAAAACATTTTGTTACATGCTACCACTCCCAGTCAAAGATAAATTTATTTAGTATAAGCAAAAACAGACTGACCCAAGTGCTAGGATTAAAGGCGTGCGCCACCACGCCCAGCCTGGGGTTCTCTTGCTAAGATCAGGTCAGCCCCAAAGAAGCCTTTAGCACACATCCCAGAAAAGTTAGTCCTACCGTTCAGATCTGCATTCTCAAATCTGACCCAGACTATTTTCTCCTTTTCTTCTGTTAGGGCAGTCCCGCTGTAAGCCTGCATAGTAAACAGAAATGTTTTCATTAAAATCTATCCAGCTCTAATAACACAGCTGTTCAAAGTGAAAGGTGACTCCAAATCAACCATTTCAACCCCTCTCCAACTTCTCCATCCCTCCCTTCAGGTAACCAGCACATTCTGGAATGTCATTATTCCCAAGGAACATTTATCTCGGAATCTGATAATATCAGTCAAAGATGAGTTTTTAACGTACACAGAATCATAGAAACTTAAATACAGTGATCATAATAAGACCCCATCACCACCTTTACTCATCAATAAGGCTTACAAAGTAACAAAACTCCAACACCTACACTTCTCAAGAATATTACTTTTTTAGCCAGTTATCAGGCTTCCAGACCCAAGGTATCAGTTATTCCTTGCAAGTCTGCAAGAATCAGGAAGATAAGCATTCATAGCTAAAGAATGTTGTCAGCACCCATCAGCGTACAAAAGAACTCATCTCTCCAAGTAAAACACAGTTCATTTAAGATTTATAGGAGGAAGCCAGGCGGTGGTGGCACACGCCTTTAATCCCAGCACTTGGGAGGCAGAGACAGGTGGATCTTTGCGAGTTCGAGGCCAGCCTGGTCTACAAAGTGAGTCCAGGACAGCCAGGGCTACACAGAGAAACCCTGTCTCGAAAAAAAAAAAAAAAAAAAAAGATTTATAGGAGGGCTGGAGTACAGCTCAGCTGGTGGACTGCTTGTCTAGCAGGCATGGACCCTTGTACTGCATAAAACAAGGTTTGGAAGTTGAGACAGGAGGATAAGAAATTAAAGGACATTCTGGGCTGCATAGAAACTGTCTCAAAACACATCTAAAAAAATTTTTTAAGATCATATAGAGTCGGGGTGGTCCAAGCTACTAAATCCAAAACAACAAATGAGGCTGAGAGGGGAGGCTACTTGAGGCCAGGAGTTCAATGCCCACCCAGGCAACCTAAAATTCCATCTTATAAAAAGGGGGTGGGGGTGGCTAGGTATGCAGCCCAGTAGAACACTTTGCCAGAGATGAACAAGACCCTAGGTTCAATCCCCAGGACAAGAAAAAAATAATGTATGTATGTGCATGTAGGTATGTTTGTATGGGTACACATTTATGGAAGCCAGAGGAAAACTGTGTCTTCCCTGTGCTGGGATGCCACTGCCTGACATTACTTCTGTCTTTTTTATGTGGGTCCCGGGGATCCAACTCTGATTCTCACACTTGCCTAACAAGCACTTTACCAAATGAGCTATCTCCCCACACCTTGGCTTTTACCTTAAAAATAATATATATTACCTTATATATTCCTAACTTCAACTGGTTAGTTTAACTTGGTTTGGAGATAGGCACTCCCTATGTAGCTCAGGCTGGCTCAAACTTGAGACCCTCCTGCCTCAGTCTCCCAAAGATGGGATTCCAGGCACAAGCTACCCAGCTGTGGTTGTCAATGTGACACACCTGGGAAGAGGGAGCTTCCTTGAGCAACTGCCCCAGTAGACTGCCCTGAGAGCATGTGTGAGGCACTTTCTCGATTCTAATTGATGTCAGAGGGTCCAGCCTACTGTGGGCAGGTGGGACTGAACTGTGTAAGGAAGGTAGCTGAATGTAAGCCTGGAAGCAAACCAGTAAGCAGCCTTGCTCCGGGACTCCTGCTTCAGTTTCTACCTCCAGTTTCCTGCCTTTCCTGCCTTGGCTTCCCTGAATGATAAACTTCAACCTGTAAATCAAACAAACTCTTTCCTCCCCAAGTTGCTTTTGGTCAGTGTTTTACCACAGCAACAGAAAATAAACCAGAACACCAACTTTCAACCTTAGGGGAGGGGGTGTGGCTCAGAGAGAAAATGAGTACTATGTACAAGGCCTAGTCTAATTCCCAACACCAAAACATTAAAACAACTTAGAACTAAGAGTAGTAGTTTGTGTCTGTTATTCAAGGACCCTGGAGGCAGAGAAAGGAGGACTGAGAGTTCGGGGCCACTCTGGGACAGACAGGAAAATCCAGGCCTAGTGGTGTAGGCCTATAAACCCAGCTACTTACAAGCCCAAGACAAACAGATCCCACACTTAAGGCAGCTGCCCTGGGCTACAGAGTGAGTTCATTGCCAGCATGGACAACTATCTCGCAATAAAGTGAAAAAGAGGGCCAGGACCCGAGTGAGCAGATAAATGAACCTGCCACAAGCTTCGCAGTCTGAGTTAAACAAAGCCGGTGCTCATGGACTGGCACTTGGCTGGCTACAATTTTACACTGAAAAGGTAAAAATGTTTATACACACAACAATACAAGCTTAGCACTTCTCTGTATTGCATTTAAAATAAGTTCTCCTAACTGAAATTAACAGATCAAAGGACACAGCTAAGGGTTCCTCCTAGTAAGCAATGCTATCAGTTCAACACAACTCTGTGAGGGATAACAATAGAGCTACTATCTGAGGCAACAGCTTTCTCCCTCTATGCAGGGACATTTGCAGATGCACAGAGCACTTTCTAGTCTCTACCTTTAATCCCAGCACTCAAGGATGCAGAGGCAGGCAGATCTATTTGAGTTTGAGGCCAGCCTGGTTTACATAGTAAGACCCCATCTCAAAATAAATAAATTTTAAAATCTTAAAAAAAAAAGAAGAAGAATTATAGTGTTCAAGGGACAGTAAAATTGCTCACCAGGATCCATGGGACACAGTAGTGGAAGGAGAAAAGCACTTCCCGAAAGTTGTCCTCTGACTTCCCTGCATGCTCAAATTCATGCACACAATAAATACATGCAAAAAAGTGATGTTCAGGTCCTGTAATCAAGCCTGTGGGAGGCTAAGGGGCTGAGGGGGGGAAGGGCTGAAAATTTGAAGCCAGCCTGAAATACAAAGACTCTGTGTCAGAACCAGATGAGGGAGAAGGAAAGGGAGGGAGGTGAGGGAGAAGAAAAGGGAATGGGGTGGGAAATAAGGGGAGGGAGAAGGAAAGAGGAGAGAGAGGAGAAACTGTAACACTTCTGCCTCGTCTGACTGCTGCAGTCATTTAAATAAAAGCCATAAATCTACACTTCTGGCTTTGGATCCTAGAGGCTCCCTCCAAGAGAAATGACTTAATAGTTGTTTTGCTTTATTTTATGCTCTATATACATAACTTCCTTTGAACCTCAACACAAACCCACAGCGAATACAGTGAGCTGTTTTACAAATAAGGACACTGATGTTTAAAGAATGATGCAGTATCATGCCCACAGCTAGTCACACGTCCACTTGAAATGGAAAGCCAAATCTACCATCAAGGCTGCACTCTGATGTCACTAAGATACTCTCTGCGGGGCTGGAGAGATGGCTCAGCGGTTAAGAGCACTGGCTAGTGCTCTTCCAAAGGTCCTGAGTTCAATTCCCAGCAACCACATGGTGGCTCACAACCACCCACAATGTGATCTGATGCCCTCTTCTGGCTGCAGGTGTACATGCAGATAGAGCACTCATAAAATAAATAAATAAATTCTTAAAAAAAAAAAAAGACACTCTCTGCGGATACAGCCCTACCATCCCTATTTCCTACCCAAATTCTCCACCGATACATTACATTCTCCCTTGTTCCCCACTTCAAAAAGGGCATCTGATTCATTAAACCTCCTAAACCTCGCCGGGCATTGGTGGCGCACGCCTTTAATCCCAGCACTTGGGAGGCAGAGGTAGGCGGATCTCTGTGAGTTCGAGGCCAGCCTGGTCTACAAAGTGAGTCTAGGACAGCCAGAGCTGTTATACAGAGAAACCCTGTCTTGAAAAACCAAAAAAAAAAAAAAACCTCCTAAACCTCCTGTCTATCTGTCTGTATGCCTGCCAGCTTGTTTCTCTTACTATGTAGCCCAGGCTAGCCTGGGACTTTCAATCATCATGCCTCAGCCTCCCCAAGTACAAGAACTAAAAGCATGCAAACCACATCCAGCCTACAGCCTCAGGTAAACTGATTCTCTTCCTTCTATATTATAATGGCATAGCAGGGTACTTTATACTTTTACTATGGTGCTTATATCTGGCTATGTATTTTAGCTGAGTATTATTAAATACACAGAGACCCATGTTGATGAATGAAGGTTTATGAAGCAACAACCATTCCAGTTCCTTTTCAGAAAGCTGAGTAGCTGGAAAGAAAAACTTAGCATTACCAAAAAGGTTTTCAAAGCTGCACAACAGACCACAAAGGCCTGAAGCAGACTGAGAATCCTTTCAACAGCTCAGGGCCTAGACCGTGCATAGAACCCAAGTAAATGCTATCAGGTCAAGTTTCACCTTCAACATAGACAGAGAACAACACACAGTTTCTGACTGTATATTCTGATTCTTAGATCAATGTCTCAAAGTTTACTTTCATAGTGCCTGCTATGAGCCAAATTTTCACAGTCAGTGTCATAGAACATAACCTGTTATCTCCTTCCTAACTTAGCATGTTCAGAAAAACTAGAATTTCTGTCGTTTTCTCCATCATTTCAGCCCCGTTTTCCTGTTCCTGTCCCACTCCAACTCCTCACATGAGGAAAGAGTCCTCAAAGTTTCTGACTACAGCCTTTCTCCTCCAACCAAAAAAATAAACCCACCTGCCTGTTACACAGGGTTCCTGACTACACAAAAGATGCATGTATAACATTTGATAAACACTGTAGAAGCAGCAAACAAAATGCAAATGTAACGTTTTTTAAAATCACTTTCCCATGGAACTGCAGTCTCATGCCAAGGCTCCAGGTCAAAGGAAGAACAAATTGGCTCTGGGGTAGGCACTGCTCCCCCAGCCTGGCCAGTGCAGACCTCAGATTCCCTGCAGCCACCACAGCCTTGTTGCCATTGTGACCAGCTGCCCGTTCCCTTCCTTTCCACTAACAATTCTTCCAACAAGATTCCAAAGTCAGTCCCTGCTATCTGCATCCCCTCACCAATGGAATATTCAGTGTGGGCTACATGGCAACAGTGCTGATTTGTTGCTATTAATAATCTCTGCTTGTTTCAAGCAATCTGACTTATTAAGCAAGTGCCTTGGGAAAAGGGAGCACTTTTTCTCACATGCACCACAGACCTCAATACTGTGGCCTGTTGGTCATTCAATGTGTGGCCTATTAATTCATTCAAATTAACTAAATATAATAAAGCAGTACCAACATTCTTCACTTGAAGAATACCTTCTGCAAACAACTAAAACTCTAGACCTTGGCCCTTTCTGGGATATTCTCATAAAACTGACATATGGATCCACAAAAGTCCTCTCCAAGCAGCTCAGGCACCACGGCAGTCAGGGACACCTATCATCCACACAGAGAAAACAAGCGAGTTTGCCCCTGAGCAGTCCCACCAGCACAGCACTTGCCAGTCCACATCCCACAACACCTGAGAGCCTTCCTACAATGAAGGTGCTGGACTGTCACAGAGCCACTCTCTGAGACAGGCCTGGAAATTACTAGTATGTTTAACAAGGAAGACAAATGACACTTTACTAAATAAATGTGGGCGTTACACATACTACTCAATATACTAGACAACTTCTGCAAGCTGCCAGCTCTCTTTAAAAGAACATCACAATAAAGAAGCAGTAAGAGCTTTCATCTCTAACAAATCAGGGCAAAGGGGACATACCTGCTAAACAAAAACAAAACACCACTCCTCAAAAGGAAAGAGATGACAATTTGTGCTATGTGTAAACATATACATAAAAATATTCAATTACTACCTACATAACTAAACACATAGTATACAGTACCTTTCCTGTTTCACTCAGGCATCCCTACCGGAAGGGTACATGGGTTTACGAACACATGGCACTGGGGATCAAACCTCATGCAATTGAAAAATGGTCAATCATGAACTACATCCCAAGCCTCAGACCGCTTACCTTAGACAAGAGAAATATTTAGGAAACTGAATCCAGCTGGAAATGGTTGTGGAGGTAATCCACTAGTAAAACATTTGACCAGCATTTACAAAACCCCGAGTTTGATTCTTTGCACTCAAATCTCCCGTGGATTTCTCTCAAGTAAACAAGTTGGAAGGGAATAACAGATCACTGCCATCACAAAAGTGAGCCACATCTCAGCCCCAAGCACAGCTCTTTGCTGCTGACCCTCAGCATGCCAAGGCTTTCTAAACTTCTCACTCTTAGTCAAGAATAGGAAACAAGATTCCGGTGCTTCCTGACCCAAAATCAAAGCAACTGTTTCTGTGTTCACACACTTACCTGTGGCACAACATCCTGCAGAAAAGTCACAACGCTTTCCATGTAGGACTGCTCCCTGGCAAAGGACAGACAGATTAAAAATTGTCAGTCAGCTTAAGGCAGAATAGAGGGAAGCACAACTTACAAGGCCTAATACATTCACTATCACACTAAAATCACAGGGAAAGGGAAAAAAAAACAGGCCAACTCTCATCTGATAACTCTACTTAACCATATTCTCATTTCATGAGTCTGTATACACAGTTCTATCTTTTGTAGTTTCAGGGGTTTTTTTTGTTTTGATTTGATTTGATTTTTCGAAATGAGGTTTCTCTGTGTAGCCCTGGCTGTCCTGGAACTCACTCTGTAGACCACACTAACTTAAACTCACAGAGATCCACTTGCCTCTGCCTCCCAAGTGCTGGGATTAAAGACGTGTGCCACCACCACCCCTGGCTATCTTTTGTAGTTTCTGTCTTAAGCAACTCTTCTAAAGTCTCATTCTCCTAACTGAGTAAAGGAACTTTGAAGGACTGATGGCAGCAGATCTGGGTAAGGTAGGGTTGGATGATGATGCCCTAGCTAAAGAGAATAAGCTTGCTGGTGACTCAGAACTCCCTGGCCAGCTCTTGAAACTGGCTATGAACCTTGTTCCTTACTTCTGTGTGTCAAACTGGATGCATTTTCCTAAAGATATAGACATTAGAACAAGTACTCAAAAGTCTTCATCTTATGGCAGCTGGGGAGATGGCTTCCTGTGCTTGGTCCTGTTCAATCCTCAGAACTCACATAAAAAAAATAGGTGGTGCGCACATATAATCCCTAAGGAGGAGTGCCAGGAGGGTCCCTAGAGCTCACTTATTAGTCAATCTTGCCTACTTGGTTAATTCCTGGATAGTGTAACCCTGTCTCAAAAAAAAAAAAAAAAAAAGGAGGGCAGAATGAAAGGATCCTGTGATGACACAGACTGTAACCCTAGCACTTAGAAAGCTGAAACGAGAGGATCAGGAGTTCCAGGACAGCCTGGCCTATGTAATTAAACCTTGTATCAACAAATTAAAACAGCTGGCCATGCTAACACGCACCTTTAGTCCCAGCACTGGGGAGACAGAGGCAGCCAGATCTCTGAGTTCAAGGAGAGCCTGGTCTATCTACATAGTGTGTCCCAGGACAGCCAGGGCTATGTAGAGAGACCCTGTTTAAAAAAAAAAACAAAAAAACAAACAAACATAAGATATGAAAGTGATTTTAAAAAAAAAAAAAAGGCTGGGGAGAGCTCTTCCCCAGCATGTATGAGGCCTCGAGTTTCAATGTCCATCATGACAAAAAAAGAAAAGAAAAAAAAGAAAAACAATAATGCTAAAGACATTAAAGAATGATATTTTGTTTTTGTTCTTGCAGTCCTAGGGATGGAACCAAGGCATTACACAGATAGGAAAATGGTCTATCTGAATGATAGTCCAGCCCTGAAGACACTTGAAATAGTAAATATACAGATGTAAGTAAGTGGAGAAAAAGAATTTCTTCAATACTAAAAATTTCTGAAAGCTGTGAACAATTGCCACTGAAGAAAATAGGGCTGGGTATAACTTAATGGCTTATACCTATAATCCCAGCACTGAGGGAGGCTTGCATTAGCTTGAGGCCACTCTTGACTAGATAGTGAAATCCTTTTTCAAAGAATCATTTTTTTTTTTTTTTGGTTTTTCGAGACAGGGTTTCTCTGAATATCTCTGGCTGTCCTGGACTCGCTTTGTAGACCAGGCTGGCCTCGAACTTACAAAGATCCGCCTGCCTCTGCCTCCCAAGTGCTGGGATTAAAGGCGTGCGCCACCACCGCCCGGCTTAAGAATCATTTTTTAATGGAGCTATAGGGATGGCTCAGAAGTTAAGAGCACTGGCTGCTTTCCAAAGGACCCGAGTTCAAATCCCAGCACCTACATGGCAGATAACAAGTGTCTGTACTCCAGCTCTATGGGGATCCAATATCCTCATCCAGACATACAAGCAGGCAAGACACCAATCCACATAGAATAAAAATAAATTTTTGTTTTTTAAATGCTGGGCATGGGGCTGGAGAGATGGCTCAGCAGTTAAGAGACTATCTGCTCTTCCAGAGGTCCTGAATTCAATTCCCAGCAACCACATGGTGGCTCACAACTATTTATAATGTGATCTGATGCCCTCTCCTGGCATACAGGTGTACATGCAGATAGAGATCATATACATAAAATAAATAAATAAATCTTTTTTTTTAAAAATGGTGGTACATGCCTTTAATCCCAGCACTTGGGAGGCAGAGGTAGGTGGATCTCTGTGCGTTCAAGGCCAGCCTGCTCTACAAAGCAAGTCCAGGACAGCTAGAGCTGTTACACAGAGAAACACTGTCTTGAAAAACAAAAATTAAATAAAAATGTTCCTAAACCCTTCAAAAACAAAACAAAATGCCTTAGAAACCTACAAAAGTAGGAAAGAAAAAACCATAGAGCCAAGCATGCCAGACTCATTTTTCTTTTCTTTTTTTTTTTTTTTTTTTTTGGTTTTTCGAGACAGGGTTTCTCTGTTTAACAGCTCTGGCTGTCCTGGGCTCGCTTTGTAGACCAGGCTGGCCTCAAACTCGCAAAGATCCGCCTGCCTCTGCCTCCCAAGTGCTGGGATTAAAGGCGTGCGCCACCACCGCCCGGCACCAGACTCATTTTTCATCACTGCTTTCCATCTCAGGAGGCTTCAATAACACACCACGCTCTGCCCTGATGTCTTACAATGCCCTTTGTTCTGCTCAGTTTCTTCTAATAGCCCTTCCTTCCACATGCATTTCCAGCTTCTATGTGGCTTCCTCAGGACACTCTTAAATATACATTCCCTTCCACCCTCTACCAAGACTGAGATAGCATCCCTAGCTATTTCCCCAACTAGAATATAAGCGCCCCTAAGGAAGTAAGCCATCTGTCATATTTACCTTTTACATTCAGAACCTGTTAACCAGGACAAGTGAGAAGATGGTGCTCAAGTATTGTCAGAAAAACACAGGATGCTGTAGCCAAGATTATTTTTTCTCACCCTAAAAACATCTATGTGACAAAAATCATTACCATGGTGTAAACACCATCTGACCGGGTAGCAGAGAACCCTAAATGAGAACACAAGATGCTGAGGACCCACTAACTGGTCTGCATCCTGGCTCTCCATCCTGGCTATTCCCAATGACAATTAACTCCTCTCTGCTTTGCTTTTCTAACCTATGAAGGAAAGTTAAAATAGTAGCCTTACTCACAGCTAATAACATGTTTAACTTGATGCCACAGCAAATATCACAAAGAAATTCAGCTCTAGAAAATACACTAGGGGAAAAGGTAGTATTGTGATATCACTGTGTACATGCATTTTTTTTTTTTTAGTCTGAGAAAACTGTCTTTTGTAATATTAAATTACCCAAAAGAAACAATCTAAGATGTTATTCCCTCTAAACATTTTTTTGAGGCACCGTCTTGCTGCAAAGCCCAGACTGGCCTGGAACTCTCTATCAAGTCCAAGTTGCCCTCAAACTCACTATACTCCTGCCTTGGCCTCCCAAGTGCTAGATTACAGGTCTGAGCCACTGTCCCATGCTTGCTGAGAGAATTTTAAAAGATATTAGAAAAAATATGGTCTTCATTTGTAATCCCAGTACTTTGAGGCAGAAGAAAGATGACTAGGGTTGAGTTTGAAGATAATGCGCACTACATGTTAAAACAGCTAAGACCCAGAGGTGCATAGTGACACGCATCTTTAAACCCAGTGCTCGGGAGGCCGGGGCCGGGACAGTCAGAGCTGCACAGTGAGATCCTGTCTTGAAAAACACAAGATGGACAAACAACAACAAATAGTCAAGTGACACAGCATGTGCTCTAAGGCAGGATTGCTACTAGTTTAAGGGCTAGTGCCAGGCTTAGAGTTAGTGCCAGGCCAGCCAGAGCTACATAGAAAAATTCTTTCTCAGGAAAATTAATTAATCAAAATAAAACAAGGGCTAGTCATGGTGGTACATATCTTTAATCTCTGAAATCCAGAAGAAGAGTTAGGTGGACCTCTGTGAGGCCAGCCTATAGTCAATACAGTGTGTTCCAGGACAGCCAGGGCTATGGAATCTCCAACCACAAGCTTGGAATCTAAGCTCTGAGAAATGAAGGCAGGATCAGGAGTTCAAAGACAGCTCTGCTATACAGCAAAAGGAAGACAAATACAAACTTGTCTCAAAAGCCCAAAAAAGAAAAAGTAGTTTGCCTATTCCTTATGTTTATTCTGTTCTCATTGCCAAAAAGACACTGTTGAGCTGAAGAGTCCAAATTCTGGCCTTTAAAGATAAACTCAAGCTGCTGTGGTGTCGCACGCCTTTAATCCCAGCACTCGGGAGGGCAGAGGCAGGGGATCTCTGTGAGTTCAAGGCCAGCCTGGTCTATAGAGTAAGTTCAGGACAGCCAGGGCTACACAGAGAAACCCAGTCTGGGGAAAAAAAAAAGATAAACTCAAAATGTTAACTTCTTTTAAAATTTTTAAATTATATGCTATTTCTTTTATTTATTTACCTATTTATTGGTGTGTGTGTGTGTGTGTGTGTGTGTGTGTGTGTGTGTGTGTGTGTGTGT
>CAJQZJ010001558.1:10679296-10727394 GCA_907164525.1 Lophiomys imhausi
TGTGTGTGTGTGTGTGTGTGTGTGTGTGTGTGTGTGTGTGTGTGTGTATGGGGAGGTAGGGGCATGTATATGGAGGTCAGAGGATAACTGGGAGGAGCTGATTCAATACTTCTGTAAAATGGGTCCCAGGGATCAAACTCTAGCTTGGCGGCAAGCTCTTACTCATTAAGCCATCCTGACAACCCCCCTCCAAAAAATGTTACCTTTTTATGAAGCCTTGTCACTACTAAAATATTCCTCATGCTGTTTTGCTGGCATCTTCTGTACTGATTACAACAACTTCAAGTATATATTTCTTAAACCACATGGATTTATAAACTCCTAGAAACTATACCTCCCCTGTCAAAGAGTACCTAAAATATAGAAATGCCATTTTGATAACACTTATACAGAGACCTAGAAGAGACATATGTGACATCACAATTTAGTAATCATATACATAGGTATGAACATACCTCTGCACTATTAGAAGCCAACTTTCTTTTGATTCATATGTATTTGTATATATCTGTGGATCGCTTCTCGGCCTTTTGGCTAAGATCAAATGTATATATCTGTGGTACTAGACATAAAACCTAGGACTTGAGTATGCCAGAATATTCAAACAATGACTTTTGTCCCCAATTCCTATTTCATTCTTTTTCAAATACTGATCATGACTCTCTAAATTAACTTAATGACCTACTAACTTGTGGAACCAGGAGTTTTAAAACACTGGTTTTTAGATTTTACCTTTTTGGTGATGCTGGGAATCAAAACCCAGTGCCTCCCACAAGTTAGGCAAGTACTCTACCACTAAATTGCATTCTAAGCCCTCACACTGCTCTTTAGGATTTAGTACAGTTGCCCTCACACACTTATCATGATGTACCCATGATGTGTTGCTGAATTATGTCAGCTTAACCCTGCAACTGTTTCTCTATTGGGCCTTAACAATGACATTCACTTCACCTGCATGGCCCAAAAGTAAGAAAAAAAAGTTTATAAAAGCAAGCACTATCCAAACAGATATTCGGGGGTTTTGGGGGGTACTATTTGTATGTTTGTTTAATGGAGACAGGGTTTCTCGTGTAGCGCTGGCTGCCCTGGAACCAGGCTTGTCTCCAGCTCAGAGATCCAGCCTACCTCTGCCTCCAGAGCACTCAAACAGATATTCTGAATGGTTGTTGTTTCTTAGAATACTGTTTTCTTCAGATAGAGGGCTTTTCTAAAATGTGCTTACGTGACAGCCTGAGGGCGAACCACAACTCCACCAGTACAACGACTGGGTCTCCTGGGAGAATCTGTAGCCATTGTTTCATTCATAAGACCTATTTCCAGAAAAAAAGGGAAAAATGCATCATTAGTGTTGGGAGGGGGGGTTTATGATTATTCACTAAAGATTCCTTTTCCAAACTGTAACAAACTATGAGTTTTCCCAAAACTCAGAGCTAGCTCCAACTGGCCTAAAACTCCCAGAGACCTTCATGCCATGTGACAGGATTAAAGGTGTGTATGCCACACCCAGGAAGATTCCTTTCTTTTTTTAAGATAGGGTCTCACTCTGTAATTGAGGCTGTCCTCAAACTGCTTGATATCTGAAAGACAAAACAGTTCACTCTTTTGCTGGTCTTTTTTTCTATTAAAATAAAACTAGAAAGAGACTAAACTAAATGGGAACTATAGTACATGATCACTAAGAATTAAAACAAGTATATGGGCTGGAGAGATGAATCAGCAGTTAAGAGCTCTTCCAGAGGACCTGGGTTCCATTCCTAGCACCCACATGATGTAACTCCAAGATCTGACACTCTCACACAGACATACATGCAGGCAAAACACCAATGCAATAAAAATAAATAAATGCATCTTTAAAAAATAAAAGAAAAACAAACATAAAGCACAATGTGACAAAAATTCCAGAAATCCCAGTACCCAGGAGGCTGAGGCAAGGGAACTGCCATGAATTCAAGGGTAATGCAAGCCTGAGGTACTTAGTATAACTTCGTCTTATTTAAAAAAAAAAAAAGTCTGGCCAGAGGTGGTGATGCATGCCTGCCTGAGAGGTGGAGGCCAGAGGACCAGGAGTTCAAAGTCAGCCTTAACTACACAGTCACTAAAGGCCAGATGGCCCATGTGAGACAAAGAGCAATGCAAATGGCATGATACCGCTCAACCTTCAAAAATCTGTTGAGGACCAATGAGTAAAACTGTACAGCCACATTTAAATAATATTTTTAACCTCCAACTACTGTAACATAATCACCAGAGTGACAACAAATACGTAATATAAACTCTAGGGCTTTTCCCACGGTCTAACTTAAGTCCTGGTCCTTGAAGAGCTAATGAGCTTCTGAATCACTGAGGTGTTTTGAAGAGTAGAGTCTGCTCACTTAAGGTTAAAGGGGGACTGAAAACAGGACTAAAGATTTCTTACAAGGCTCAGGAAAGCCGACAAGCCTGGAAGTATTCTGGAAAGAGCCTAAAAGCATCACTTTTAAATAAGGTGCACTGTACCACCTTATATGAAAACTGCTTACTGTTGATTCCCACACTCCCATACAACCCAAACACCCCTTGTCTCATCTAGTCCAGCCAGCCCTTTCTCAGGCAGTATCCTTCACTCGACCCCCTCAGCACTCTTGTCTCCATTCCACCCTTTCTCACCCGAACCAGTCTCCCCACCTCTGTCCTTTAACGGCCTTGTCACCTGAGGGCAGCTCCTCACAAGCCCCTCAGGCCCCACTCTGCCCAAAGCCACGGGAACAGCACTCCCACTTCACCTTCCACAGCCCTGCCACCACTGCCCCCAGCCGCCCTCTGGCCTCTTGCCCGGCTTTCCTCCGGTTTCAACATATTTCCTCGTCAACTGGGGCTGGCCAAGCCCCTGTCCCCTCACCCTGCCTGTCCCTCGCCCTCTCCAAGCCTCCCCCACGACAAGGACCAACCAGCTCTCTCACCGGCCGCTCCGCCGGTAAACGCTGTTCCCCAGCTCCAGGCTCACTGTTTGGAGTCTCCCCTCGTGATTGACGGCTACCACTTCCTACCACGCCTCGGCGGAACTACCGCGCCAGCCAATCCCAGGAGCAAACTGGCCCCTGCGCGGCACCGCCCTTGGAGGTCAGCTTCGCCAACCACCAAGTAGGAAAGAGGCGGACCCGCCTTCGGAATCTATCCAATCCGCTGGGGCTGGAGGGAAAACACAACAATATGGAAGTTCGGGTGAAGCGGGCTGGTCAGGTTCGGTTGCGAACGCAGGCAGTCGGGGGGAGAAAAGACAGGCGTGTCTGCGGGCCTGGAAGAGGCACCTGTGGATTTTCTGCTTCAAGAAAAGGCAACATGCTCCAAACACCTGCCGACCTCAGTCAGGAGTCTCCGGCGAGGAGCCCAAGGCCAGGGACACTGGTGTGTTTACATCGAATTCTCGCGACAGCTGATTCGAAGCTAAAAGCACGTGGATGTGGCAGCTGCCAATCACTTTTACCTGGCCACTCAGGCTGCCCTAGCCCGCCCTTCGCCCCGCCCACTTCACTGTGTTTACCTTCCGGGAGGCTAGGTTGGCAGTCCGTGGACTCCCCAGCCGCTGGGGACGTGTGGGCTCTGAAAAGACTCCTGTGAGAAATTTTGTTGGGATCCTTAACCTTTACGATGTTAGTAAGCATCTGGAAATGAAGAGGCCCCAGACTTTGGCGGGAACTTCTTGAGCAATGCAGAGATTCATAGAGATTCTAAGGATATCTGGGGCTTTGCACGATGAGCATTGGAAAGATCTTAAGGGTTCTAGGAGTCTCAACTAGTCTTAGACCGGGAACTCTCACTTGACAAACCCACACGCACATTCCTAGCGTTGCCTTATCTTTCCCATAACTATGAACCTTGTGCCTAAATCTCTTTTTATGGGATTGGGGTAGTGCGTGCCTGTAATCCCAGCACTTGGGAAGCAGATACCACCATGCTCCTCATTGCAAGTTCCAAGCCAGTCAGTCCAGTGCTAGCAAGTTAGAGACCCTGTTCCTCCCAAAATTTAATAAAGTCGAATTCTTTCAAAAGTAATAATTGAGCCTGGAATTTGGACATAATGTCCCTGCCTAGAAGTGGAATAGACGGCTAGGTATGACCAACAAGGAATGAGTAAAAAGATATTTGTCTGTCATACAGGTTATAGGAAGCATAAAGTAGACTGATTAGGTATGCCATCAATGTCAAGAAGGGAGATCATGACCAAAAAGTCATTTCCTAGGCCATATGTCTTAGTTAGGGTTATTATTGCTGTGATGAAACACCGGGACCAAAAAGCAACATGGAGAGGAAAGGTTTTATTTGACTTACATATCCCAAGTCCACTGAGGGAAGCCAAAGCAGGAACTCAAACCAGGCAGGATCTGGTGCAGAGGCCATGGAGGAGTACTGCTTACTGGCTTGCTCCTCATGACCTCAGCCTGCTTTTTATAGAACCCAGGACCATCAGCCCAGAGATGGCACCACCCACAACAGGCAGTGTCCACTCCATCAGTCACTAATTAAGAAAATACCCTACAGACTTACTAATAGATCTTATGGAGGCATTTGCTCAACTGAGGTGCCTCCCCTCAAATGACTGCATCATTCCCCCCAAATGATAAGGGACTTCTTTTCCTGTTGAGCTCTTCATAGTGTAGAAACAAAAGGGGACTGAATGGGCATGTTTATTGATGAGAACAATGCTTTGGTCTGTTTCCAACTTGCAGTTTGGACATGGACCCAGGGGAGGCAATACAGCCCAGTTGCTATGATCACTCCTTACTTAAAAGTCTTAGTTGACCACAATGGTAGCAGGGAAGTTGTTATTTCTGTTGTGGGTGGGGCTCTAGTGTTACCTGAGATAGGCAATGAGCAGTTGCTGAAGCCATGTGATGAACTGGTTCAGTTCATCTTCCAGTTTAACCCTCCTCCCAGGGCCTGGAAGATGGTTCCGAAGGTGAAGGTCCTTGCTGACAAACCTGACCACCTGAGTTCAATCCCCAGGACTCACACAGAAGACGAGAACAAGTTGTCCTCTGACCCCTACATGTTAACATAGCATTAAAGCACTCATACACACATCCCCCCCACACCCACAAACAGTGCGTTAAAAGGAATTTTAAAGACCTCCTCTTTGTCATTATACGTAGAAGGAAAAGGCAAGAGAATCAGATGTTCCAGGCCATCATTCCCTACATAGAGGATTAACGGAAGCCTCTGCTACCCAAGACCTCAATATACATACATGCAATAGGTTTTTGGGTTTTTTGTTTGTTTGCTTGCTTACTTGCTTACTTGTTTTTGGCTTTTCAAGACAGGGTTTCTCTGTGTATTCTTGGCTGTTCTGGACTCACTTTGTAGACCAGGCTGGCCTTGAACTCACAGAGATGCGCCTGCTTCTGCCTCCCAAGTGCTGGGATTAAAGGAGTGTGCCACCATGCCTGGTGATTAGACAGCTGTGAACTGCCACGTGGTTGCTGGAATTTGAACCCAGGTCTTTTGGAAGAGCAGCCAGTGCTCTTAACCGCTCTGCCATCTCTCCAGGCCCAACAATAGATTTTTTTATATAAAAATGAAATAGGATGTGTGTGTGTGTGTGTGTGTGTGTGTGTAATAGGTAATCAGGTGCTCCCAGCAGACATGAGGAAGGGGGCATGAATGGTTGGTGCCAAGGTCCCTGAGGGACACCCTGCAAAGGAGAATCTTTTCCAAATGAAGACTGTGTCATTTTTAGTTATTCCCAGGTCTCCCTATACACAACCCTTAAGGGATTGTGAGACTGTGGATCTGGATAAGGGAGAGAGTAGTTAGAGTGGAGAACTGGGGGAGGAGGTCAATAGCCAGAGATGGGAACAGACTTACAGGGTGGAGAAGGCTGATGCTGGATAGAACAGAGGTTGAACCCTGGGTTGTACAGATTGGAAGCCAGCCTGGGCTACATAAGACTCAGTCTCATCAAATAAACATCATAGATTATCCTTGGTACCTCCCAACTGTAGTACCTGTGCTCAGGAGGCTGAAGCATGAGTGAATCTGTTGTCACATTAGGCTACACAGTGAATTTAAAGCCAGCCTGTGTTATCTGGTGAGACACTGTCTCAAAAAATAAGAAAAAAAGTTAAGGAAAACCAAGAATAGACATTCCAGCTTCCCTTTTAGTATTTGCTTTCATCACCAGTTTGAGAAACATCAATAAGCAGCTTACTCCCATTGGGGTTAGTATTGTTCTGTGATAGATAACACAATTTTGGCTGGTCCCAGTGAGAATGGTGACCTCACTAAAAGACTGAAGATGAACTTGAATTCCTGACCCTCTTGTCTCACCCCCACATGCTAAGACTACAGGGAATCATTACACCACATCCTGAAATTTCCTTAACCATGACTATGGTGTTCATTTTCAGTGGAAGAGTTAGCTTTTTGTTCTGATTGTTACCAAGTATTATTTTAACAAATTACTAGCTCAGCATGTGTAAGATTTATTAACATGTTAGACTACTTTTCAAATGACTACAGATCACCAGGCGTGGTGGCACAAGCCTTTAATACCCAGTGTTTGGGAGGCAGAGGCAGGTGGATCTCTGAATTTGAGGCCTACAAAGTGAGTTCCAGGATAGCCAGAGCTACAGAGAAACCCTGTCGAGAAAAACAAAACAAAAACAAGTGACTAATGATCAAAAAACCTAAAGGTCCCACTTGTTGTGGTAGTGCATGCCTGTAATCCAGCATTCCAGAGGCTGAAGCAGCTTGGTAGCAAGTTCAAGGTGAGTCTGGCGTACATCCAAGACTGTCTCAAAGAACAAAATGATTAAATGAATGAAAATCAAATGAAAAATTTAAAGCTAAAATATATAAAGATATATCAAAAAAAGTGAAGGAAAATCAAAACATAAGAATGTGGTGCTACTTGGGAGGGCAAGCCCTGCACTTTGCCTGGGTAGCACACTACATCTGGTCCTGGATATGGGGGTTGTGGGTGAGCCAACCCTGCCTTTTGTCTGTTATGTGGTGGTGTTGGCTAGGAAGAGATGCCCTCTCCTCCCTCACCACCATTGGCCGACAGGAGATCTGGCCCAGATGGGGTCACAAGAATAGGAGAGCTGTCCCTGCCCCTCACATGCTGCAGCACTTGGGTGAACAGGCCCTGTACCTTCCCATAGTAGAACTGGTCTTGCAAGTGGGGGGTTGCAGGTCCAGAACCAGGGCTTTGAGTTGGCCCACCCCAACATCTACCCCATGGATGAACTGCTGGAGTGCAAGAAGAGGTTAGTTCCACAACCCAGGACTGCAGGATCTCCACGACTCAGGACAGTTATGGCATATCTGAGAGGAGTTCCAGTGAGGTTCCAGTACTGATGGAGTGGCGGAAACCAGAGACCTGGTACCAGACCAAGGAGTCATTATAATGAACATTTGTAAGCAGAATGTATGGACAAAGGGGAATATTGTGGAACACACTGAGATACACTGCAGCTTCCACATGAGCTGTTATTTTTTTTTTGGAGTTTTTTTTTTAATAATTTATTTTTTATTTCTTCAAGTTACATCTCAATCACAATCCCCTCCCTACTCCCCCCTCCAGTCCCACCCTTCCACCCTCCTCCCCCCCACCCCCCCCCTCCTCTTCCCTTCAGATCTAAGAAGATACTCTTAAATTAGTTTAAGGTATTTATTTTTCCCCCCAACAGCTCTCCCTTTCAGTCCAAATAATGGTTCTTTTTCTTATAACTATAAATACAATACAAAACAACAGAAATAAATAGGCCACGATTATAAGAGTTATATGGCTTAGCATACATTCCCAATGTCCAGTCCATATGTACTTGGCACCTGACTTTAACATTCTACTATCTAACCATCTCCATGAGTTTAAAGTTCTATATCTAACTCAGCTTTCATACTAACTTGCCTCATAATTTTAAAAATATCTTCTTAGATCCAGAACACCCTCTTGATTCCTAAACAACTCAAAATTTAACTATGACACTCTAGGTATCTATTCTTCAACCACCTCAGAGACCTGAGAGGGATAAATATATCTGATTATATAGGAAGTGCAGGGCCTGCAGCTTCCAAAACTAAGAAATGACATACCAGTGGCTGCCTGGACAGTTCCCATTTTCTCTCCATACATTACAGCATCAATCTTCAGCCATTTGGCCCCATTTCTCTGACAGACATTGGTTGTAGAGCAGGAATTATGAAGGACTTACCTACCCTGTCTTGGCAGAGTTAGGCTGTCGACTTACCTGCTTCCAAGTTTTGTCCTTTTTGGACAGAAGTCTGTCTACAGTTGAAGCAAGTGGTTTTTCTTGCCAAGAGAATGGCTTACCACCAATTTAATCATCTCCCACTGGAGATTCTTCGATGCTCATCTTCTACTTGGAGTAATATAGGGGGTTCTGTCAGGAGCTGACATGTCTCGATATCAAAAAATCTTAAGTTAAGAAAACATCTTTGAAGCCGGGCGGTGGTGGCGCACGCCTTTAATCCCAGCACTTGGGAGGCAGAGGCAGGCGGATCTTTGTGAGTTCAAGGCCAGCCTGGTCTACAAAGCGAGTCCAGGACAGCCAGAGATATTCAGAGAAACCCTGTCTCGAAAAACCAAAAAAAAAAAAAAAAAAAAGAAAACATCTTTGAATGCCAGAGCTGTTATTTTTTATGCTGGGACAGACTGCAAGGGTGGAGGGTGAGTCTGGGGGGGGGTGGGAGATAGGAGGGAACAGGGTGCATGATGTGAAATTCACATAATAATTTTTTTTAAATGTGGCGCTAGAAAAAGTTGACAATAGCTAAAAGATTCCTAAATATGGTGAAGAATACAGACCTACAGATCCAAGTTTAGACAGCCAAAAGAATTAACTCAGGGACTTTCCAGAACTGAGTAGTGACAGCTATGACAAGGAAAGACAGCCGAAAGCCAGACCTAGAAGGAGCTATGCATGAATAAACATGTCAGTGAAACAAACTAATTTATATAATTAGCATATTAATAATTACCAAGAGGGTCCTATAACTCCCTTTATGAGCATTCCCAAAGTCATCCCAGTGGCCCCACCTCCTAAAAGTTTCAGTATTTCAATAGTACCATCCCAGAAGATAGTATCTAAATGTAGTAGGCAGCATAACATATCCAAGTCAGTCTTTGTTTTGCTAGTCAGGGATGAAATGCAGGGCCTTATGGCTGTATAGTTCGCTCAGTAGTTAAGAGCACTAGGTCTCCAGAGAACCTTGGTTTGATTCCCAGGACCTTCTTGGTGGCTCACAACTTGTCTGTAACTCCAGTTCCAGGAGATCTGACATTCTCTCCTGGCCTCCAAGGGCATTAAGCATATACATAGCATACATACATGCATGCAGGCAAAATAATCATACACATACTAATAAATTTTTGTCACCCCAACACCAGAGCTGAGGACAGAACCCACTTACTAGCAAGTGCTCTACCACTGAACTAAATCCCCAACCCCTAAATTTTTTTAAATGTGAAGCCTTACACCTGATAAGCAAACAATCACACTAAAACCCTAATCCTTTCCTCTTTCCTGGTCACAATTCTCTCTAGTTTTGTTTATCCATTATTGTTTTGAGACACTGTCTCATGTATCTCAGGTTGGTCTAAAATTTTATAGCTGAGGAAGACTCTGAACCCCTGACCATCCTGCCTCTACCTCCTGAGTGCACAGATTTGTGGTGGGATTAGTGACAGCATTTAATAGCATAGGGAACTTAGAATAGTAAAAGCCTGGACTTTAAGGTAAAAGACACTTCTGATGTGACATGTCCTTTGGAACCCACCAAAGATGGATGGTTTCTTTGATCATAGGACTATGGGCGGAGACATGCCCTGAGGCACCCGCCCCCAGACCACACAATCCTCGGCCTCTGCAAAAACCTTTGAAGAGAAGGGGGGGGGGGGCATGACTTGGAAGTGCAAAGATTCTGCCGAAATTCATTATGACACGTGAATATATTTAAGATTAACATAGACAGGGCTTGGTTGCTTTTCCTGTCTCATCTCCTCATCTGGCAGAGAAACTCACGAAGCACTCTCACCGGGAGGCTTCACCCTCTTGTATAGACCCCTTGTGGGATTCTCCCTGGTGCTCTGGAGCGTCTGGTTCCTTTTCCTGTCTCATCTCCTCATCTGGCAGAGAAACTCACATAGCTGTCTCACCAGGAGGCTTCACCCTCTTGTATAGACCCCTTGTGGGATTCTCCCCGGTGTTCTGGAGGCCTGAAGCATCTGAATGGTGAGCCTGGGAGACTTTTCATCTGATAAATAATTGGTCTCTAAGACCACAAAGGCAATGTCTGCTTGATAAACTGTCTTAGGATCTGAGGAACGAAATTCAGAGACTTTAAGACTGAAAGATTCACGCCCAGAGGAAAATATCCTTTTAAGAAACTCTAGAGCCGGGCAGTGGTGGCGCACGCCTTTAATCCCAGCACTTGGGAGGCAGAGGCAGGCGGATCTTTGCGAGTTCGAGGCCAGCCTGGTCTACAAATTGAGTCCAGGACCAGCCAGGGCTATACAGAGAAACCCTGTCTCGAAAAACCAAAAAAAAAAAAAAAAACTCTAGTTAATGTTAAATGGTTGTCTTTGTAGATATTAAGAAGTTTTAGGTGCTAGGTTTTAGAGTTAGGGTTTGGGTTTCAGGATTTAGGAACTTTATAGGCAATTGTTAGGTAATTGTTAAGTGTTAATATATATATGCTTGATAAATAAAAATGTACTGTTACACAGATTACAGGTTATATGCCAACATACCCGGTTTGTGCAGTACTGGGATCAAACCCAGGGCTTCATATGTGTGAGTCAAACATTCTTCCCTCCCAGTCACATCCCCAACCCTCACTGAGGTTTCTTGTGCCAAATCAATACTTTAATATTTGTCTTACAACCACAATTACACACACACACACACACACACACCACATTTATATAATCTTAGTGCTTTAGCATTTCCCTTTTAGGTTTCATTGCATTACCAAGGAAGGGGATCAGAGTTTTACTGAACACTTACAAGCTATAAGTGAATCATAGTTAGATATTTAGTTGGTTTCTATAAACACTCAGAATGTAAAAATGAGTATTGTATTTCAAGTCAAGAAAGCAGTTATATCACACAACTGTTAGCACCTACTACCATGAAAGAATCGCCAACAGAACACCAGCAACGTAAGAGCAACCCAGTCCACTGATTTATTAGATGGACATACTCATATAATCAATGAAAACTGTATGATATAAAATAATTTAGGAAATGTTGGGAATTAGCAGCACCATCTGTTACTGAAACAGCAAGAAAAACTTCATGTATTTTAAGCAAACACTAGAAGAGAGTAGCTACACATCTTAATGCCACTGCTCTGTGACGAATGATGACATTAGGAAAACACATCTCCTGTGCCAGAGATTTCAGTGAGCAAACCAAATGTACTGTTCTAGAAAAATGCTACTGAAGTTAAGAGATACTGCATAGTATAACTGGGACAAGGAGACTAAAATCAGCTGTGTTAGCATGGCTCAATGCTTTTCCTATGAAATGTTTAGTTCTGAATTATAAAATGAGAAATAAAATGTAATTTTTAAAAGACACAAATGGTCCCTAGGAAACGTTAGTGGAGCACAGATCACTATGAAAATACATCACTTTTCCAGTTTGCTTAGTAATTTTCTTTAAAAAGTCACGTGTTCTTCACAAATGGTGTATACAAGTTGTGTAATAAGCATTTTAAAAAGTTTAAACACATGTTTAAAATCTTACAGATTCTCACTTTTCTTCAACATTATCTACAGTGTCAGAGTACGAGACTGACCTTGTGTAAAGCATACAAATTTACACACATTTTACAGCAACTTATTCCCTACATCTACAAAATTCACATTTATAATACAGGCAAGCACAAGGCCAGGATAAAATTGTTAAATTCCAAAAACTCAAACAGTATACTCTTTATTTTGTCCCCTTCAAAAAAAGTTCAACTTCGGCACCAAGTTTAAAAAGCCACTGTGTGGAAGGTAGGGAGACCCCACTTCCCAGTCCCATTTCAGCACACGCACACAGCTTTTCTGTGCTGGTGTAGGAGAGGGTTTCCAATTCTCTTATGGCCCCTGAGTCTGCGTCGCGGCACAGTCAGTTTGACAGAGTGCCTGCGCTGGGATGCCGCAGGAAGGCTGGAAGCCCGGGCCCCGCTGCTTCGACTTAATCTGTTCCGTCGGTGCTTCTTCATAAGGGGGCCAGAGTTGGACTCCTCTAATGTCCTTTTAAAGTTGGCCGGAGGAGTCCTTTCAAGTTCTTGAGCTTTCATTTGACCTGGAGGTGACATCTTTAAATTTTTTGGGTCCATGACAGTATTTGTTGAATTGGTTGGCACAAGGCCAACTGAGAGGGTATTATTCAAAGACTCATGAATCCTTAAAGTCAGAGTTTTGGGGCAATTTTCTTCAAGTACCTCTGGATCTTTTGAGGTCATCACTACAGTCTGTATACTCTCTGGAGCTATCTCAGCTGGAACCTCTAAAAATTTCTCTGAGAAGGCATTACTACGAACAAGGGCAGGTATATGGTCCTTAGAGTTCAGCCTTGGCCATGGAACTTCTTCCAGTGACTGAAAAAAAAAAAGAAAGAAAATTATTTATCTTAAGCTCAAAATAACCTGACACAGACAGTAAGTTCTTACAATGTTGTTAAGATGGCAAAACCACCTGATTGGGGTACACCCTTAATCCCAGGACTCCAGAGGCAGAGACAGGCAGTTCTCTTTGAGTTTGAGGACAGCCTGGTCTACAAATCGAGTTCCAAAACAGCCAGAGCTACACAGAGAAACCCCATCTCAAAAACAAAACAAAAAATGACAAAACCATGTCATGCACTCACTTCCTTCACTATAATATTTATTGAACTAAGGGTGGGGGTGTTGCTTCAAAGAAGACAATCAATACAAAAGTACCACAGGAAGAACACACCTCACAACAGATGGCATCATCTACCCAAGTGGAGGAGACTCATGTGCTCACAGGTACTTCCCAACTACAACTGGGACCAAGTAAGATACTTCAAGGCTTCAAAACAGACACATTAAAAAGGACACACTTGGCCAGGTATGGTAGCCCACTTCTTTGATCCCAGCACTTGGGAGGTAGAGGCAGGCAGATCTCTGTGAGTCTGAGACCAACCTGGTCTACGATGAGTGTCCAGTACAGCCAGGGCTGTTACACTGAGAAACCTTGTCTCGAAAAACCAAAAAACAAACAAACAAAAAAAGCATGCTCTCACTGGGCCTGGTGGCTCACACATTTAATCCTAGTACTCCAGAGGTAGAGACAGGAGGATCTCTGAGAGTTTGGGACCAGCCTGGTCTACAGAGTGAGTTCTAGGATAGCCAGGGCTATAAAGAGAAACCCTATCTTGAATAATAATAAAAAAAGCACATACTCCACCCTCTACCAAGTCATTCACTCTGTGCCCAGATGAAGAAAAGACCAAAATTACTTCTTTTTGATATTTTAATTTCTTAACTGAAACTGTATTTTTTACTTTGTTTGCTTAATAAGACAGGCTTTCTCTTTGAAGCCCTGGCTGTCCCAGATCTTGCTATGAAGACCATGCTGGCTTCAAACTCAAAGATATGCTGGCTGCTGTCTCCCCAGTGCTGAAATTAAAGGTATATACCACCACTGCCAGCCCAAACTCTGTACTTTAATTTTATATGCAGTAATAATTTCATACCAATGAATTAGCTCTAATAATTTTACATAAAATCTTTATTTTTTTACCTATGCCCATGATAAACTCAAGTTGACATCCCAACTTTCTGGTAAATCAAATAATGCTTAGCTATATAAACACTTTTTCAATTTTCATTGAAATGGATCATAATGAATATATACAACATACATAATATTACATGTGCAAGTAATTTCAGAGTCTAAATGAAAAACAAAAAGAAAAAAAAGGGAACAAAATCTTAAAAGCTTCAAAGAAATGAAACTATAACAGGCGTCATTCTGTACTTTTTTTTTTCAAGACAGGGTTTCTCTGTGTATCCTTGGCTGTTCTGGACTCACTCTGTAGACCAGGCTGGCCTTGAACTCAGAGATCCGCCTGCCTCTGCCTCCCGAGTGCTGGGATTAAAGGAATGCGCCACCATGTCCAGCCCTGTAATTTTTTTTAAGGTATGACTTTAATATGTAGCTTTCCCCATGTTAATCTGTTAGCTCTACATGCTCTATGTAACCCAAGCTGACCTCAAATTCATGTCAATCCTCCTAATCTTACTATTAGCTCAAGGTGGCCTTGAACCCATGATCCTTCCATCCCAGCTGTGTGAGAGGCATGCACAACCATGCTTGGCTTGGAAAGAAACATCTAACATGAAGTTTCTTTTAAGAGAGCCAAGTGTACAAGTGCATACCTGTAATGCCAGCACTTGGGAGATGAAGGCAAGAAAATCAGGAGATCACAGCCAACTTCAGGCATATAAAGAGTTTGAAGCCGGGCGGTGGTGGCACACGCCTTTAATCCCAGCACTTGGGAGGCAGAGGCAGGCGGATCTTTGTGAGTTCGAGGCCAGCCTGGTCTACAAAGTGAGTCCAGGACAGTCAAGGATACACAGAGAAACTCTGTCTCGAAAAAAAACAAAAAAAAAAAAAAAGAGTTTGAAGTCAGCCTGTGATACAGAAGACCCTATTTCAAAAAAATAATATCGATCAAACAAAAATTTTTATTCTTAAGTACTATGGACTGGAGAGATGGTTCATTATGTATGGTTAAGATGCTTACAACATAAGCCTAGCAAACTGAGTTCAGTCCCCACTACCCACATAAAAGCAAGAGGAGAAAACCATTTCCATAAAGTTATCCTCTGACCTCCACATGCACACCCACAACTCACACAGAAATAAATTTAAAAAGAAGCTGGGCGTGGTGGTGCACATGTTTAATCACAGCATTCGGAGGCAGAGGCAGGCAGATCTATGTGAGTTCAATGTCTACATAGTGAGTTACAGGACAGTCCAAGCTACATAGTGAGACCCTGTCTCAAAAAACAAAAAGAAAAGAAAATTAGAATAGTAGGGGTCAAAGGTTTAACTCTGTGGCAGACTGCTTGCCTGGGTTTGATAACCAACACAAGGTATAAAAATTTCACTTTGATCTAAATTGTAAGTCAGCTCAAACTATGAAGCAAGCCTGTGATCACAACTATTCAGGAGGTTAAGGATGGAGGACCACAAGTTCAAAGTGAGCCTAGGCTATACATTAAGTTTACAGCCAGCCAAAAGTAATGAACTGGGATGTATCTTAGCAGTAGAGTGCTTACCCAGTCTAGTGCTTACCACTAGACTCTGAGGTCTACCCTAGTGCAAAAACAAGCCAACAAAACAACAAAATCTCACTGTCAATTACTGATGAAAGGTTACAATACACTTCACTTTATTACATGTATATTTTTGTTACTAGTGTGAAGTAAAAGGTAGTAAAACAGTAACAATAGAACCCAGACACTGACTGACAGGACCACAATACAGAGCAGGCCTGTAATCCCAGCATGTGAAAGGGGTAAGCAGAAGAAGCCGGAGTTCAAAGCTAACCTGAGCTACATGAGAGCTTAAAAGATGATGTAGCATGCTGCTTTATTTCCCACTTTAATGATCGGTCTCCTTAAAAGTAAACTCTCACAGAGCCAGATTAACTGACTTCTAAATAAACCAGGAAACAGAAATGTTGTACTCATTTAAGTATGCTCCTCAGCTTATATTTTTTTGTTAAAAGATTTATTTTTATTTATGTGTATATGTATGTGTGCATGGCTACCACAGGAGTCCAGAAGGGGTTGTCAGATCCACTAGAGCTAGCATCATGTGTGGTTTTGTGCTGCCTGATATATGTGCTGGGAACAAAACTCAAGTCCTTAGAAAGAGCAGCAAGTACTTTTAACCACTGAGCCATCTCTCTCTAGCCCCACCTCAGCACATCTCAAACTCATCCGTTTAAATCCACAGGAAAGAAGAATATTCAGGCATAGTGGCATACTGCTGTAAACCCAGTACTCAAGTAGGAAGATCAGGTTGGAGCCTGAAATTGTGTTATCAAACAACTTAAAATAAGAAGATAATGCTGTTTCCTACCCATGGTAATAAAAAACAAAAAGTCTAAGGTCTAATATCGTAAGGACCAATTCAATCTTGATTCTATATGACTTTGTTCAAAATATTTAATCTCTCAGTGTTATTACTGATAGCACAGATCATATGAAGATAGTTCTGCATTACAGGTTTAAATGAACTATTATGTATACAAATGGTTCACAAATTTATAAATGTTTTACAAATGTTCATGGATTCATAAAAGGGATCAATTAAGTTCCACATGTTAACATTTTTTCAGTGACCACAATCATTTTCCTCTTAAGTTATACATACGCCTCGCTTCAAATTAGTCCTGTGTGAAGATGGTTCTCTGAAGAACTGAGGATACTGTTTAGTGGAAGTGTACCCAGCATTCACAAAGATCTGGGCAGAGGGAAAGGGATTCTTTTTTTTTTTTGGTTTTTCGAGACAGGGTTTCTCTGTGTATCCTTGGGTGTCCTGGACTCACTTTGTAGACCAGGCTGGCCTCGAACTCACAAAGATCCACCTGCCTCTGCCTCCCAAGTGCTGGGATTAAAGGCGTGCGCCACCACCGCCCGGCTGGAAAGGGATTCTTTCTGGTAATAAATTATATAGCGATGATCCATCATTTTCTTGAGCTTAATTCAATTCCAAAATTGTTTTAATTAACCAGGTATGAAAGATACCTGTAATGGCAGCACTTGGGAGATAAAAGCAGGAAGATCAGGAATTCAAGGACATCCTCATCTACACAGCCAGTCTGAGGTCACCATGAGCTATGCAACATGAGACTTTGTCTCATCAACAGACAAGCACAGCGTGTAGGAATGAACAAGAATCCCCATCCCCCAGCTCATAATATTTGAATACTTGGTCCCTAACTGGCAGAACTGTTGGAGAAGCATTAGGAGTGGAAGTGTGAAACTGAAAGAAGGCTTGAGGTTTTCAAAAGACTTGAGAGACTCCCAGTGCTCGATCTCTTGATTATGGATCAAGATGTGAGCTCTCAGGGCTGGCGAAATGGCTGTGCCTGCAGAGGACCCACGTTCAATTCCCAATAACCACATGACAGCTCACAACTGTCCATATTTCTAGTTCCAGACAGAGGATCTGGAAATATGCTCTCTTCTACCCTCAGCAGGCACCAGGAACACACATGGTGAACAGACATACATTCACACAAAACACTCATACACATAAAAAAAAAAATCTTAAAAAAAAAAAAAGAGTTCTTGCCAGGCGGTGGTGGCGCACGCCTTTAATCCCAGCACTTGGGAGGCAGAGGCAGGCAGATCTTTGTGAGTTCGAGGCCAGCCTGGTCTACAAAGCGAGTCCAGGACAGCCAGAGATATTCAGAGAAACCCTGTCTCAAAAAACCAAAAGAAAAACCAAAAAAAAAAAAAAGAGTTCTTGGTTGTTCTTTCACTCTGCCATCATAGACTCCAACCCTCTGAAACCATGAGCCAAATTAACACTCTTTTTTTTTTGGTTTTTCGAGACAGGGTTTCTCTGTGTAGCTCTGGCTGTCCTGGACTCACTTTGTAGACCAGGCTGGCCTTGAACTCGCAAAGATCCGCCTGCCTCTGCCTCCCAAGTGCTGGGATTAAAGGCGTGTGCCACCACCGCCCGGCTCAAATTAACACTCTTTTATAAGTAAGTCTTGGTTATGTGTTTTATCAGAAACAGAAAAGTAAATGACACACAAACATACACACACAACAAACCTCTAAGAATGATATTTACATGACACTAACATAACTTTAAAACTGTCCAAATGGGCTAAGGAAATGTCAGGCAATGAAGTATCTCCTGTGTAAGTATTAGTACCTGAGTCTGATCCCCAGAATCCATGTCAAAAGCCAGCCGTGATGGCACATGGTGATCACCCAAGGCTGGGGAGGCAGAGAAGCCTGAAACTTGCTGACCAGCCAGTCTAACTTACTTGGGTGAGCTCCAGGTCCCAATAAGATCTTATCTCAGAAAACTCAATGGCATTTAAGGAAAGACACAAGATTGACCTGTGGCCTACACATTTGTGCATGTACACACACGAGCGAGCGAGCATGCGCGCGGGTGCGGACACATACACCTGCAGCACTGCATACCTTGACTGGTGGTGTAGAACTAGGGGAAGGAGTCATCACACAGGTTTCTTGACTGTTGTAAGTAGGGCTATCAGTCAAGTTCAGAAAGAGTTCATCTTCATTGGTGAAGGTCCCTTGACTGTCTACTCCTGGAGAGATGCAAATTACAATGGCACTGGTGTTATCTGCTCGGAGCATACGCTGCCTCCAGCGGCCAAGTGCTCGATTCACAAGCATTTTGGCACAGGACTGTCCATGCTCACCCTGTATTTAAAAGAACAAGAAGAACATTAACTCTCGTTTACTTACCAAAACATATGTATAAAATTAAAAACCTGGTGGATCTAGTGGGACAGCTCAGTGAGTAAAGGTGTCTGTTTCAAGCCTGAAGACTCAAGTCCTCCTGTTCAATCCCTTATCCCCCATGGTAGGAGTGACCAGGTCCCCTTCAAGCTGCCATCTGAGCAACACATGTGCATGCATACACCACATGCATAAACGCAATAAAACAAAAATGTAAAAAAAAAAATGCTACTCAGGAGGCAGAGGCAGGCAGATCTCTGTGAGTTTGAGGCCAGCCTGGTCTACAAAGAGAGTCCAGGACAGCCAGGGCTGTTAGAGAAACCATGTCTCGAAAAACCAAAAAATAAAAATTAAAATTAAAAAAATAATAAATAAATAAAATGCTAAGTATGGCCAAATAGATAAAAGAACTTCAAATCCTCAAACATTATCCAAAACCTCTATAATCATGTTAAAATGATGCATCTGTAGATTTTTAAATACGGTTTTAGGTGGGCATGGTGGTGCAAGTCTTTAATTTCAGCACTCAAAGACAGAGGCATGTGGATCAATGTGAGTTCAAGGCCAGCCTGGTCTACATAGTGAGTTCCAGGACAGCTAGGTCTATACAGACCCTGCCTAAAAAATAATTAAATGAGTAAAATAAAATAAGGTCTTATCTTGTGGTTAAATTTGACACTGGTGTGCCAGGTGTGATGATACAAACCTCTAATCTCAGGACTGGAGAGGCTGAAACAGGGAGATCACTACCAGGCTGGGAAGTGAAGGGTGTGTTTTTATCTCTTTAATCAAGATGTTTGGCTTCTCTAACTCTAAGGAAAGTTACAGAGAAGTCATCTTTAAGAAGAAGTAAATTATTATAAATATAATTAACAAATAAGACAATTAGTGACATGTTCCAGTAGTGCCAGCTACTCAGAAAACCATAGGAAAATCACTGGTGCCCAAGAACAGGGACCCACACTGACAACACACAGAGATAGCCTAGAACACCCCAGAGCTCACTGTATAGCCCAGGCTGGCCTGGAACCAGCAGTCCTTCTGCCTCACACACCAGATATCATGAGTACAGGTGTTCAGTACTACACTGACAGGTGGGTGTTTTAGTTTGTTTTGTTTTTCGAGACAGGGTTTCTCTGTGTATATGACTGTCTTAGACGCACTTTTTAGACCAGGCTGGCCTTGAACTCACAGAGATCTGCCTGCCTCTGCCTACCCAGTGCCTGGGATTAAAGGTGTGTGCCACCACCAGCGACAGGTGGTTTTTAATGTGGAATATCATGAGCTTTGAGTTATAGAAACATTTTATGTGTCATTAAGAAAAATCACTGCCACCGGGCGGTGGTGGTGCATGCCTTTAATCCCAGCACTTGGGAGGCAGAGGCAGGCAGATCTCTGTGAGTTCGAGGCCAGCCTGGTCTACAAAGCGAGTCCAGGACAGCCAGATATACAGAGAAACCCTGTCTCAAAAAAAAAAAAAAAAAGAAAAGAAAAGAAAAATCACTGCCAATTAAATTATGATACACCATTTGGAAAAAGGATTCTAATTTCAGTGATGTTAAAAGGAGAACCATGCATGATGGTGCACACCTGTAATCCTACCACTTGTGAAATAAAGGCTGGAGGATCCGGAGTTCAAGGCCTGCCTCAGCTGCCTGAGTATGAAAGCAGATAGGCTTCATGAGAACCTGTCTCAGAAAACACAAACCAAAGAAAGGTGGGAAGTATGCATGTAAACTGACTAAGGGCAGTATCAGTTCTCACCGCTAACTACTGTCCACCAAACTCTTCAGGGCATGTGGCTCATGAGTGCAACACTAGCTGTCAGGAGGACTCACTGGGAAGCATTTCTTTGCTTTTCACTTTTTCAGCATATCTGCTTTACTTCCCAGCAAAGCTCCACGGAGAAAAATTGGTTCCGTACAAGTCCTTTCTTTCTTTCTCCCCCTACCCACTGCCCTTTTTTTGAGACATGTTCTCACTATATAGCTCTGGCTGTCCTGGAACTCTGTAGACTAGACTGGCCTCAAACTCAAGAGATCTTCCTGCCTCTACCTCCCCAGTGCCTGGGATTAAAGGTGTGTGACACCACCATCCAGCAAGCTATTTCATCTTTGCTACTATCTAACTGCAAAACACTTAAGTCTCTGAGTAATAAAAATGAATTTCAACAACTCATAGCTTTAACAAACTGACAATTTGATGGAACTGACATTTATACAGTATACAGTTTTTCGGATTAAGTGCTGAGCATTGAACAAGAGGTGTGGTAATGCATGCCTACAGGAACTCAGTTATGCCTCAACTATCAGGAAGGTAAAGCAGGAAGATTAATCCCAAATTTAGGTCAGCCTAAGAAATTTAGGAGAGATTCTATCTTACAGTAAAAACAGCTCAGGGCTGAGTTCAATGCTCAGTGCCAGAAAGCAATACCATTTTACATGTTATGCTAAGCAAATGCTACATTTGAAAGGTCATGTGGTATGTTAATCACATTTATAGGAAATATCCCAAATAGGCAAGTACATAGAAACAGAAAATCCCAGTGGCTGCAAGGCATATGGAAAGAGGAGGCTAGAAATGGGTGTGAGGCTGTTTGGAGCAATGACGGACAAGATGAACGTCTAGATTAACAACTATGGACATGACTGAAACACTTCAGACACTGTCAAACCACTAAATTGCTTCTCACCATCAAGTTTTTTTTTTCATCTTGGTCTTGGCACATGGAAATGGCATCTTGAGGTGGAATCATATTCCAAAGTCCGTCACTTCCCAGGATAATATACTTGTGCTTCTGAGGGTCAAGAGTATGGACACTTGTGTCTGGTTCAGGTGACACCACAAACTTACCACTGAAGAAATCATAGCTCCACAAGTCACCTGGAGGAAGATGCGGTAAGTTTTACTTACAAGATCAGAGTGTCACATCAGCAGACGGAAGGACAGAATCTCTAGGTCCATTCCTATAGATGCAGAACAGCACTGACAATACTCAAAACCCAAGCAAACACACTAGGGTCAAAAGAATGCCCTCAGCAAGCTGAAGAGCTGGCATAGGGATTTGCAGCAAATTTGTGATTCTAAGATTTTAAGCAGATACATAAGATCATGTATTTACAGAATGAAATTAGAAATGAAACTGTCTAGGGGAAATAATGGGGACTAATGAAAGAGGGAGTGTGAAGAATGAGCTAGCAGGGTATGGGAGACAATATGCTCAAAGTATAGACTTACTTAAATACAAGTGACCTTCTGTAACCCAGCACCAGTTTATATACCAATGAAAAACATTTAAGTCAAAACTATGTCATGGGGTAGAGATATATATACAAAGATGTGGGTTTGATCCCCAGAATCAGAAGTAAATAATTGAGTAGATACTTATTAAATCTTTTAAACAAACAACAAGCCAGGTGTGGTGGCACATGCCTTTAGCCCTAGTACTTGGGAGACAGAGGCAGGCGGATGTCTTATGAGGTTGAGGCTAGCCTGGTCTACAAAGTGAGTCAGGACAGCCAGGAGTACACACAGAGAAATCCTGTCTCAAAAAAAACAAAAAGAAAGAAGACAGAAAGAGGGGTTAGAGAGTTGGCTCAGTAGTTAAGAACACACTGCCAGCTCTTCCAGAGGACCAGGGTTCAATTCCCAGTATCCACATGGTGCCTCACAACCATCAGTAACTCCAGTCTCATGGAATCTGAAACCTTCTTTTCTCCTCTAAGGGCACTGCACATGTACATGGTGCGCAGACATATGTGCAAAGAGAATACCCATACACACCAAACTTTTTTTTTAAAAAAGAAATAAATTTAAAAGCAGACTACAGAAGAGGTACTTAGAAAAAGGGTACTATACATCCAAGACACAGATGACAGGCTTCTAAAGAGTTATCTAAAAAGTATTTGAAATGGGTTTTAAATTTGCTTTGAATTCATTAGTAAAAATCCCCAGAGTCTGAACTTATAAATCCATCGTGACTCATACTTATAAGCCAGTTCCCTAATACCATCACAGAATGTCTTTCTGTAGTTCAATATGGAGCCTTGGGTGCTTGCCTGCTGAACAGTCATTTCCCCTTTTCCATCAGTAGAGGGTGCTGAGAGGACACAGGAGCGATCCCTCTGGTTCCAGGGAGCTCTTTGCTTGCTGCTGTAGCACCTGACAGCTAACAAGTGCACATACTGTCAGACTACCAGCCTACTTCCCCCAAATTGCCATCAACTCTATAGCTCCCAGCCTCCTCCCTGTGTCTGATCTACCACAAAGGTTCCCAATACCTGCTTCAGTAATCCAGCCTAAAAATTACAATCAAAATAACCTTTTATAGGACCCGGGCTCCAATCCTAGCACCCACATGGCAGTTCACAGCTGTCTGTAATTGCCGGGCGTGGTGGTGTATGCCTTTAATCCCAGCACTTGGAAGGCAGAGGTAGGTGGATCTCTTCAAGCCCTTCAGTGACACAGCTGCTGGGAAGTTGTCCACACTCCAAAAAATACCACTTACCCATGCTCATATAAGCAATACCAACTAAACTTAGTGAACCACACCTGCACATTTTTTCCCTACTTGTTTAATCCATATCCTCACCTGTATTTGTTATTCTCTACATGACTATCATTGTGATTGAAGTAAAATGAGATCTCAACGTAGTTTTGATTGCATTTCTCTGACAGCTAGTGAAACTGAATGAATGCTTTTCAAATGCATGTCAACTGTCAGTTGTCTATTAACATTTTTTCCAATTTATTTATTTGTGTATGCACCCATGTGCAAGTGGTGACCATGTGACACAGGATGCACATGGGGGTCTGAGGACAACTTAAGGGAGTGAGCTCTCTCTGCAACCACCTGGGACCCAGAGATGAACAACGCAGGTTGCCGGGCATGGCCAAAAGCACCCTTAAACTTCCGTTTTACTGAGCCAACCCTCTGCTCAGGACTTTTGGGTTTTGGAGACAGACTCTCACTGTGTAGTTCTAGCTAACCGAGAGCTCACTGACCAGGCCAGTCACAAAGATGAAGAACCCTTCTCCCTCTGCTTTCTGAATGCTAGGATTACAGGCATGAGTCACAGCATTATGCTCAAGATAGTATTTACCTGTAACATTTGTCTGTCTGTCTGTCTATTGTTTGCTGAGGCAGTCTTTCACTAAGTAACCCCAGTCAACATGGAACTCTATGTAGACCAAGCTGGCCTTGAACTCACAGAGATCCTACCTAACATACCTTTACCTCCTAGAATTAAAGGCATGAGCCACTTCATCCAACCTGTAACATTTCTCTAGTCTCCTTTAATCTAGATTGACCTCACCATTCTTGGGCAGAAGGGTCCTTAAGGATATTATGTCCTTCTCAGTATATGCCACATTGGGAGGCATTTAACATTCAGTGTCCTCTACAGTTTAATTTTTATTATCCAGCCAGAGACACCAACACTTTTAGTACACCCGTGCTTTGACTAAAACTCATCATGTCCACCTCACCAACTTATTTTTGAGACAAGGTTTCTTGTATGCCAATAAGACTTTGAATCAAAGTCATTATGTAGTTGAAGATGACCTTGAACTTCTGTCTCCACCTCCCAAATCCAGCTAGTTTATTCAGTACTGGGATAAACTCTGGGCCTTGGGTGTGCTAGGCAGGCCCTCTAGCAACTGAACCACATGCCCAGCCCAATTCTAGCCCCATGACGACCCCTGGTATACTGTATGATCTTTCCCACGTCAGGGTCCATGCCTGACATAGTGTCACAAACTAGCCCATTCTCCTCTTCCAAAATGCAGCTAGCATTAGTACTCCCTAAAATTGGCATTTCTGTCACACTGTATAATGTATTTTCTCCTTTTTGTCCCCCAGCACTCTCTTTCTTTCTTTCAAGGGATTTCTTAACTTAAAGGAACCTTCACTCACTTCTACATTGCCTACTACTTCCTAACCGCATGGCTTGATTCCATTACAGAAGTCTGTCTACCTGCATTACACATCCAAAGTCTACCCAAACACCTGACATCAGGGTACTCAGCTACCTTCTTACCAAAAACAAACTGGTATTTTGTCATAGAATTTTTTCTTTCTTTTTTAAATTTACTTTTTGGTGTTTTGCCTGCATATATGTCTGCGTGAGGGTGTCAGATCCCCTGAAACTGGAGTTAAAGTTGTGAACTGCCATGTGGGTGCTAGGAATTGAAATGGGGTCCTTTGGAAGAGCAGCCAGTGTTCTTAACTGCTGAGCCATCTCTCCAGCCCCAAGAATTTTCTTTAAAAAAAACTACCCCAACGCAGCATAGCCAAACCAGGTATTTCATTAGCTATAATTCTCTAGTCTCAGCTATGTGTGACGGCTCACACCTGTAATCTCAGCCACTCAGGAGGGTGAGACAGGAGGACCACTGTGAGGACAAGGCCAGACAGACCCATACACTGATATCAGGCTACAATGAGACCTTCTCAAAAAGAAAACAAAACAAGAATATTTCTACCATTGAGTCCCTCCTACTCTCAGGAGTTCTCTCTCAATTTTCCTTAATAGACATATGTTTACTCTGTTTAAAATAAATAAAACAAAATATACTATATTCTTCATTGTAAAACCAAAAGACTAGGAAGAAACTATTTTTATTTTGGCACGGACAATTTATTTTGCTGAGGGAAAAAAAAAACCTCTGAATACTCAGGGCTGATGTAAACAAGAGTACTAAAAACAGTTTTCCTCACAGCATTAAGCTGGATAAGCATGTATACATATATATGTATGTGAGTGCTGACATACACAGATCTCTAAGTATCCCTAAGTATAGACAAAAATTAGCAACACCTCAAACATAAGTCATAAACAAAGAAATATACACTTTAACTCTTCCCTCAATTTAAAGTATTTTCATTCAGTATCCATCATCTCTAATCTTACCATGTTAAGGTCCCAGCTCTCCATATCATCTTTCATTTTACCACCTTATAGTGCAAAAAATATAACATGATTTTACCAAATATAAGTCCATCTTACCAAGTGCTCTTGCTACAGCCAGAAAAGGAATCTGGTCAATGACTGTACTCCTTCTAACAGGTCCACTGTGAGTGAGTCGAGGTCTTTTCCAAACTACACGATTCACTCCAGACTTGTTCATCACACTAAAAAGTGAAAAGAATTCATAAGTAATCCAAATGGCTAAATTATAACTAACCTTGATATGTTAGGAATTCATAAAAACGAGACTATATTATCACAAGATAATGATATATGTTCAAGTCAAAGATATAATAAGGCAAGGTTTTTGCTATAAAAAGACAGACAAAACAGAATAGGATTTACATGAGAGGAACTTGAATACAACAGGCCAAACAAAACCAACTGCAAATAATATGGAAATGAAGAGACAGGCCAAAGAGCACAGGATGGCAGGACTCAAATAATAAGGTGAAAAAGATGTTCCATAAATGAACAGCAGTTACATGAGATAAATTTAAGAGGATTTTGCAGTTTCTTTGGGGATGAAGGAAACAGAAAAAGTCAGCTGCAATGTTTCTGATTTGAAGGTTAATGAGAACTGCTGGGCATGGTGACTAGGACCTATAACCAACCCTGGGAGAGCTGTGGCAGAAGGCGCAACACTTGCTTAGACTACAGATTCCTATCCATTTAGATGTCTCTGTAATTCAAAGTATGAAACCAGACCTGGAAAACAGAAGTTTTATAGATACATACCTGGGAGTTACAAGATAGGAAAATCGTCCTACAATTTTGCCAAAGAATGAAAAAAAAAATCTTTCATCAGTATATAAAGGCATTAGCCACCTCAGGGCACCTAAAACTTTTATAAGTATGGTTAATTATTTGGAAAAAAAATCAAAGTATAATAGAGATGGTTGCTCATTCTGTGTTTGGTATGACTGAATGAGATTTACTTAAAAGAATACTGACCCTTATTTCAAATTAATCAGGGTTTCTCTCTGTCACACACACACACACACACACAATATTTCTGATTTTTTTTAAATGTCAACAGGGGGGCTAGACAGATAGCTGAGTCTGTTAAGTACCTGCCATGAAAACAGGAGAACATATGTTTTATCCTCAGGAACCAAATAAAAGCAATGTATGTAGGCACTGGTGGCACATGTTTACAATGAATGCAGTGCTGGGGAGGCATACAGGAGGATCCCTGGAGCTCGCGGGTCACTCAGCCAACACCAGTCAGCAAGGCCAGCCCAAAGTGGCCTTGCTGAGATGGTGAGAGACCATCTCAAAAACCAGGTGAACAAACCATTTCCCAAGGTATAGAAGTGTGGGTTCCTGTAATCCTACCTACTAAGGAGACTGGGCATGAGGATTATGAGATTTGAGGTCACCTGGACAACATAATAAGAACCTCATCTCCAAATAATATAATCAAGGGGAGGGGTCGGCAAGATGACTCTGGGTGGTTTCCAACAAGCCTGACAACCCAAGTTCAACCCACAAGGCCCACATATTAGAAAGAAAGAGCTGGTTCTGCAAGGTGTTCTCTGACCTTTACACACAAATCAATGTAATTAAAATTTTAAAGTTGGCAGAAGATATGCAAACCAGGTGATATGAAGACTTTCCCCACCTCGTTACTAGGAGATGAACATAGAGCCTTGAGCATGCTGTGTGCCCACCTGATTTGCCTCTAGTCAAATAGATTTGCCAGCTAGTCTCAATATTAATAAGAACTCTGACACACTGGTGCATGTGTCACTTTCCTATTAGTTTACTGTATTGATGCTGAGTAGCATGACTCTGTTCCCCTAACTAGTGAACACTTACTCTATCTGCACTGAGAGTCAATTGGCTTCACAACCTAGAAAACTAGATTAGGGCTACAGCTCAGTTGTGTAGCACATATATGAGGCCTTACGTTCAATACCCAGTACTACAGATGGGGAAAAAAAAACAAACCCCTGAAGAAAGGATATAGTAGGAATGCAATTGAAGCCCTTGACGGTGCAAGCCTATCAATCTACACTCAGATCTCCAGGACTCAGGTAAAAGCCAGACATAAATGCAGGAACATCTGTAATCCCAACACTCCTACAGGCAGGCAGAAGACAGAAAGAAGCTTTCTGTTCACTAACATGTGTATTCAGAAGAAAAATGGCAAAGAAAGCCTGTCTCAAGGTGTAAGACAGGGACCAATGCTCTACTTGTCCTCTCACCTCCACATACTTTGCACGTCACAAGCACTCCCATACAAGGTTAAAAGGAAGAAAGTAAGTGGAAGCCAAGTTCATCTAAAGAGAACAAGCAACCAAAACTAAAGGCCAAACCAAGAGATCAGAGCAACAGTAGGAAATGTTCATTCCGTATTGTTCTACACTAACCAATGTTAGTAAACACTGTAAGTAAGAAATGAGAAACTGATTCTACAGTTTAATTTTTATTAAACTTAAGGAGTCACATGTGGTCGGCCAGTGGTTACTGTTGATGTAGTGCAGTACAGTTAACAGATTGAAACAAGTACAGAATAACCAGAAATGTCAATATAGAGCTGTAAACGTCAATTTAGACAAGAATTCCAAAAAGTTCCTCATCCACCATTCTTTTGGAGAATAAGTTGAACTTTCAATTCTAAGAAAAGGAGAGTTAGAAGACCAAAGTCGTCATTTTCTTATGCTTCTTCAAAGCTGAAGCTCAAGTGGGGGAGAAAGAAGTGAACTGACCATTCTCAAGAACATAAAAAAGGAGAAATAGAATGGATGCCAACATTCTGTCTTCAGAACATTTGAAAGCCCAAGTATTCTTTCTAAATGATTACACCTGACAAGGTGAGCCCCAGAACAGAAGCCACTCCAGCAGTGATCTCCAATATAAATGTATAAGGACTTCTCTTGATGGATCATTGGCAAGAATAGTATGGTCTTTGTGTGTCTGAGAAACAAGACAAATAGTGGTACTGTTTAAGCAAAAAAGAAAGTTCTAAAACCAAAGCAATGTTACGACACTGCTTTTGCTGCATGCCCTGCTGTTGTTCTGTATTAAAAGGCAAATGCAAGAAACAGTCTGACATGCCGAGAGCTGACTGTGCATCAACAGAAGGCTGTGAAACTAAAGAGTGCCGGCCAGCTGCCTAGGTCAGGACAAAGGGAAGACAGGAAATAACTTATCACAACACAGCTCCATTTCTGAAAAAAGACACCTGCTCCAAAATGGCAAAAAGCGCATGTCCAACTGTCCAGATGGTATTTTTAAGTGAAAAGGAAAAACCAAAAGCTCTTTCTAAATGCTTTTTTTAAAATCAAAGAAAAAAATAATAAATAAAATATAACTTTAAAAATTCAAGCTAAAAAATAAGAAAATAATCGAGAATATTTTCTTTTAAAAAAAATCAGAAAGGATCAGGCCCATCAATATTAAAATGTATAGTAAAGGACTACTGACAAAAACTAAATGGCAGATATCTGCCTAGCATGTACAAGGACCTGGGTTTCATCTCCAGAAATGTCAAAAAATAAAATAATGCCTCAATTTAAAAGATTATGGGGACCAGGTATGGTGATGCATGCCTTTAATCCTACCAATCATGAAGCAGAGACAGACAATCTCTGTGAGATTGAGGCCAACATGGTCTATGGCCAGAGCTACATAGTGAGACCCTGTCTCAAAAAAATAAATAAGTAAAAGATTATGGGGGGCTGGGGATACAACTCAGCAGTAGAGTGCTTGTCTAGTATGCATGAGACTCTCAGTTCAATCCCAAGTAAAGAGAGAGAGAGAGAATAGTACTAAAATGAAAGACAAAAAAAATGAAAAAAAAAAACAAAGTGTATGTACAACTATCTTTCATAGGATTAAACAGACTATAGCCTGAAAGTAAATTCATTTAAGACTGCAGTTATAGAACCAAAGTAATAAAAGTATCCAAGACAACAATTTCAAGGACAAAGGAAATCTTGGAAACAATCCTTAGGATCCCCAGGAATCCCTTTGTAGCCACGGAAATGACAATGTGGGAGCTTTTTTGACACAGGGAATTGCTATGTGGCCTTGGCTAGCCTGGAATTTGCTTTGTAGACAAAGTTGACCTCGACCCTGCAGCAGTCTACCTGCCTCTGCTCCCAAATGCTGGCATTATAAGCACCTGCCACTACGCTTGGCTTTACAGGTGAGTTTTCAATAAACAAGGCCACACACTTCACTTTAGCTAAATGCAGTTTGAGACAGGATCTTACTGCATAATTCAAGCCCACCTAAAACTTACCAACCTATGACTACCAACTCATGGTAATCCTGCTTTACCCTCTAGAATGCTGGAATAGCAGGCATGAGACCCAAACCCAACATAGTTAGGTAAGTCTCATGTGCCCCAGGAATTCAGCATCTTCTAAGAAGACTGTAACCACAGGACTAGAGTAAGAGCTCAGCACTGAGGAGCACTTAGAGATCTTACAGAGAACCCATGTTCTATTCCCAGCAGCCTCACTGGTGGTTCACAATCACCCCTAACTCCAGATCCATGGGATCCAATACCCTCTTCTGGACTCTATGGTCACCTGCATATATATGTGGCATACCTTTAAATACACACTTACATACATACACATAAAATAAATAAAGACCGTACCTATCTGGTCTGTACAGTTAAACTCCACACTTGTTTGAAGCCACAGCTGAGTTTGCAAATAGAAATGTATAGTCTGTAAAGTCTCTAGTTAGATGAAGCTTCATTCTATGGTCATTTTACAATAAGCAATGCTGTCCTATACCAGATGTGATATTTGTTTATCTTAACCAAAAAAGTACAAAGAGAAAATGACTCAAGGCCATCTTTCCACAAAATAAAGAACGAAAGCCTGGTAAGCCTCCTAATCAATTAGAGGTGTGTAACTGTCCAAGCAGTTACTGGCTGCCATATGGGGAAAAAGTAACCTGTGCCTCTACTACATTGCTTAGATTTTTTTTTTTAATTCTAGTTTAAGATTAAAATCTAAAAGCTGAAGCCATGTACATATTAGAAAAGTGTCTCTCAAAACGCATTCTGGCGGTTCTTCAAGAAATGCCACCAGGGGTGGTGGCGCACACCTTTAATCCCAGCACTCAGGAGGCAGAAGCAGTGGATCTCTGTGAGTTCTAGGCCAGCCTCTCCTATAAAGTGAGTCCAGGACAGCCAGGACTTGTTACACAGAGTAACCCTTTCTCGAAAAACCACAAAAGAAAAAAGAAAGAAAGAAAAGCCAAAGCTTTCTGAGCTTCTGAGCAGGTGTGCAGGGTCAGCTGTCTCTTCATGAGAGCACCATGTGTCCATGGGTAGCTTTTCAACAGTGCAATGACCAGCTATGCTACAGAACCCTAAAAGTTAGTGTTTAAATGATGTATGTGCTCATGTCCTACAAAACCATGTATGGACGCTTCTACAAGTTCTAACCATGTTAACAGTCTAGGAAAAGCAAAGCTATGAGAGTGAACAGGTATCAGTGCTTGGCAAGGATGAGGGAATGAGGACTGAACAGGTGAAGAGCAGAAATGGAATTTTTTTAAGTACCTCTATTACATAGCTCAGGCTAGCCTGGGAGTTGCTATATGGCCCAAGATCACCTCAAACTTACTGGTACACACCCTCATGGCTGATACTGCATAATAAAACTACTTTCCAGGTAATAAAGTTAGCCTTCCCAGGGCTTGGTGGTACACACTTTAATCCCAGAATTGGAAGGCAGAAGTAGGACAACCTTTGTCAGTTTGAGGCTAACCTGGTCCACATAGTGTCTCAAAACAATAAACAATTATATTAAAATGCATGTGTGTCCAGCTACTGCAACCAGGGTAACATTCCATAACAGACGAAAGACAGAGGATATGAGACATTAGTTGTTATCTACTAAACACTGCAGAGACCTGCAAAAATGGAAAACAATGCCATTCCTGTCACTCAGTGTTTTATATCACTATACTTATATACAAACCCCAGAAGACTTAAAAAGGAGAGCACTTTTTTAAAAATCCAGGATTATGATAAAGGTAAACTATAAAAATAGTACCTGCAAGGCACATGGCATACACTAACTGTTCTGCTCCATCTAGATTCTGAAGGTCATGTCAGTTATTTACTTGAAAGGCTTACAATAAAATTCTACCTATTGTTACTTGAGATATTCTCTTTTAGAGCCATTTTCAGAAATAAAGCAAATGCAAAATAATAAGGCAAATATGAATACATAGATATTTTGCAACAAGCAACTGAAAATTCATAATATTAGGAAATTAAATGTTTTAAAAGGGAGAAAGAAAGGTAAGCATGGTTGCAGCGTGCCTGCAATCCCAGCAAAACACTTGGAAGGAAGAGGCAGGAAGATCAGAAGTTCCAGCTCAGGCTCAGCCATCTGAGAAAGAGGGAGTTGGGCCGGGTAGTGGTGGCGCACACCTTTAATCCCAGCACATGGGAGGCAGAGGCAGGCGGATCTTTGTGAGTTCGAGGCCAGCCTGGTCTACAAAGTGAGTCCAGGACAGCCAGGGCTACACAGAGAATTCCTGTCTCGAAAAACCAAAAAAAAAAAAAGAAAGAGGGAGTCGGGAGAAAGGATCTATTGTATACCCCCACTAAAGCACAGGGTCATGAGCTGTAGATCAGCCTGGGGTATGCAACGAGTTACATGCCAGGTTGGGCTACATAACAAAGCCTTGTCTCAATTAAAAGGGAGTAGAGGGGGAGATGTAGAAGACAAAAGACAGAGTGGACACAGCTAGCTAAACAGAACCAAAATAAGAAAGACAAAACAGATGGTTACCTCCCACCAAGTTCTTCGATTCTTTCTCTTTCCTTGGGAAGTTCTGGCTTGTGGTCTTGCGTCACCTCCAGGGCTCTGACAAAATCATCTTTTGGGTCCTCCTGAATGCCAAGGACCACCCCAGAGTCACCTACATGAGCTACATACATCTTCATGCCTCGTATGATAACCACACTGGCAGTTGTCCCCGACGTGCTGGGAAGACCAGTCATAGTCTTTGGCCATTCTGCTGTAATAAGAAAAAAACATTTTTATATTTTACTTCTCCAGGTATACACATTAGCACATTATCAGAAAATAAAAAGCAACATCTTAAATGAGCACATTAACACTTGAATTTGTACAGCAAAAAGCTTAAGAAAACATTTTGAGCTTAAGATGTAGCTCAGTAGCAGAGCACCTGCCTAGTATTCTCAAGGTCCTAGACTCAATTCCTAGTACAGAATGAACAAGAGGGAGGGAGGGGAGGGGAGGAGGGAAGGAGGGAGTGAGGGAGGGACAGGAAGGAGGGAAAAGTTTGGAATCTACTTGTCTGGGGTAGGGTTTCTATTGCTGTGATAAAGCCAAAACCAGCATGGGAAGGAAATAAAGAGTTTATTTCATCTTACACTTCCACATCATAGTCTATGATCAAAATCAAGGCAGGAGCCGGGCGGTGGTGGTGCACGCCTTTAATCCCAGCACTTGGGAGGCAGAGGCAGGCGGATCTTTGTGAGTTCGAGGCCAGCCTGGTCTACAAAGTGAGTCCAGGACAGCCAAGGATACACAGAGAAACCCTGTCTCGAAAAACCAAAAAAAAAAAAAAAAAAAATCAAGGCAGGAACCTGGAGGTAAACTGATGCAGAGATGAAGGAATGCTTACTGGCTCGTTCTTTGTGGTTTTCTCATAGAACCCAGGAGTACCAGCACAAGGGTGGCACTGCCTCCAGTGAACTGGGTCCTCCCACATCAATCATCAATCAAGAAAATGCACCACAGGCTTGCCCACAAGCCAATCTGGTCAGGCATTTCCTCAGCTGAAGTTCCTTCTGTGGTAGGTTTAGTGTTAGCATATATAGCATAGGGAACGTGAGAAAAGGTTGGACTTTAAGATAAAAGACTTACTTCCAAGTGACATGTCCTTAGGAACTCCCCAAGGACCAGGACTTCTTTGATATTAGGGCTAGGGGCAGGACATGCCCCCTGAGGTGCCACCCTCCGGAGGTCTCCCATCATTTCACAGCCCTCTGTGAAAAGCATCTGTATGACATCCCCTGAGGCACCTGCCCACATCTGTGGACCACCTGTGAATTCACACCCCTCTGCAAAAAGCTTTTTTGAGAAAGACTGAGCCCAGGGGCATAACTTGAAAAGAGTGCGAAAACCTCTGCTGAAGATATAAGTCAAGATGCACGTGGACGAAGAGCTGGGCTCCTCTTTCTGATTCACCTCCTCCTCCTCTGGCAGAGAACTCGCTTCAAAATCATTGGAAAGTTTCACCCTTTGATGTTGACCCGTTTTTGGGTCTAGAGAGGAGCCAGATGCTCCCTGAGATTCCAGAGTGCTTAGACACTGAGCTTCCGGGACTTCCAGCCTTTGCAGGCCATAAGCATCTGAATAGATGAGCCGCCTGGGAAACTTTCATATATTAATTGGTCTTAAGACCACTTTAAGAGACTTTAAGACCAGCCATCCATCATGACCCATGCTCAGAGAAAAATACCCTTTTGAGAAACCTTAAGTTAATGTTAAATGCTTGTATTATAGGTATTAAGAAGTTTTAGGTGCTAGGTTTCAGAGTTAGGGTTTGGGTTTAAGATTTAGGAATTTTATAGACAATTGTTAGGTAATTGTTAAGTTTTTTTTTTTTTTTTGGTTTTTCCAGACAGGGTTTCTCTGTGTATCCTTGGCTGTCCTGGACTCACTCTGTAGACCAGGCTGACCTTGAACTCACAAAGATTTGCCTGCCTCTGCCTCCCAAGTGCTGGGATTAAAGGCGTGCGCCACCACCGCCCGGCTAATTGTTAAGTTTTAATAAATATATGTGATAAATAAAAATTTACTGTTACATCTCTCTTCCAAAACGATTCTATTCTGTGTCAAATTGGCATAAAACTAGCACACTGCTTATCTAATCAATAAATTTATAAATACTATAACTACAATAAAACCATAAACCAACTAAGAGAAGAAATTACAAGATAGATCTTCTATCTCCATGTAACTGCATGGAGAAGCAAGGATATGTTGAGTTGTGTTTGCTCTCTGCGAGGAACCAAACCCAAGGCCTCCTACATGCCATGCAAATACTCTATCTACCACTAAGCAATCATCTTGTCAAAACTTAGCCTTATTATATCCTTCCAGAAATAGATGCTTGGTCTTGTTTTTAAAAGAAAACTTTTAAATATTCAAATTTTTTAAATTTTAATTTTATTTAGTTAGTTATTTGAAATAGAGTATCACTATGTAGTCCTGGCTGGCTTGGAACTTGCTATGTAGACCATACTAACCCAATCTTGAACTCAGGAGACCCTGTCTCTTGCCTCCCATATTTTCATTTGTGTGTGGCATGCATGTGTGTATGTGTATGTGACTATTACATGCACTACGTATACAAAGTACAAGATGGCCAGAAGGAGCCATCAGATTCCCTGAGCTGGAGTTATAGGCAGTTGTTTGTCTCCTGTTGTAGGCAGTGGAACTGAAGCCAGGGTCTCTGCAAGAGCAATACATGCTCTTAACTGCTGAACCATCTCTCCACTCATGCAACAACATTTACTGAATACCATGTATAAAGTTCTATACAAAAAAAGCTTGCACATATTACTTCAAATAATAGGGTAAATCTGTGTGACATAAAATTATTCCTTAACCAGGCGACAGTAACGCATGCCTTTAATCCAGTACTTAGGAGGCAGAGGCAGGCAGATCTCTGAGTTCAAGGCCAGTGTAGTCTACAGAATAAGTTTCAGGACAGCCAGGATTACATGAGAGAAACCGTGTCTTTAAAAAACAAAACAAAACAAAAAAGTTATTCCTATTATTTTATCTTACAAATGAAACAAAATCAATACTTTGAATGGTTAAGAAACTTGCTTAATATACCTCAAATATTATGTAACAGAACTCTCATATCAATTCCAAACTATATACTGTCTAATTAAATTCAGTGACGGTCAGCTGAGTGTGGTGGCTCGCTCCTTTAATCCTAACACTCCAGAGACAGAGGCAGGCAGACTTCTGTGAGATCAAGGCCAGCGTGGTCTACAGGATAGATAGCCAGGGATACACAGAGAAAAGAAACTCAGTCTCAGAAAGAAAAAAAAAAATACAGTGACAGTCAGCAATTCTGTAATACTAAGTTATAACTGTAAACTGATGATGGTAGATGGACTCACTCACAAATTCTGTCCACCAAAACTCTACTGAAAGGACAAACTATAAAACTAACCCCTTGTGCTCACTTGGGCAGCACATATACTAATATACCTTAAACTTGAAAAAAAAAAAAGGAAGTGGATTGGGGGGTTGAGGGAGAAGGGAGGGTGGGACTAGAGGGGAGAGTAGGGAGGGGATTTCAATTGAGATGCAATTTGAAGAAATAAAAAATTAATTAATTAATTAATTTAAAAAAAAAAAATAACCCCATAGCAGACATGAAGCACAGGAAAAGATCGTAAGCAATATGAAGGATTCATGTTAAGTTTGAGGAGACAGAGCTATACTGTGGATAATGACAGAAGGCAGTCATCTGATAAGCAAGAACAGTTAATAAGAAGGAATAAATTGGTTCTCTTTCCTAATTGAGTTCAAGAAACAATAGTAAAGGCTGAAGATAACGGGTGGTAAACCAAGGCTGGAGCGATGACTCAGTGGAGAAGAGCACTTGCTGCTCAGTCAGGAGGACTGTAGTCAGGTCCCAGCATCCACACCTGTAACTGAAGCCCTCACCAATCCAACACCTTCTTCTGGCCTCCTTATGTACCCTCAATTTTACTTAGTAAACTACCAGGAACAGAATGAAAAAAATACTTTACAGAATGGAAGAGGCTGTATAAAATGTTCCTAAACTCAAATGAGTCAGACAGGCCATCTAAAGGGAAAAAGAAAATGCCTAAACAGCCCTTGAACCAAAGAGAAAACTCGGACAAAAACATGCAAAGGCATTTGATTTTTCTTCAGTCATCTGGTAAACAGTAATTAAACACCACAAGCTACCATTACATGAGCACAACTGCTTAAAGTGTGACATAGCAAATGTGTTAGAAATGCGGAGCACCGGGCTTGGTGGCGCACGCCTTTAATCCCAGCACTTGGGAGGCGGAGGCAGGTGGATCTCTGTGAGTTCAAGGCCAGCCTGGTCTACAGAGTGAGTCCAAGATAGCCAGGGCTACACAGAGAAACCCTGTCTCAAAAAACCTAAAAAAAAAAAAACTAAAAACTAAAAAGAAATGAGGGGCAACACAGACTGCAACAAATACTGATTAGAGTATGAGTGTAAACTGGCACACTGCAGGAGCATGTGGGTATCAAGTGCAAGAGGCGAAGACAGGCATACTTTCCAACTGCCCACGTTCCTGCAGAAATATAATGCACAGAAACAAACAGCCAAAGCAACACTGTTCATGAAGGCTAAAAATAAACGTCAATCCTAATATCCTCCTGACTATACACAATGCATTAGAATCTCATAAATGAGCCGGGCATGGTGGCGCATGCCTTTAATCCCAGCACTTGGGAGGCAGAGGCAGGCGGATCTCTGTGAGTTCGAGGTCAGCCTGGTCTACAAAGCAAGTCCAGCACAGCCAGGGCTGTTACACAGAGAAACCCTGTCTCGAAAAACCAAAAAAAAAAAAAAAAAAAGAATCTCATAAATGCATGATATAAAAGAAGGTATACACAGTGGGAGTTACTGCAAAAATACCATGTTCAACAGACCTGGTAAAAATACCAAGAAAAATAAGCAAGTACCACAGAACTAAGGTTCAAGTGATGATTACTCCTTGGAAGTAGATTAAAAATATGAAGCTACAGTGGCAAAAAACTATAATCTTAACTACTAGGGAGGGTAGGGTCAGCAGTTCAAGACAAACTAGGGCAACTTCATAAGACTATTTCAAGAAAGTATAAAAGAGTTTACCTAACATCCACTAGCTTCTATATTCAATAACCAGCAAGACACATGAACACACGAATAACCCAGCATGGATAAGCAGGTATATCTCCAATACAGGCAATGTTCTCTTCTCTACAAGGATGTTATGTCTATTTATTCGCTACTGACATTCAATCAACTGTGACAGCAGACATATAGTCCTAGCAACTAGGAAGGTAGAGGCAGAATGGGTGATGAGTTCAAGACCAGCCTGCGCTATTTATCATGTTTTAAGCTAGCCAGGACTACATAGTAAGACCCTGTATGTTAAAAAAACCAACAACAACTAAGCAAACAACAACAAAGACAAATTCAGATAAACAAAAATTTACTAAAGGCATACAAGTAGTTGAATCGTGTATAAAACTCACCTAAAATACAATGGTATTAGGGTCGGGGCAAATAAGAGAACATTTAAACCCACAATATTATTTAAACCACATCTGAACTTGACATAATGGTGAACACCTGTAATATCAGCACTTGGGAGGTAGAGGTAGGAGGATCAAGAGTTTAAGGCATCTTCAGCTACATACAGAATTCCAGGGCAGCCTGGGCTATATGAACCTCTGATTCAAAAAAGAAAATTTAAAGTCCAGCATAATTGTGCATGCCTTTAGTCTGGAAGGTAAAGGATCTCTGCTCTACACTGTGAGTACCAGACAGCCAGGGCTATGTAAAGAGACCATGTCTCAGAAACAAAATAAAACAACAAAAAAAGTAAAAGAAAAAAATTAAAGATGGCTCAGCGAGCAAATTTGCCTCCAAGTCCCTGGAATCCATGAGGCCAAGAGAATCAACTCCCACAAGTTGCCCTCTGAACTTCACATGCTGCTGTACCACATGCATCCACACACACGCATAAAGTACACAGATAAATGTAAAAGAACCCCACGATTTTGGTCAAAAGTAAATTGTATGAACAAATAAATATTCTACAATGACTCAAAATAATGAAATTCACTTGAAATGCTGCCTTTATGATGTAACAATTTGTCTCAGATGTATTTCTGAATTTAAACTACTAATCTATTTATAGAATTTAATAACTCAGTTAAAGCAATCCTCCACTTGTTCTTTTTTTAAGATTTATTTATTTGTTTGTTTATTTGTTTTATGTACATGAGTGCTCTGTTTTCATGCACACCAGAAGAGGGAGCCAGATTCCATTACCGATGGTGCTGGGGACTGAACTTAGGACCTCTGGAAGAGCAGCCAGTGCTCTTAACCACTGAGCCATCTCTCCAGCCCCACTAGTTCTTCTTAAATATTCTCTTACATGTTTTCCAAATAAACCTATAAACTAGTTTTGTAGGGGTTTTGTTGTTGTTTTTAAGATGGGGTGTCTCACTGTATTTTTCAGATTAGAGGGAACCTATAATTGTTCTTCCTCATCCAATTTTATCCAAATATAATAGGATCATGGTTATGCACCACTGCACCAGACTCAGGATAATATAACATTTTTAGCTTCACACCTATATGGGTGGCTAAGGGAGGATCATCAATGGAGTCCCAGAGTTCAAGGCTGTGCTATGCTGTGCTGACCAAGTGTATACACCTACAAAGAACCCTGCTTTCAGTTTCTATATCACAGCAAAGGGCCATGTGGGGGGGGGGGGGTTGTTGCTGCTGTTTGGTTTATTACTCAGACTGGGAGCAACAACCAAATCCTCTTGCCTCAACTTCCTCACAAACTAGGATTTCAGTCTTATCCTGTACCAGGTAAGATTCAGTGGCTCTCTACTGTTTCTTTGTTTGTTTTGGTGGTGCTGGAGAGTGAACCCAAGGTCTTCTGTGTCCTAGGTAAAATGACCAACATCCAGTCTCTTTTTTTTTTTTCCTTTTCTAAAGATTTTTTTACTTCATGTGTATTTGTGAGTGCCTGCATGTATATCTGAATCACATGTATGCCTTGTGCCTGAGCAGGCCAAAAGGCACTGGATCTGCTGGAACTGAAGTTACAGACTGTTGTGAGCTACCATGTGGTTGTGGGAAGCAAACCTTGGTCCTCTCCAAAAGCTTTGAGTGCCCTTAACTCCTGAACCATCTTTCTAGTCCCGTGTTTTGGGGTTTTGAGATAGGATTTCTATAGTCATAAGGTAATTATGTAATTCAAACCTAATTTCTGTACTCACCCCATACCTGGTTGCAATCCTTGTTCTAAGAATCTCCTGTCTTAATGTGTAAGCACTGCTCCCAAATTGTCCCCTGATATGTCAATAAAGCAGCTTACAGCAAATCACTGAACAGGGGAGAGAATAGAGCTGGACTTCCTGCCCTCCAGGAGAAGAGGAGTTAACAGTTAGCAAGTAGGGGATTCAGCCACAGGCAGAGGTGCAGGAGAGAGCCAGGTGAAGCAGGAAAGCCACCAAGTGCAAGTATCTCTGGAGTTTAAACTGGGAGGAAGCCAGATTAGTTTAGGGGGTTAAGAATAGAGTAAAGCCAAGTGTGTGGCAGTGCATACCTTTGATCCCAGCATTCGGAAGAGGCAGACAGATCTCTCTGAGTTCAAGGCCAGCCTGGTCTACAAAGTGAGTCCAAAACAACCAAGGATATACAGAGAAACCCTGTCTCAAAAGAAAAAAAAAAGAACAGAGTAATGACTGCTCAGTTCTTCTTGTGCTGTGAAGTTTGTTTAAGAAATATAATAGAGTCTCAATTATTTGGATGATAGCTGGGTTAAGACAGAAACTGTGAAACAACTATAATTACATAAAGTTTACACTAACAGATCTCACTATATAGCATTGATTGGCTATACAATTCAGACCAGTCCTGAACTCACAGCAATCCTGTCTCAACCTCTGAAGTGCTGGGATTACATACCCAAGTCACCTTGCTCAGCTAAGACTTCTAATAAAAAAAACTAATGAAGTTTTTGAGTTTGGAGTATTGGAACACACCTATACTACAAGCTCTTGGGAGGTAGAGGCAGGAGAATCAGAGGTTCAAGGAGAGTCTAGGATTCATGAAATGGATGAAAGGAAAGGAAGGAAAAGAGGAAAGAGAAAGAGAAATTTTTTATTTTTATTATTTTTCAATTTCAAGTCAGAGTTTCTCTGTGTAATAGTCCTGGCTGTCCAGGACTTGCTTTATAGTCTAGGCTGGCCTTGAACTCACAGAGATCTGCCTGCCTCTGCCTCCAGAGTGTGCTGGGATTAAAGGCATGAGCCACTACACCCAACAAGAAAAAATTTAATAGCTGGGCGGTGGTGGCGCACGCCTTTAATCCCAGCACTTGGGAGGCAGAGGCAGGCGGATCTTTGCGAGTTCGAGGCCAGCCTGGTCTACAAAGCGAGTCCAGGACAGCCAGAGCTGTTAAATAGAGAAACCCTGTCTCGAAAAACCAAAAAAAGAAAAAAAGAAAAAAAAAAGAAAAAATTTAATAAAGAAAAAAATTACAAATAAAGCTAAAAATGTATGTGTACTTTGTGGCAAATTTTAAGCTTGGGGCATATATTATATACCCACTGGCAATATACTCATTTAACTCTTAGAAAGTGGACAGTACTATCACCAGCTCCACCTTACAGATAAGGACACTGGCACTCTGGTCTTATTCAACGTCACAGCACAAATAAGCAAATCTCAGATTCAAAACAAGCCATAAATATCCTCCTAGCTCTTGTTCCATTAGGAAGCTTATTATGGGGAGAATAAGCCATGGATAGGTCTTTGGGGGCATGGTGATAATAATATTCTCTTCCAAAAACACATTGAAAGCAATTATCATGAGTCTCTAAAAAATCACAGAGACTGGTAGAGATAGTAAAACACAAAGGAGCAGAGCTGATGATCATATATATTCTTACATAAAGTTTATTCACTGCAACAATCTGAGAGATAGTCAAGCATGGAAATTGAAGTCTGTAATCCCAGCACTTGCAAGTCTGAGGCAGGAAGATCACCACGTGAGTTCAAGGCTAGTCTCAGATGCATAGTGAGTTCCAGGATAGGCAAAACTGGAGTGAATGCTTGTCTCAAAAAAACCAAAGACAGCCAAGCGTAGTGGCGCACGCCTTTAATCCCAGCACTTGGGAGGTAGAGGCAGGCGGATCACTGTGAGTTCAAGGCCAGCCTGGTCTACAAAGCAAGTCCAGGACAGTCAGAGCTGTTACACAGAGAAACCCTGTCTCGGAAAAAAAACAAAAAAAACAAAGTCTGAGAACCCTTGGGAAATGACACAATTATAAATCAAATGATGATCAGAAAATGAAATGAGGCTGTAATTTCTGATTCATGCTCTTTATTGAAATAAATGCAGCCTACAACAACAAAAGGTCCAGGCGGCTTGGTGGCACAGGGAGTCAGAGGCAGGTGGATCTCATGAGTTCAAGGCCAGCCTGATCTACGAAGTGGGTCCAGGACAGTCAAGGATACACAAGAGAAACCCTGTCTGGAAAAACCTAAAAAAAAAAAAAAAATTTTTTTAAACAGCAAAAGGACCTTAACAAAACCAACTACCCTAGAATCTGGGCAAGTCCACAGGTTTTTACCTTTCTGAGATCTGTTTCTTTAGTTTTCTATTTTGGCAAAAAAGTCAAATTTATTTTCTTGAGTGAATAGCAAGTAATTATTGATTGATTACCTAATTCCTACAAACCGGAAGGTGCTCATTCTTCATCATCAATCTTCAGCTGGTTTCTGTTGCTATAACACATACTTAAGACTGGGTAATTAATTACTCATTTTATTTTGAGACAGATGTCACTCTTTACCCCAAGCTGGCCCCATGCACCACCACACCCAGCCATATAGTGAGACCCAATCTTTTTTCTTTTTTTCTTTTTTTTTGGTTTTGGTTTTTTTGAGACAGGGTTTCTCTGTGTAGTCCTGGAACTAGCTCTGTAGACCAGGCTGGCCTTGACTCAGAGATCCACCTGTGCTGGGGTTAAAGGCATGCACCAACTCACATGAGACACGCCTGGCATGAGACCATATCTAAAAAATAAATTCATTTAAAAAAATTTAAACTACTGCCATGTTTGATAACTTGAGAGGTGTTTTCCACTGTGATCTTTTTCCTTTGGAATTAAATATTTTGGGGGGAAGGTATCAGAGACAATGAAAATCCGCTTTTAGTGGGCTGTTATCCCTTGGAAACCTATGAGTATGATGGCACTATTTGGAAAAGTGTCTTTGAAGATGTAAGTAGGTTAAGATTCTTAAAAAGAGATCATCCTGGATTAGAGTGAGCACGAATTCAAAAAAAAGTGTCCTCAGAAGAGAGAAAGGAAGACAATGCAGGGACGAAAATACAAAAAGAGGCTGAGATACAGAGATGCAACCACCTTCAAGCCAAAAAAGGCAAAGGACTGCTCTGTAAGGCACCCACTCCCTCTCATGACTCCCCGATTCTCAACTTGACATCCAAAGCCATAAAAGCCTAGGTCTCTACTGTTTCAAGCCTCCCAGGTACTGGTTATTTGATACAGCATTCCTAGAAACTAACATAAGTCTGTTGCATAAATTTTCACCAATTAGGTTTTTTTTAAGATTTTATTTATTTATTACGTATACAGTGTTCTGTCTGCATGTATGCCTGCACACCAGAAGAGGGCACCAGATCCCTTTATAGATGGTTATAAACCACCATGTGGTTGCTGGGAACTGAACTTAGGACCTCTGGAAGAGCAGCCACTGCTCTTAACCTCTGAGCCATCTCTCCACCCCTCCCCCATTGGCTTTTTTTTTTTTACATTTATTTATTTGTTTGGTAATTTGGGGTAAGGAGGAGATGAAAGCCACAGCTTACAGGAGGACTGAAGACAACTTGAGGGAAGAGTGTGTTCTCTTATTCCACCAAGTACATTTCTAGGAATCAAACGCAGGTAATACATGTACACAGGAAAGAGGCCAGGACTGGGCCCTAAAAGCCTCTGGGGCTGCTGCTAACACCTCCCCTGCTTCCCTCCCCAGCAGGGTGTACCTGTTCCACAGGTAATGCTTTCTGCCAACCCTGACAACCTGAACTTTATCTTCAGGACTCAACAGTGGAACAAGAACCAATTCCTACAAATTGTCCTCTGACCTATGCCCACACCCCACAAATAATTAAAATAACAAGTTGATCAATGTGTCTATTTTAAAAATATAAAGTAGCCAATTTAGTTTATCTTTTCTCACTGAACAAAAATTCAACTAACTTCAACTGACCGTTGAGCAGCTACTCTACTTCATATGCTATATGGACAACACTAAGAATCTCAGTCACGCCAGGCGTGGTGGCACACTCGGCCAGCACTCGGGAGGCAGAGAGGCAGGTGGATCTCTGTGAGTTGAAGGCCAGCCTGGTCTACAAAGTGAGTCCAAAACAGCCAAAGCTACAGAGAGAAACCCTGTCTCAAAAAAAATCAAAGAATCTTAGTTACAAGTACCTTTACAGTCAGAACCCTCAAGACTCAGCTAAGAGCCAGACATGAGGACATGCTGGTCTCTCAGTGGTCGATATGATCTTCAGAGCAGCTCCTCATGATAATTCTAAGACCTCACCTATCCTCTCTGCTGTACTGACTCATGCACTGGTGTTGCAAAAGCAATGCTTGGTAAAACTTCAGTGCCTTAGTTAGCAGTGGTCAGGACAAAAGCTTCACAGTGAGCTGGTTGTCACTGTATTCTTCATAGCTATACACTTACAGCTGGGCTTGGGAGAAGGCCTGGTAAGGCATACCTGTAAACCTAGCTTGAAAGGAGTTGAAGCAACAGGATTAAAATTTCACAACCAAGGGGCTGGGATGACAGTTCAGTTAAAGTGATGCAGAACCCACATAAAAAGCCAGTTGCACTAAGAGCCTGTGATCCCAGCCCTAGGGAGACAGAAAAAGATACCTGGAGCCACTGGCCAGACAGCTTAGCCTAGTGAGCTCTACCTCAGTAAGAAACCTTGTCTTAAAACAAAAAAAGGCCAACAGTACACCTGAGTAATGATACCAAAGGTTGTCCTCTAGCCCACATGCACATAAGGCATGCCTGAACTACATACTGTAGCCCTACATCCTTAAAAAAAAAAGTCAGGCGAGGTGGTGCACACCTTTAATCCCAACACTTGGGAGGCAGAGGCAGCCTGGTCCACAAATTGAGTCCAGGACAGTCAGACCTGTTACAAAGAGAAACCCTGTCAGTAAAAAAAATTAAAGAAAAAAAAAAAAAAAACGGGGGGTGTGGCTGGAGAGATGGCTCAGCGGTTAAGATCACTGACTGCTTTTTCCAGAGGACCTGGATTCAATTCCCAGTACCTACATGGTCACTCACAACTGTCTGTAACTTCAAAATCTGACACTCTCACACAGACATACAAGCAATCTAAACTCAAATGCACCTAAAATAAAAATAATTTTTATTAAAAAGCTTTATATGGTAGCACAGGACTGTAATCCCAACATTTGGAAAGGCAGGAGGATCAAAAATTCATTTGCAGCAAATTTGAGAGACCTCCCTGAACTACTGGAAACCATGGTCAGGAAACAAAGAAAAGATAAATAAGCCCAATGGTGATGGTACATGTCTGAGCTAGAGCACGGTGAATCTCTAATCGCTGTTTGGAAGAGTCAGTTTGGGAACATGCATATGAAGTGACTACAGCTTCCCAATAAAATCTTCTCTGGTGCTGTCAATGAGAGTAGCCAATTACGTCTTGTATCACAAGCAGAAATGTATCAATATTCAGATATTAACACTGCACCATTATTTCCCAAATGAATGATACACTATGTCAAAGCTCACATGTAGGTACAAGACTGACTGAAACCTCAAGAGAGGAGGTTGGACTGGGAACCCAGAAGCAAATTTGCCAAACATATTCAAGACCCCAGGTTTGTCGAGGAGAACAAATATTTTTTGTTTGTTTGTTTGTTTGTTTTGGTTAGGTTTTTTGGTTTTCAGAGAGAGGGTTTCTCTGTACAACAGAACGTTGGCTGTCCAGGACTTTCTAGGTAGAACAGGCTGGTCTGGAACTCACAGAGATCTGTCAGCCTCTGCCTCCGGAGTGCTGGGATTAAAGGTGTGCTTCACCACGCCTGACCACTTTTGTTTTTGTTTTTAATAGATGGCGCAGATGATCTCCAGAGGCCACTCGATACTGAGAAGCTATAAAGACATAGGCTGGAAGAAGTCATTCTTTCCAAAACTTTTTTTTTCATTTTTTAAGATTACAGTATAAATATACCATCTCCATTCTCTCCATTCCTTCCTCCAAAACCTTCCATGTGCATACACACCCTCAAATTCATGGGGTAAAGATATTAATGTAAGACTATAAAATTTTCATTACTGAGGTTTCAGTTCACAATTCAACTAAACTTAAGATGTAACCACTCAACACAGAATATTCAATGATCTGAAAACACTAATAAAATATTCCTTTTCCCAGGCTGGAGAGATGGCTCAGTGGTTAAGAGCACTGTCTCCTCCTGGAGAGGTCCAGAGTTTAATTCACAGCAACCACATGGTGGTTCACAACCATCTATAATGAAATGTGATGCCTTCTTCTGGCATGCAGGGGTACCCGCAGATAGAATTCTCATATATGTAAAATAAAATCTTAAAATTCCTTTTCCCACTACATTTGTATATGAAGGTCCTTTATCTACTTCATCCATATAGTACAAGAAACTAAGTGCAGAAATGGATAAGAACTGAGATGTCTTCTATTAAGCCATACATTAAAAGAGATTTGCAAAAATAGAAAACAATGCCATTCTTTACATTAATAATTCTTACTTTGAAAATAAAACATACTGTTGGGCCTGGTGGTGTACGCCTTTAGACCCAAAGGGAGGCACAGACAGGTGGATCTCTGTGAATTCAAGGTTAGCCTGATCTACAAAGTGAGTCCAGGACAGCCAGAGCTACACATAGAAACCCTGTCTGGAAAAAACAAAAACAAAAAACCCTACTTTGGATAATAGTGCACACCTTTAATTCCAGCACTGGTGAAGAAGAGGCAGGTGGATCTTTGTCAGTTTGAGGGAGCCAGGTCTACCTTATGAGTTCCAGGCCAGGAGGTTAAACAGAGAGAACCTGTCTCAATAAAGTGATAATAATCAGGCTTGGAGAGGGAGCAGAGGATGGGAACTGGCTTCCCAGCACCTGTGTTGAGCAGCTCACAACCACCTATTATTCCAGCTCCAGGAGATCCAATGCATGTGACTCACAGGTACCAGCACATATCCGTATATACACACACAGACTACATACATTAGAACTCACAGAGATCCACCTGCCTTTGCCTCCCGAATGCTGATTAAAGGCGTGTTCAACCACGCCCAGCTTAAGTATGATTTTTATTAACATTGATCGATGTAACCCACGTGACCAACAGCTCTTGGGTCATTAATAATTTAACAGTACAGGAGCCTGGGGTAACAGCCTAGTGGTAGAGTCAATACGTAACGTGTGAGACTCAATCCCCAGCAGAAAAAAATAAATGTCTTAAAAGCAAAATATTTGAGAACTGCTGTTAACCCAATGAGAACAAACATAGAAAGTGTAGTGTCACATAAGAAAACACTGTCTTAGAATATATATGATATGTTTTGTTTGAGGGGCAATAAGCCAAAAAATGAAAATTATATTTATTTTATGTGTATGAGTTTTGATTGCATGTACATATGTGCATAATGTGTGTGTCTGGTGCATAGGAAGGTAAGAAGAGGGTGTTGAGTCCCCTCGAAATGGAGTTACAGATAGTTGAAAGCTCCCATGTGGGTGTTAGAAACAGAACCCAAAGCCGGGCGGTGGTGGCGCACGCCTTTAATCTCAGCACTTGGGAGGCAAAGGCAGGTGGATCTCTGTGAGTTCGATCGAGGCCAGCCTGGTCTACAAAGCGAGTCCAGGACAGCCAGAGCTGTTACACAGAGAAACCCTGTCTCGAAAAACAAAAAAAAGAAACAGAACCCAGGTCTTTCTGCAAAAGCAATGAGTGCTTTTAACCACTGTAGCTGTCACCACCCCACGTGTGTGTGTGTGTGTATGTGTGTGTATGTATGTGTGTATGTATGTGTATGTCTATGTCTATGTGTGTGTATGTATGTGTGTCTGTGTGTGTGTGCGCGCGCGTATGCATTCGTGCGTGTGTGTGTGTGTGTGCATGTGTGTATGTATATGTCTATGTGTGTATGTGTGTGTGTGTTTTGATTTTTAGACAAGGTCTCATGTAGCTGACTGGCTATTTACCCCAGGCTAGCCTGGAACTCAGAGATTCACCTGTCTCTGCCTCCCATTTGTTAGAATTAAAGACAAGAACCACCCACCATGCCAATCGAAAATGAAATATTTTAGTGTGCCCTGGAAAAGGTGAATTGTTGAAGATGACAAAAACATGGCTAATAAACAGTTGCAGAGAGAGGTTGAATATGGTCTGGAAAGAACTTAGCCCGTAGGTGACAGACTGCAAAATTTAATTTCCATCAGTACAAAATGAAGAGCTTAGCAAATATTAAAAACTTTTAAAAAATGTTTTCAAAATACTTTTTAATTTTCTTTTTTAAATTTAAGTATTGAAGATGGAGTTCATTTAAAGTTTCATTTGTTAAAAATATAAATATGGCCGGGCGGTGGTGGCACACACCTTTAATCCCAGCACTTGGGAGGCAGAGACAGGCGGATCTCTGTGAGTTCAAGGCCAGCCTGGTCTACAAAGTGAGTCCAGGACAGCCAAAGCTGTTATACAGAGAAACCCTGTCTCGAAAAAACCAAAAAAAAAAAAAAAAAAAGAAATATAATATAAATATG
>CAJQZJ010001558.1:10737320-10747905 GCA_907164525.1 Lophiomys imhausi
CACACACACACACACACACACACACACACACACACACACACACACACTATTCTTAACTATCTTATCTCCAGACTTCCTGTTCCTCTGTAGATCTCTGAAGCTGTGACTCCCTCTTCATCCCTCCCAGCTCTTCTTTTATTCGTGCCTTACTATCTGTCCCAGTTTACTTCTCTGTCGCTGTGATTAACCACTGGCTGAAATCAACCTAGGTAAGAAACTGCCAAATGGAAACTCAAGGCATGAACCTAAAGGGCTGAACCAGAACAGAGACTACCAAGGAGCACTGCTTTCTGACTTGCTTCCCCAACTTGCTCAGCTACTTGTCTTTTTTCTGTTTTTTAAATTTACTCATTGTGGTAGGAGTTAGTGAAATTAATAGTTCAACTTAGCATCTAGTAGCATATGCTAAGAAACCTCACAAGCCATGCAGATGACATCATTAGCTGTGAGAAGCAATGGGAATCCTCAGAGATCCTCCACCGACAATTGTGAGATGGGACCACACACGGATGCATGTACTGGAAGTCCCTCCACCTAAGATCACGACATGGGACAATATAAAAATCAAAGATCCATGTACTCTCAGTCTCCTCTCTCTGCCCTCACCCATCGAGAAGCTGCACAATATCAAGCTTTCTTTCTTTTGCCCTCACCAGCTGGGAATCCATGCTGGGGAAGAGCATAGCAAGGTATGCCATTGGCAGAGTTTGTACCGCTGCAATCCAAAGCAAAAACATGCCACAGACATGCTAAGGGAGAATCCTTTGGAATATCCTGCCTTGGAGCCCCAGAGTGCTGGAAAGGTGAGCGAGACATCCAGAATAGGAAAGCTGAGGGAGACAACAGAGGCAGTTCTTGGCTGATTGAAAAGACCACCCTCCATTGGCGGTCAGAACAGACTGACTTTATAAACTGGCCACAACTGAGTGGTGGAAATAAACTGGATGGACCATAAGCATAAAAATTACTACTTGATGAGATTGCCATAAAGTAAGCCATCCTACAGGAACCTATGCCAAAAGTATTAATATTCTTTTAAGAAACTTAAAATAATAGATAGCTAGAGTCTCATAGTTAAATTTTGAGTTGTTTAGGAATCAAGAGGGCGTTCTGGATCTAAGAAGATGTTTTTAAAATTATGATGCAAGTTAGTATGAAAGCTGAGTTAGATAGAGAACTTTAAACTCATGGAGATAGTTAGATAGTAGAATGTTAAAGTCAGGGGCCAAATACATATGCACTGGACATTAGGAATGTATGCTAAGCCATATAACTCACAATTGTGGCCTATTTATTTCAGTTGTTTTGTACTGTATTTATTGTTATAAGAGAAAGAACCATTTGTTTGACTGAAAAAAAAAGAATTATGCATTCTGGGGGAAGGGTGAGAGGATAGGAGGGTGGGGCTGGGAGGGGTGGAGGGAGAGGGCTGTGATGGAGATGTAACTTGAAGTAATAAACATTTAAAAAAAGAAACTTAAAATAGCCGGGCGTGGTGGCACAGGCCTTTAATCCCAGCACTTGGGAGGAAGAGGCAGGTGGATCTCTGTGAGTTCCAGGCCAGCCTGGTCTACAGAGTGAGTTCCAGGATAGCCTGGGCAACACAGAGAAACCCTGTCTTGAAAAACCTAAAAAAAAAAAGAAAGAAAGAAAGAAAAACCTAAAATAGTGTTGTGTTTTTTTATAGTGTTTTTAGGTATTAAAGTATTCTTATTTAGATTTAAGGTTTAGGTTATAGGATTTAGGTATTTTATAGGTGATTGTTACATATTAATAAATGTGTGATAAATAAAATATTCTGTTACAACTCATTTTATGTACACATAATGAGTGTCTTGGTATGTCTGCACCACATGTGTGCCTGGTGCCAAAGGAAGCCAGAAGAGGACACTGGATCCCTTAAGATTGTAGTTATAGATGGTTATGAGCCTCCATGTGGGTTCTGGGAAATGGAACTTGGATACTCTGGAAGAGCTTTCAATCCTCTTAAGTTCTGAACCAACACTCTAGCCCCATTCTCTTCTCTTCTTATCTTTAGGCTGGGGTTGTATCTCAATTGGTAGAGTGTAGGGGTTAGATAAATTAGATTTAGAAAATATATAGGGGTTTCTGATACTGTCTCTTAATTCGGGGCATGAACAGCATTATCAGCATGTGGACTAAAAACAGGAAAAAAACCAGGAAAGACTTAATAGACTAAAAAACAAGCATGAAGTCAGGAAAAACAGGAAAGACTCAATAGACTGAAAAACAAGTTTGAAGTCAGGAAAACAGGAAAGACTTAATGGACTTGAAGAAACAAAGTATCTGGCCTGACATTGTTTTCAGCTGCTAAGTGGGCGCAGCCCAAATTAAGCTGAAACAGAGTTCCTCCTATTTAAGGACAGTGCATGGAGCCCAGAGAAGAGAAGAGGCCCCTGATGCTAGAGAGCTCCAAGAGTCCTGCTGAAAAAAGGGCTGGCCATTGATGGCCAGCTCTCTCCCTGAAGCAGAAAGAAGCCCGTGAGCAAAGAAAGCCTGAGCAAGACACCAAAAGGCCAAGGACTGGACCCTGTGGCTCAGCTTTTGCCTGGAGGGGTTTGATCTGTCCAAACAGTGGCCTAAAGGAAACGGTGCCTGGCTTTAAGGACTGAGGCAGAGCAGCTGAGTTTCTGATTCAAAAGAAGTAAGTTGGCCTGCAGACCGCTGGGGTCTCCCACAGAGAAGAAAGCATGAAGCCTTATTTAAGGTGAGACTGCAATAACCAACTTACCCTGACAAACCTGCATCTGAGAGATCCAGAAGAAGGACTGCTAAGTGTATTAAAGAATCTACAACAAAGACTGTGTTCCTGACGACTGAGGACCTGCCCCAGAGACTGTATCATTCTAAAAGGTTATGAAAGTAGTTGTTATAATTATCAATAGGTTTAGTGGATAGGTTAAAGGGGTTGTAGGAATTTATAGGATTAATAGTTAAGAAATTGTTGGTGTTTGTTATAAGTGAATTTAGTAAAAATAAGTGTTAAATAATAATTTAAAAGTTCGGTTACAGTAGAGTGTTACTCTAGTGTAAATGAAGCCCTAGGCTTGATCCCTAGCACCTAATAAACTAGATGTGGTAGTGTACAGTTGTAATGCCAGCACTTGGAAGATAGAGACAGAAGGATCAGAAGTTCTAGGTCATCCTCTGCTACATAGCAAGTTCCAGGCCATCCTGGAATATAAGAGACTTTACCTCAAAAAAACATTAATAATTAGTCATTCTTGTTCCTGCCATTTCAGTTTTCCAATGCCTTGTTTGCTGTTTTGTTTTTGTTTGTTTGAGACAGGGTTTCTCTGTGTAGTACTGTCTTGGAACTCACTCTGTAGACGAGACTGGCTTCCATCTCAGAGATTCCCCTGCCTCTGCCTCCCAAGCCCTGAGATTAAAGGCATGGCCATCACCAAATGGCAATTTCTTGGGTTATTTCACTGAGTCATCTCCATTTGTATGCAACCATGGTTTCGGCCTAGTATGATGGCACAGACCTGCAGACTTAACATTCAAGAGACTAAGGCAGGAGAATTGCCACAAGTGCAAGTCTAGACTGGACCTGTAACAGTGAGATTGAGGCCAACTGGACAACAGAGTGAGGCCTGCATCAAAAAGACCAACAATACATAAAAACCACCATGATCTGGTTCAATAATACATGTGCTCGCACATGCATGCACACACACACACACACACACACACACACACACACACAATAATCTACCCAATACATACTCTGTCTCTGAAACAGGCTCTCCCTTTGTAGCCCTGGTTGGCCTAGAGCTCTCTGTGTATTCCAAGCTGGCCTCATACTCCTAGAGCCCCAGCTTCTGCCTCCATAGTGTTGGGGGCCAACATGTGCACCACACCTGGCTTGTTTCTCTTTCTTAATGAGTGGGTGTCTTTCTGTATAGCCCAGGCTGGCCTTAAACTCATGACCCTCCTGCTCAAGCCTGACTGCTGGGATTACAGGTTGCACCACCACCCCACGCTTACCTCTTTATATCACCTCATTTTTCTGTTCCTTTTTACAGCAAAAAAGAAAAAAAGGTTTTGTGTCTAATTGTCAATTCTTTTTTTTAAAAGATGTATTTATTTTATGTATATGAGTCCTCTATCTGCATGGACACCTGCAGTAAGAGGGCATCAAATCACACTGTGGATGGTTGTGACCCACCATGTAGTTGCTTTGAACTGAACTCAGGACCTCTGGAAGAGCAGGCATAACCACTGAGCCATCTCTCCAGCCCCTAATTGTCAATTCTAATACTACCTCATAGTTGATTCTAAACTAATTCTAAACAAGCAACCACTCCATCAAACCATGAAGGTTGCTTTTGTGACAACCAGATCTTCCTGATTCTGTAATTAATCCTAACTTTTATGGTTTGGTTTTGCTTGACTTGGATTTTTGTTTCTTTTGTATTCAGGTTTGGGGGGCAAGGTGTGTGTGTGTGTTTCCTGACTAGCTCATGACTTACTACCCCATTTATTCTATACTATTTTGGCTACATGGCTAGTTACAGCTCTTCAGATTCATGCCTCTTCTTGTGAGTTCCAGGATGAATCTCCTCCCATCTGACCCTATCCCAGAATCCTCTCTGCCTGCCGGATATCACACAATCTATTCTACCCTTTCCCATGTACCTTACCCTTTTTATTGGCAGGTGAAACTTCCACACAGTACACAAGAGATTCTGTCTTAAATTCCCCTTTTTAGTCCAATAAAAGCTCTTACTCTTTAATAATAAACTATATACAATAACAGGTATGAAAGCTATCAGATAAGAATTATATTCACAATGTACAGTCCATATGTATTTGGAGAAAGTATTCCATTATCTATCCTTTTGATGAGTTTAAAGTTCTAAACTTAAATCTTTTTTTTTTTTTTTTTTGGTTTTTCGAGATAGGGTTTCTCTGAGTATCCTTGGCTATCCTGGACTTACTTTGTAGACCAAGCTAGCCTTGAACTCACAGAGATCCACTTGTCTCTGTCTTCCAAGTGCTGGAATTAAAGGCTTGTATCCACATGCCATTTCAGACAGCTATGAACTGCCATGTGGGTGCTGGGATTTGAACCCGGGTCCGTTAGAAGAGCAGCCAATGCTCTTAACTGCTGAGCCATCTCTCCAGCCCACCTAAATCTTTTTTTTTTTTTTTTTTTTTTTGGTTTTTCGAGACAGGGTTTCTCTGTGTAGCCCTGGATGTCCTGGACTCACTCTGTAGACCAGGTTGGCCTCGAACTCACAGAGATCCACCTGCCTCTGCCTCCAGAATGCTGGGGTTAAAGGCGTGCACCACCACATATGGCCCACCTAAATAATTTTCTATCATAACTTGCATAACCAACCTAAAAACATCTTAAAGTCTTTCAAATTTTCTCTTTAACATTGGAGCATATATTTCAGCCTTCTGATCCAGAATATCTGACAGACATTTTTTGTGAAATGGGAATTATGAAGGACTTAGCAATCAACTTTCCTGCATCCAGTTTGTCCAGTTTGGACAGCATATTGTCAACAGTTGAAGCATGGACAGTTTCTTGCCCAGTGATTGCTTGCCATTTTTGAAGCAAACTCCAGATGGAGGTTCTTCAATGCTTATTATCTTCTTTGAAGTAGAATGGGGGTACTGCCAGGAGCTGACATATCTCATTGTCAAAAAAGCCTTAAATTAATAAAACATCTTTAAATGCCATATTCTGTAGGTCTCTAGTGTTTTTGAAGGCCATCTATCTATAGTATATCTGTATAGGCAAATGTTCCTTGTTTCTAGCTATTTACTATCTGTTCAACCTTGGACACATATTTCTGTAATAAACTAGACTAGTATCTGACATGACCATAAGTTTTTTTGTTTTGTTTTGTTTTGTTTTGTTTTTTGGTTTTTGGAGACAGGGTTTCTCTGTGTATCCTTGGCTGTCCTGGACTCACTTTGTAGACCAGGCTGGCCTCGAACTCACAAAGATCCGCCTGCCTCTGCCTCCCAAGTGCTGGGATTAAAGGCGTGCGTCACCACCGCCCGGCTATGACCATAAGTTTTACTGTGTAACTATTAACTTGCAATTCTCTTCTCTCTCTTTCTCTCTCTCCCCTCTCTCTGTCTCCTCTCTCTCTCTCTCTCTCTCTCTCTCTCTCTCTCTCTCTCTCTCTCTCTCTTTGGTTTTTTGAGACAGGGTTTCTCTGTGTATCTTTGGATGTCCTGGACTCACTTTGTGGTCCAGGATGGCCTTGCACTCACAGAAATCCACTTCCCAAGTGCTGGGATTAAAGGTGTATACCACCACACTTGGATTAACTTGCAATTCTCTTTTTTTGGGGGGGGGTGTCAAGACAGGGGTTCTCTGTGTATCCTTGGCTGTCATGGACTCACTTTTTAGACCAGGCTGGCCTTGAACTCACAGATTAAAGGCGTGGTTTAACCATTTATTAATAATTAAACTAAGTTTATTTATTTTATTTTATATGTATTGGTGTTTTGCCTGCATGTATGTCTGTGTGAGGGTGTCATATCTTGGAATTGCAGGCAGTTGTGAGCTGCCATGTGGGTGCTGGGAACTGAACCTAGATCCTCTAGAAGAGGAATCAGGGCTCTTAACTGCTGAGCTATCTCTCCAGCCCTAACTTGCAATTCTTAATTACCCTAAACAGTTTGCAATAGCAGCTTTTAAAAGGACTAGAACTTAACATTGCATCTTTGAGAATCACCTAGTACTTCAAAAAGAGCTGATACATGCTATGTTGCAACCAAATATAACCTCAATTTTTCATCAACCAAATACAACCTCAGTTCTGCATCAATAAACAAAGATCTATACCAACGTAAAATTTTTGGCTTACAGAATCCTCTTTTGGTTTAAAAGTAGATTCAATAATCTACACTTTATTCTTATATTATTCCTATATCCCTTTTTTCTTTTCAACCTTTCTCACCTACATAATAAAGAAGGAGAGAGGAAAGAAAAAGAGAGAAATCCCTGAGTTTAACCTCCTATACCTTGTTTCCTCTCTGACCAAATAACAACTTGTAACCAACCCCCCTAAATGACAACAAACATCCAACCCACTGGATGGTAAAAAAACACCCAACCTGCCTTTTGGGAATGGGGTGAGGCTCTTAAAGTTGCTTCCTTCTGATTTGGAACATGTTATCCTTTTGTGGGGCCCAAAGGAAATTGGGAAAATGGTCAAGTCTTAAGCAAGCTAGATGGTAACATTTGCTGCCCCATCTGTGTCCTGTTAAAATGCAAGCTAAAATAAAGAACAGTCTGAAAGGCTGGACCAATTGGGGTCAGGAGCTTTCTTTGAAGCTGTTCTGGAACCAAGTTTTAATGAAACAGCAATTAAAGTGCCCTGAGGTTGGAACAAGCAAGATGCTGGATCACCTGGACTACTTTGTCTTTATTAGTATATGGTCCATTTGCTCTGAAAACACATAAACATTTATAGGTAACATACATTTCTGCAATAACACATGTATGGAATGTGCAAAACGCACAGATCAGGTAAAGATGATTCTCTGCTCTTATGTGAACAGGTGAAAGGCATCTGTCTTTCTTTATAAGTTAGTTTGGACTATACATCCAAACTAATATAATTTTTCATCCATACCATATGAAAGGACGGCATGTTAAGTCCTGAGGATTTTGTACTCAACAAGATTTATTGGCTGTGCATAACTGAAGTCCTAACTGGAGGCATTTTCATGTCTTAGTCAGTCTCAAAGCTTTTCCCATGTAGAGGGATATGCAATACTTTACCTGTTTTGTTTTTCTTCTTGATTTCTTTCTTCCTTTCTACAACTAAGATCTTCTGGAGGTCTCCTCAAGTCAAATCTGATTTCCAACCATTTGGATGGAATACATAACTTTTCTTCTCCTGTTGAAACAAATAAAAAATCTCTTCTCCAAGGCAACATATTTCCTGCCCTCCATTCTGAGGTTATTACATATATAGGTTGGTCTTATTAATTAGTCCTTTCTAAACTTCAATGTATTTAGAAGCTCTGTTATCTATCTAATTGACATTTTAAAAATTTAAAGTAAATAAAGCATTATTCAGTCTATCTATGGAAGATCTCATATACCTCTTCTGTTCTATGAGCATTTCCCTCAAAGTCCTGCTAGATTTTTTCATAATTGCTTTACTTGCAGGACTGCAAGATGCAGTTATTGTCTGTAACACTTTCTATGCCATAATGTCTGCTGTATTCTAATGGATATATATGCTGAAGCATCATCAGCTTCAATCTGTAAAGGAATTTCCAAGATAGCCATCATCTCCAACAAATGTGTAATCTCAGAATCATCCATCTCAGAATTCAAGGCAAAAGCCCATTGAAATTCCAAACATATGTCAGTAACATGGTACATCAACATGTGCACATACCTTAATTCTCTAAACTCTACAGAATGAAGCACAAAATCTATTGTTTTAAGCTAGAATCTAGATTCTTAATATATTACATCTCTATGGGCTACCATTCTAATTCCTCGAGACTTTTTGGATTTTTCTCAACTGGAACTATCTTTTTTGATATTATTTTAAGTTCCATTCCTCAGTCCTTTATCTGTTTTATTAAGTCTTAATTAAGTCTGTTTTAGTCTTTTTCTTGTATCTCTAAAGCCCTTTTTCTTGAGAAGATATAAGAAGCCTTCTTGGCTATCATTTTAAAATAATTACCAATGTGATAATAATCGTAATTGTTTTGTTTTGTTTTCAAGACAGGGTTTCTCTGTGTGTCCCTGGCTGTTCTGGACTCAATTTATAGACCAGGTTGTCCTCAAACTCACAGAGATAGATCCTCCTGCCTCTGCCTCTTAAGTGCTGGGATTAAAGGCATGTGTCACCATGCCCAGCACTAATAATCATTATTGTTAATGTGTCAGTTCCAACTATGTCCATTTATCTCTCTTGTTTCTATCTATAAACTATTTAAAATGCCATTGTATAAAGTCCAAAGACTCCATGTTATTGTGCCTCTCATCTTTATATACCTTAGTTCTTTAAGTTTATTTAAATCATCTCATTTAAAGCATTATTTATGCTTTAATTAGACACTCATTTTTTGGGGGGGGGGGGTTGAGACAGGGTTTCTCTGTAGCCCTGGCTGTCCTGGACTCTCATTGTAGACCAGGCTGGCCTTGAACTCACAGAGATCCACCTGCCTCTGCCTCCCGAGTGCCTGGTCTACAAAGTGAATCCAGGACAGTCAAGGATACACAGAGAAACCCTGTCTCAAAAAACCTAAAAAAAAAAAAAAGATAGGGTTTCTGTGTGTAACAAGCCCTGGCTGTCCTGGACTTGCTTTGTAGACTACGGTGGCCTGGAACTCACAGAGATCTGCTTGCCTCTGCCTCTGCTGGGATTAAAGGCATGTGTCACCATGCCCAGCAATTACAGACAGCTGTGAACTCCCATGTGGGTGCTGGGATTTGAACCCAGGTCCTTTGGAAGAGCAGTCAGTGCTCTTAACCACTGAGCCACCTCTCCAGCCCCTCAGGCTGCATTTTATTTGCACAGCTCTGAGTTATTGCTGGGCCCACAGCAGGTTGTCATGTGTTCTCAGTGGCTACCTGCTGTCTACGGGCTGCCACTCAAGTGCTTATCCCACTACTGTGGGAGTATTTAAAGGGTTCATGCCTGGCTTTTCTGGTCTAGCTCCTGTGTCTGGAACTTTTGGCTAATGCCTGAATCTAATGTCTAATAATGTATAATTATTATTATTATTATGAAATTTAGGAGCTAACAAATGCTCTTAATTCTTGAGCCACTCTAGTATGTATCTTTTTTTTTTTTTTTGAGACATGGTTTCTCCCTGTTGTCCTTGCTATCCTGAAACTCACTCTGTAGACCAGGCTGGCCTTGAAATCACAGAGATCCACCTGCCTCTGCCTCTGCCTCCTGAGTGCTGGCACCACCACACTGGCTAGTATGTAGCATTTTAACTCAGCCGTATTATTTATTAAACTTCTGTTGGAGAAAGCTTTAAGCCCTGAGTAATGTACCCTTCAAACTTTGATACAAATTAGCAAGGAACACCTTCAAAATAGAAACTAGTCAATTTTATCCCTCTCCACTCCCCGTCTTTTCTTGAAGGAAAGACTCTCAATGTTGCTTGATTCATCTTTTGTGCTTGAGTGATCCTCTTATATCCTCCTTCCAGGTAACTGCAGGTGTATACTACCACACCCAGCTTTAGTAAAATTTAAACACTGCATTTGCTTTAAGGTGTGGATGTAGCAAATCTGGTTTCTGAACTACTATAGAAACAGGTCATTTCAGCTGGGCGTGGTGGCACATGCCTTTAATCCCAGCACTCAGGAGGCAGAGTCAGGCGGATCTCTGTGAGTTCGAGGCCTGTCTAGTCTACAAAGCAAGTCCAGGACAGCCAGAGATACACAGAGAAACCCTGTCTCGAAAAACAAAAAAGGAAAGAAAGAAAGAGAGAAAGAGAGAAAGAGAGAAAGAGAGAAAGAGAGAAAGAGAGAAAGAGAGAAAGAGAGAGAGAGAGAGAGAGAGAGAAAGAAAGAAAGAAAGAAAGAAAGAAAGAAAGAAAGAAAGAAAGA
>CAJQZJ010001558.1:10747915-10851593 GCA_907164525.1 Lophiomys imhausi
AGAAAGAAAGAAAGAAAGAAAGAAAGAAAGAAAGAAAGAAAGAAAGAAAGATCATTTCAAAATACCACCTCCCCTTGCATCTTCTGCCTCCATCCAATTGTTGAGACTTGAGTGAATTTAAGAATGGACTTAAGTTCATTAAGTCAAGCCGGGAGGTTGGCACAGGCCTTTAATCCAGCACTTGGGAGGCAGAAGTGGATCTCTGTGAGTTCAAGACCAGCCTGATCTACAGAGTGAGTTCCAGGACAGCCAGGGATGTTACAAAGAGAAACCCTGTCTCAAAAAACCTAAAAATAAAATAAATAAACAACGAATGGACTTCCATGAAGGTGAGATAGCTCAGCAGATAAAGGCATGATATACCCAAGTCTGGTAACCAGAGTTTGAAACTCAGAACCCACCAGAAGATTGTAGGAGAGAATCAATTCTAAAATGTCCTCTGATCTCTCTCTCTCCCTCACCCCCATCTCCCTCCCTCCCTCCCTCCAAGGCCTTGCTATTCAGCCCCCGCTGGCCTTAAACTCCTGATCTTCCTGCCTTCACCTCCGAAGTGCTAAGATTACAGACGTGCCACCATGCCCACCTGAACTTCATTTTCGAACTCCTTACCCTGATCCAAGTATCCACCTCCTAGACCCTAAGGGAGAAGGTACTGCAGGGAGGATACCTACAATAGAGCCATGCATGGTGCTGCATGCTTTAACCCCCTTACTCAGGAAGCAGAGGCAGGCAAAGTTTGTAAGTTGGAGGCCAGCGTGGTCAACATAGGCCAGCCAGGGCTACGTAGTGAGCCCTACAAACAAACAAAAACAAGCGACTGTACATAATATAGAGCCCGTAAACAATGAGCTGTGTCACCTCTTCTCATATTTTTAAGTGTATACGTACGAGTGTTTTGCCTGCCTGTATGTCTGTACTGTGTGTGTGTCTTGGCCTACAGAGGTCAGAAGACTGTGTCAGATCCCAAGACTGGAGTTACAAACACTTGTGAGCCACCATGTAGTGCTGGGAGCCAAAGCCAGATCCTCTGCAAGAGCAGCCAGTGCTCTGACCACTGACCCATCTCTCCAGCCCCAGCTCTTATCATTTGTAATAATTTTTATTGGCTTTTATTTAAATTTTCTCAAGACCTTTATTTTTTAATTCTCCTATTATAAGATCTCTGCATTCTCTGTGTTCTAAAAGAGCCAGATCTTCTCTCCTAGCTTATCAAACGTAGTTCCCAATTTCTTAGTCTCTGCCCTCTCCTTTTCATTTGACAACTTGTCATTTGACAACTTTCTCCATACATATTTTAGGTGTCTCATTTTATTTTAATAGTTCAAAGACATTTATTTGCCAATCTCCTGCTGCACTCCAACACCTTTACTTTAGATACATCTCCTGTTTGGTGCTCAGCAACTCCCTTCCTGCCATAAACCACACCAGTAGAAGAGTTACATCTTTCAGCTTTGATCTCTTTAAATCAGAATAAGAAGTTTAAGACACATACACAGTCCTTGTAACAGAATCGTTTGGGTTTTATGATTTCCCTATTCTACCAACAATTATTTATAGGTAGTCTCACCTGAACCTAATCAATTGCACTGTGGTGTGTGTTTGTGTGTCAGTATTATATGTGTGTGGTAAATTCACAGGGGTGTGGGGTTCACAGAAGGGCGCTGAATGTCTTGCTAAGTTGAGTGTCCTGCTCTATTATGATCCACCTTATTCCCTTGAGACGGGGTCTCTCATTGAGCCTGGAACAAGGCCAGAGGCCAGCAAGCTCCATCCACAGGACCATCTGCCTCTTCTCTAGTGCTGGGGTTAGATGCAGATGGTCATGCATGGTTTTTTCACAAGTCTGATAATTTGGATTCAGGTCTTTATGCTTTCAAAACAATATCCCCTTTTGAGCTATAAGCTATCAGTGCCAATCTTTTTTAAAGATGGCATGAGGATCAGGAATCCAGTTATTCTCAATTCCATAATAAATTCAAGGTCAACTAAGACTCCATTTAAAAGAAAAGTGAGATAAGATCTTGCTAAATTGCCTGTATTGGTCTTGGACTCACTCTATAACCCAGACAGGGTTTGAACTTGCAGTTCTCCTGCCTCAGCCTTCTGAATAGCTGGGGTTACAGGCTTGTACTACCAGCCCTACCTCTCAATTGCATTTTTCAAAAATTGATTTGCCTTGGGACCATAGAGATGACTTACCGGTTAAGAGTACTTGTTACTCTTACAGAGGGCCCCAGTTCAGCTCCCAGCATGCACATGGTGGCTCATACCCATTCTTAACTCTGGTTCCAGGGGATCAAATGCCCTCTTCTGATCTTAAGTGGCATGCACATACATGAAGGGAAAAAATGCACATGCATAAATAAATCTAAACATTGTTTGAATAAAAAAATAACTTTGGGGGCTAGAGAGATGGCTCAACGAACGGTTAAGAGAACTGGCTGTTCTTCCAAAGGATCCAGGTTCAAATCCCAGCACCCACATGGCAGTTCACAGCTGTCTGTAATTGCCAGGTGTGGTGGCACACACCTTTAATCCCAGCACTCGGGAGGCAGAGGCAGATGGGTCTCTGTGAGTTCAAGGCTAGCCTGGTCTACAAAGTAAGTCCAGGACAGCCAGGGCTGCACAGAGAAACCCTGTCTCGAAAAATAAATAAATAACTTTGGCTTTGTGGAGTCTCTCCAAATTATTCAATTTATTTTTCATGAAGAGAAATCATCTTTCCTACATTCACATTGTACATGTTATATAACATTTAATTAAATATGCACTTAAAACTAGAATAAACCAGTTTGTGCACAAGCACTGACCCAGCACATCGGAATAATAGTATGTGGATATATCTCAGCTGAAGTCTGTTCCCCAGGGTTCAACATGTTCTGGGTTTCAGTATCGCTTTCAAGGGAGTGGAGACCATTGCTGAACCAGGTCCAAGTAGTGACTAGTTGAAGAAGCTTCTGATTGGATTCCTTCCAGTTGGGCTTCAAATACTGAGGAGGTAAAGAAGTCAAAAGATTCATAGCTATGTGTGGTGGTTCCTACCTATAATCCAAATACTCAAAGGATGGAGGAAGGAAGGAGTTCAGGGATAGCCTGAGCTACATAAAGAATTCCAGACCAACCTGGTGTGGTTGCACATGCCTTTCATTCATTCATTTAATGTGTATGAGTGTTTTGCCTGAGTGCCTGGTGCCAGGGAGGTCAGAAGGCATCGGAACTGGAGTTACAGGTCCTTACGAGCCACCATGTCAGTGCTGGGAACCAAATCCAGGTCCTCTTTGAGAGCAGCAAGTGCTCTTAGCCACCGAGCCATTTCTCCAGTCCAGACACTTAATCCCAGGACTCAGGAGGCAGAGGCAGGTAGATCATTGCAAGTTCTAAGCCAATCTGATCTACATACACAGCTAGAAGTTCCAAAATAGCCAGGGCTACATAGAGAGATCCTATCTTAACACCCCCATGGGCACCCCCACCAAAAAAGAATTCCCCACAATATAAGACATGACTTTTGTTGTTGTTTTCAATGAGGCATCCCAAGGGACACCAAGAAACCTATCTTCGTTCTGCTGAGCAAGACCATAACCCTCAAGGCAGAGCCTAGTTGCTCATTGAGAAGGTCAAGGCTGAGATCCAAGATAAGGAAAAACATCCCATCCAACCACCAGCTGCTGACAGTCAAGGCAAGAGTCTTGACTGTCAGCAGTTGTTGACATCATCCAGAAAGAGTCCACCCTGCAGCTGGCGCCGTGCCTGCATATTGGCGTCACCCAGCCACCTTTCCCCCAGCTCCAGCAGAACAACTATGACAAAAAGGGCCTGCTGCAAACTTCCAAGCTGTCAACCCCACAAGAAGCACAGGCGCACACACAACCTCAGGCCCACAATAGGGTCAAAGCAGAGAGCTGCCTGCAGGTCATGACCCTGGAGCCTTCCCATGAGTTATGACCCATGATCATGTCCCCTTCCATTATGGAAAACAAAAAGGGAAGAGGGCCAGTGAGGTGGGGCACTTACTGCCGAATCTGACAACCCAAATTCAGTCCCTGGAACCCACATGGTAGAAAGGGAGAACCAACAGTATTCTGACTAAAACTTTTTTTTTTTCAAGACAGGATTTCTTTGGGTAGCCTGGCACTAAAATTTTTTCTTTTAAACAAAGAAAAAAAAAAGAGCTGGATGTAGGCCTAAACCTGTAATCCCAGTATTCAGGAGCTGGATCAAGTGGATCTGGAGTTGAAAGTTCGTTAGCTACACAACTGGTTCAAAACCAGCCTGTGATACATAAGACTTTCAAAAAGCAATGAGTATGTGAGGGGAATCTGGCTGCTGCCCCATTAACTGCCTGGTTGATTCAGCTGACCTGGCCGACTAGGCAGCTATCCCTTTCTTCCCTCGATGCTATTGTGTCCGCAGAAGGTTGTGCTGGATCCAAGACCGTCCCTGAATTGAGGTCTTCAGCAAAGGGTATATAGTATCTGTGCTTCCCCCAGAACCTCTAAACAGGCTCTCAAAAGACAAGTACCACTACAAATCAGAACACTCACAGACAATGACTAACAGTGCGTTTGTAATGAGAATAATATGCTTTACTCCGCTTACTTACATAAATTAAAATTTACATAAAGTATGTTCTGCTACTCTGATGAACCCTTTTATTTTCCTGTCCAGCATCCATTCATCTTTCCTTGGTAAAATAACACACTAATTTTCTTGTAGGTGAGCATTCCCTGTCCCACTCTGAAGCCAAGAAATTGAGGAGTAAAGAACCCAGATACAGCTTTGGAAAACAGCTCAGACTGTGTTAGGGCAATTCATACATTCCATCTCCATGGTTTTAAAGATGGATTTATTGATGAACTTATAACCAGAAGGCAATGAGGCATAAGAACATGTGCCGGGGCTCATGGGGGAAGGGAACTCATTCCTAAAAGCAGAGCTACTGATAGAAAAACAGTCTTCAAAGGACTCTGAGCTCCAGCGATGTAAAATTGTTACACCACCATTGTGCTGCCACAGGTGAAACAGTGTCAAGCTGTGTTGTCCCACTGTAGCCTAGGCTGCCCTCAACCTTGCAGCAGTCCCGCTGTCATCTTGCCAGTGCTGGAATCACAGGAGTTGGCCTGCTCTAGATTCCAAGTGGCTTTTTTTTTTTTTGGTTTTTCAAGACAGGGTTTCTCTGTGTAGCACTGGCTGTCCTGGACTCACTTTGTAGACCAGGCTGTCCTTGAACTCATTGAGATCCGCCTGCCTCTACCTCCCGAGTGCTGGGATTAAAGGCATGCACCACCACAACTGGGTGTTTCAAAACTCTTGATCTCGCCGGGCGGTGGTGGCGCACGCCTTTAATCCCAGCACTTGGGAGGCAGAGGCAGGCGGATCTTTGTGAGTTCGAGGCCCGCCTGGTCTACAAAGCGAGTCCAGGACAGCCAGAGATATTCAGAGAAACCCTGTCTTGAAAAAAAACAAAAAAAAAAAAAAAAAAAAAAAAACTCTTGATCTCAGCCCACCAGGGAAATGCAACTCAAAACTACGAGATTCTATTCCATACCTGTCAGAATGGCTATTATGAACAAATAATAAATGCCAGAGAAGAAGTGGGGAAAAGGGAAAACTATGCACTGTTGGTGGGAATGAGTATAGTAAAAAGGGATAGAAGATTCATTGAAAAAAATAATAAGCAAATGTCATATGATCCAGCTATACCAATCCTACATATACACCCAAAAGAAAGGAAATCAGCAACAATATTCACTACAGTCAAGCAATGGAGTCAGAGAAGGTGCCCATCCTCAGATGAACAGATTAGGAATATATGGTGTACACACACAATGGAGAGTATTTAGCCATAAAGAAGGTTACTTGCAAGAAATAATGTTTCTTGTTTCACCTGTTAAGTGAAACAAGCCAAACACAGAAAGATAGGCCAGGGATATATATAGCTCCATGGCAGAGAGTTTACCTGGAATGTGCAAGGCCCTATGTTCAATCCCTAGTACTATTTTTTTAAGTCAATAAACTGAAACTGCAATTTAATTATCAATTGTATTTATTAATAAGTATAAACTGTAAGATTAGGCCTGTGGAGCAGCTGGCGGCTTGGCAGAGCAGTAGTAGCCTGGCCCACCTTAACCGGCGGCCTGATTTGTCCTGGGGAAAAAGCCCTAGATCAAGGGTGGCCTACACCACCTGTTTGTAACCTAAACTCTGTTAACTAATATAAGTTGTTATATTAAGCCAGTAGAATTACCAGCGGCTTGTCAGGAGATTCACCGGCGTTCAACAGGAGTCCAAGGGCCCTGGATTGCTTGGACTGATGGCCTATAAGCTGCTGTGGTTCTTCCCCCAATAATTAAATACACCAAGACCTTTTTTTTTTTTTTTTTTTTGAGACAGGGTTTCTCTGTTTAACAGCTCTGGTTGTCCTGGACTCACTTTATAGACCAGGCTGGCCTCGAACTCGCAAAGATCCGCCTGCCTCTGCCTCCCAAGTGCTGGGATTAAAGGCATGCGCCACCACCGCCCGGCTACACCAAGACCTTTTAATGTTTTAACGCTTAGCCCTTAGCTGGGCAGACTCTAAGTTAAAACAGATCACCAAATCCCAAACCACCATGAGCCTGTGATTACCTTCCAGCATTCTCAAACACATCTATCTGCTTCTGTGTCTCCTGGTGGAATGAGCTAATCCTCTGTGTAAAATGCAGGGTTCCTGTTCTAATCTCAGGAAGTCCCACCTTCCTATACTCTTTCTGCCCAGCTAATTAGCCATCAGCAACTTTTATTAACCAATCAAGAGAATGCCTCAGAAAGGGCAGTAACCAAATCTCAGCATTGAAATCAGCCTATCAGAAGCAATGTTATTAGACCTTCTCCCAACAATAAACAGGTTTTTTTTTGTTGTTTTTTAAGACAGGAGTTCTGTGTGTAACAGTAAATTTATTAAACAAAATTTTTAATGCCAGAAATTCTCCAAGGAGGCCCCACAACTTCCAAAACAATACAGGCAATTGCCACTGCTTTGTGTTGACCACCAGAACCAGTTAGTAAGATGTTACTGCCTTGTTTGCAGGATGTGGGGGGTTGAATAAGAGTGACCCCCACAGGCTCATATATTTGAATGCTGAGTCACCAGAGAGTAGAATTCTCTGAAATGATTAGAAGGACTAAGAGGTGTAGCCTTATTAGAGGAAGTATGTCACTAGGGGTGCACTTTGGGATTTCAAAACCTCATGCCAGGCCCAGCCTCTCTCTCTCTCTGTTCTTGTGCTCTCTGCTTGCAGATCAGGATGTAGCTGTCAGCTACTTCTCCAGCATCATGCTTGCCTGCCACCATGCTTCCCACCATGATGATAATAGACTAAGCATCTGAACCTATAAGCCAGCCCCCAATTAAATGCTTTCTTCCATAAGAGTTGCCTTGGTCATGGTGTCTCTTCACAGAAATAGAACAGTGACTAAGACACAGGACATAGGAAAACCAAGCTGAAACTAGGCTAAAAGCTTTCTCCTTGCTTTCCCTGTCATAGTTCTGCAAGGGTCTCTGAAGGTTACAGAGGAGAGACTTGTCATCAACAGTCTTACTCAGCTGAGGGTCCTGCCAGCAGTAATACCAACTGGCAAAGCAAGATGTGAACCTTACTATTGGCTGCAGTGACTTCCAGCATAGCAGGCCATTGAACTCTTGAACTCACTGAAAGCTACACAAGATCTTTCTGTCAATATTGTGCCATGGAAGGAAGATGTGCTTGTGGGACCCTTACGAAGATAATGGTTGGTCAAGGGAAGAACATTTTCCTCAGTGGTGTAGACACATGTTCCTATAAACAAACTCCCACCCACCCACTTGTAAACAACTCTATTGAAACTGTTGGGTCACAAAAAAAAGTGTGGATACATAAAGGCAGAAAGGGGGCTAGTAGCTGGGAAGAGGAAAGAGATTAACAGTGGAAGGGAGACAAGATGAAGGTAAAGGGTTGAATATGGTCTAAATACATTATGTACATGCATGAAAATGTCATAATGAAACATTATGTATAATTAACATAATTCAAAACTAAAGAAAGCACACATTAATGTTTTCTTTCACATGTGATCTAGGGCAGAAATGACAATGATCTGGAAGCAGATGAGTTAAAGGAATGAAAGGGGATAGGAGTAGAGGAGTGGGGGAGAAGAGCAAAGTGTGATTCATAGATGTATAAAATCAGCACTGGCCCGGTGTGGTGGCACACACCTTTAATCCCAGCAACTGGGAGGCAAAGGCAGGAGGGTCTCTGTGAGTTACAGGCCAGTCTGGTCTACAAAGTGAGTCCAGGACAGCTAAGGCTGTTACACAGAGAAACCCTGTCTTAAAAAGCAAAATAAAATGAAATAAAACAAGCACTGAAGAAACCCATTGTTCTGTACAACTGATAAGAGTTCATTTAAGATGGGCAGTGGTGGCACAGGCCTTTAATCCCAGTACTTGGGAGGCAGAGGAGGTGGATCTCAGTGAGTTCCAGGATAGTCAGAGCTACACAGAGAAACCTGTCTTGAAAAACCAAAAAAGAAAAGAAAAAGAAAAAAATTATTTAAAAAATAAAATTTTGGGGGGATGGAGAGATGGTTCAGAGGTTAAAAGCACTGGCTGCTCTTCCAGGGTCCTGAGTTCAGTTCCCAGCAACCACATGGTGGCTCACAGCCATCTACAATGAGATCTGGTGCCCTCTTTTGGTGTGCAGGCATACATGCAGGCACTGTACACATAATAAATAAATCTTTAAAAATAAATAAAGACCTAGCCATACTACTTATGGGTATCCACCCAAATGATTCCTCACCAAACCACAAGGACATATCCTCATCTATGTTCATAGCAGCCTTATTTGTAATTGTTAGAAACTGGAAACAACCCAAATGTCCCTCAACTGATGAATGGATTAAAAAAAAAACTGTGGTACATTTATACAATGTAACACTACTCAGCTATCAGAAAGAAGAAACTCATGCAATTTGCAGCCAAATGGATGGAACTAGAAAAGCTCATCCTGAGTGAGCTAACCCAGACTCAGAAAGACGCACATGGCATCTACTCACTTATAATTGGATTTTACCCATATAGTATAGGATAACTATCCTACAACCAACACACCAAAAGGATCAGGAACATAGACTTTGTTACCTATTAATGGGACAATTTGTCCTAGGGTTGCTACCATGTAGGCCCCCAGTGCAAGAGGAAGCTCTTAGCCCTCATATGACTGTTGAACTGAGAGGGACTGATATGTAGGGACACTCCACATCAGAGGAGTGCGATGGGTGAGAGAGGGAGGAGAGGATGGGAAGGAAGTTAGAACCGGGTTGGGTGGAAAGAGGGCACTATGATGGAGATGTAACTTGAAGTAATAAATAAACATTTGAAAATAATAATAATAATTAATAAATATATAAAATTTTGTTCTTATTATACAAAAATAGCAATTCATGAAGCTGGAGAGATGGCTCAGAGGTTAAGAGCACTTGCTGCTCTTCCAGAGGTCACAGGCCCAGGTTCAATTCGAGCTTCCACATGGCAGCTGACAACTGTCTGTAACTCCTGTTCCAAAGAATCTAATGACCTCTTTGACTCCACAGGATCCTGCATGCATGTGGAGCACATAAGCTCTCTCTCACACATATACGCACACAAACAAAAGATAAATAAATTTTTAAAAATTAAAGTGTAGCTGGGTGGTGGTGGTACACACCACCTTTAATCCTAGCATGTGGGAGGTGGAGCAGGTGGATCTCTGAGTTTGAGGACAACCTGTAACAAGGTGGCTTTTATTATTTTTATTTTATTATACACTCTACTTAATACCTCAATTTTCCTTTCAACCCTTGTTCTTTCCATCCCCCCCCAACAGTAGGTAGGAGAGAAAGAGGGTTAAAGGGAAAAGGGACAAGGACATAGGTCTTTTTGAGCTACTTCATGCAGATTAGGTCATTGGGCTCTTTGGAGGCAATACCAATCTCAGTCACAAATCCAGAAGTCCAGCAAATCAGGAAACTGCAACAGGAAAAACCAGCAGCAGTTCAAGGGAACACCAAACAGGATGGAGAGCAGCAACTTCCTCTTCCTTTGTAGTGTCCCCTTCTCCTTGGGGCTCTGGCTGCTTGCTGCTAAGCCACGCCCCTGCTAGCTCGCAAGGTAATTAATAGTTTGCACCTGTGGTCTTAACTGAAGCAGCCTCACACCTGAGATTAAACAAAAACATTCTCATAACTTTTTTTTTTTTTTTAGGTTTTGAGACAAGGTTTCTCTGTGTATCCTTGACTGATCTGGATTCACTTTGTAGACCAGGCTGGCCTTGAACTCACAGAGATCCACCTGTCTCTGCCTCCCGAGTGCTGGGATTAAAGGTGTGCAACACCACACTCAGCAATTACAGACAACTGTGAACTGCCATGTGGGTGCTGGGATTTGAATCCAGGTCCTTTGGAACCGTTGAGACATCTCACCAGTCCCTGTTTTTGTTGTTGTTGTTTTGTTTTAATAAACAAAATTCTTTTTTTTTTTTGTTGGTTTTTCGAGACAAGGTTTCTCTGTGTAACCCTGGCTGTCCTGGACTCACTTTGTAGACCAGGCTGGCCTCGAATTCACAAAGATCCGCCTGCCTCTATAAACAAAATTCTTACCACAACAGCCTGATCTATAAAATGAGTTCCAGAGCAGCCAGAGCTGTAGCCAGACTTTTGGCTACTTTTTTTGTTTTTGGGGGTGTTTTGTGTTTTTGTTTTTTTGGAGGGGGGAGGTGGTTTTTTCAAGACAGGGTTTCTCTGTGTAACAGAGCCCTGGCTGTCCTGGAGTCACTCTGTATACCAGGCTGGCCTCAAACTTACAAAGATCCACCTGCCTCTGCTTCCCAGTTGCTGGGATTAAAGGCATGTGCCACTATGCCCGACTTGTATTGGGTTCTTTTTCTTATGCCCCTACACTATCCCTACCTCTTCCAACCTCCTAACACTAGGTAGGAGAGAAAGAAGGTTAGAGGGGAAAAGGGAGCTCAATATTGTTCGACTGCTTACTGCTAATTAGGGACATCGAAAATCTTGGAGCAAATTTGAGCTTTGTTTAAGCCATACTTTTAAACTATATTAATATCTCTATACACCTTCCAACCCACCAACCCCAGATACTAGAGAAAGGATGTTATTAGAGACAGAGTGTAGACTTCTTTAGTCGTAGGTCCTTGGGGTGATTCATACAAGCGGCAACAAGAACACAGCTAATCAGGAAACTAGCTGTAGTTTTAGAGAGCACCAGCAACAGAAGCAGCAGCAGCTCTCTAGCCCCAAATGGTGCCCAACCTGGACTTAGTCTTACCTGGGCCACATTCAGCAGCAAGATTCAGCAAATTCTCCTGAGTCCTGGATTAAAGGTGTGTGCCACCACGTCCAACAACATTTCTGTGGGGTTTGTTTGTTTGTTTGTTTTGTTTTTTAAAGATTCATTTATAGCCTGGTCTACAAAGTGAGTCCAGCACAGCCAGGGCTACACAGAGAAACCCTGTCTCTAAAAACAAACAAACAAAAAAAGATTCATTTATTTATTATGTCTTTCAAAGTGAACCAATGATGAGAAGCAATACCAAGCAAAGATCCCCTCTGCATTTCCAGGGCCTCCATTTATACCTCCTCAAAATCTGCACAAGGATGTTTTCCAATTGGCCAACCTCATATCCTCCATAAGAGATACTTTCTGTTGACGAAGATCACCTGCTCTCCAAGGAGTCTGTTCATCAAAGGATGTTTTTCAGCAGTGGACAAAGCACCTCCACATCCCATACTTGAGACCAAAACAAAAACATATTCAACACAAATCAAAACTTCCACCACACTTAGTAGTCAGGGTAATCTATAACCAGCAACCAGCAACAGCAGCAGAGGTGGCAGCTTCAGCGTCGTCAGCAGCAGCAGCAGCAGCAGCAGCAGCAGCAGCAGCAGCAGGAAGAGCAGCAGCCTTCACAGGCCCTCTTAGAGCACTAGCATTTAATATATACTTGCAGAAACTATTTGCAGCTGGCAAAATCATGCCCTTGCCAGAGCATGAGATAAATCATAGTCAGCTGCTATGGACAATCTGAAGCAGCCCCATATCCCACACCTGTGATTAAAACAAAACCATATTCACATAACATTTCTGTGTCGTTTTGTTTGGTTTGGTTTTTCAAGACAGGGTTTCTCTGTATATCCATGGCTGTCCTGGACTCACTTTGTAGACCAGGCTGTCCTTCAACTCATAGAGATCCGCTTGCCTCTGCCTCCTGAGTCTTGGATTAAAGGTGTGTGCCACCATGTCCAGCAACATTTCTGTGTTTTGTTTGTTTATTTTGTTTTTTAAAGATTTATTTATTTGTTTGTTTGTTTATGTATACAGTATTCTGTCTGTATGTATGCCTATTCTCCAGAAGAGGGCACCAGATCTCATTGCAGATGGTTGTGAGCCTCCGCATGGTTGCTGGGAATTGAACTCAGGACCTTTGGAAGAAAAGCCAGTGCTCTTAACCTCTGAGCCATCTCTCCAGCCTCATTTCTGTGTTTTTAAAGAAACCAAAATTCTCACTACAAACAAACAAAACCAGACACCATGGCATGCACCTATAATACTAGCACTGGGGAGGCAGAGATAGTAGGATCCTGTAGACTCTCCAGCCAGCCAGTCTTGTGGTAGAGTTTTTGTTCCTTTAAAAAAAAAACAATTATGAAATGAGAATGTTTTTGTTTGAAATACCAGGTGTGTGATATGGGGCTGCTTCAGTTAGTCCACAAGTGTTAAATATAATAGTCTCTCATGCAGGGGCATGGTTTAGCCAGTTGCAGAAAGTTTAATTCTGAGGCCTCTGGAGAGGGGTATAAATGCCAGAGCCCCAAAGAAGAGGGGGTGCTCTGAAAAAAGGAAGAGTTTACTGTTCTCCCTGCTGGTGCTCCTCCCCACTGTTACTGGTTCATCCTGCTGCTGTGTTTGCTAGTTTGCTGTTGATGGTTTGCTGGACTGCTGGATATCCTGACTACTGAGATTATTGTTACCTCTAAAGAACCCAAAAACAGTAATCATCAGGAAGTACTTAAAGAGACTTACATCTCTTTCCTCTCTAACCTTTTTTCTCTCCTACCTAGTTTTTGGGGATTGGAAGGATTGATGGTTGGAAGGGAGGCAGAGGGTTAATTACCATAAAATAATATAGTGCAATAAAACAAAAAATAGTAAAGCCACATACTACACAGTCTAGCTGAATCTCCAAGCTGAATTAGTGAGAATCTTTGTCTCAAAAAATAAGGTGAAAACTATTGAGAACACCTGATGACAACATCTGGCTTCCACTCATGCATCACATGCACACTCACATTGAATTTCAAAAATTCATAGGCAGTCAGGAGCGGTGGCACATGCCTTTAATCCCAGTACTGGGGAGGCAGAGGCAGGCAGATCTCTGTGAGTTTGAGGCCAGCCTGGTCTACAAAGTTCCAAGATAGCCAGGGCTATTACACAGAGAAACCCTGTCTCGGAAAAAAAAAATTAATAGGCTCATAGAAAGATGGCTCACAGCCGGGCGGTGGTGGCGCACGCCTTTAATCCCAGCACTTGGGAGGCAGAGGCAGGCGGATCTTTGTAAGTTCGAGGACAGCCAGAGATATTCAGAGACACCCTGTCTCGAAAAACCAAAAAAAAAAAAAAAAAAGAAAGAAAGATGGCTCAGCAGTTAAGACCACATACTGCTTTTGTAGAGGACCCAAGTTCAGTTCCTGGCACTGACATCAGGTGGCTCACATCCACCTTTGTAATTTGAGCTCCCTGAGATCCAGTAATGCTTTCTGTACTCCATGGGCACCTCCATGTAAATAACAAAAATAAAAGCTCCCTGAGATCCAGTGATGCCTTCTATACTACATGGGCATCCCCATATAAATAACAAAAATAAAACCTCCAAGATAGGAAAGAGTGGCACATTCACAACTCTTAGCAGCAAGAGGGGAATATTCTTTTAGGAGGTTTATCAGACATGCATCAGCTGACCCATCAACCATCCTCCATTACTACCTTCCCTGCTGGAGTGGAACAACATCCCTACCCTTTTGTCAAACCCCATTTCACACAGGCCACTGGAAAATAATGGTCTGTGAGACAGAAATGAAAGCTGATCGAGTTTCTCTTCCTAACAGAGCACACCAGGCTGTCCTCAAACTCACAGAGATCCGCCTGCCTCCCCAGTGCCTGGATTAAAGACATGTGCCACCATGCCCAGCTCAGAAATGGAAGGGTTTTTTTTAAGTTTTTTTTTTTTTTTTGAGACAGGGTTTCTCTGTGTACCCTTGGCTGTCCTGGACTCACTTTGTAGACCAGGCTGGCCTTGAACTCACAGAGATCTGCCTGCTTCTGCCTCTGCCTCCCTGAGTGCTGGGATTAAAGGCGTGTGTCACCACACCACTCCCGGCAATTACAGACAGCTGTGAACTGCCATGTGGGTGCTGGGATTTGAACCCGGGTCCTTTGGAAGAGCAGTCAGTGTTCTTAACCTCTGAGCCATCTCTCCAGCCTCAGAAATGGAAGTTTACAGGATGTTCTAAAGGCACATGCATTGCCATAACCAACTTCCCTGCAGGCAAGTGGGACAAAAAGGGCAGGAAAAGTGAGGGGGAGTCTGGCCTTGACACTATTGAGCTCCTCTTGATCCTCTTGCCCTTAGTCTATAAGAGATGGGATTATAGGCATATCCCGTGGTACCCTGCTGATTGTTATTATTATTAGTCTCTATATTTTTCTGCACTTAAAGACAGCTTCTGAACGAGATTAAAGAACAGCAACAGCAAACGACTAATGGTCTGTAGGCTACATGACAGATGAACTAGTAGGGCGGCCTACCCTGTGCCTGACTCTGACTATAGGACAGGCCCGCGGAGTTGACTGGACTAGATAGATAGTCAGACTATATAGTTCTATGTTATCTGTCTATCTGGATAGACAGACAGATAGACAACATGGAAAAACCCTTTTTTCAAAAATCAAAAAAATAAAAAATATAAATGGTAAAATAAAATATTGGTTGAATCTATATAATGTGCTCTATTATCATAGTCTCTTTTTTTCTCTCCCCCTCTCTCCCCTCCCTCTTCCTTTCCCCCAGAGGAGCTTATATAGCCCAGGATATCCTTGCTATATAACAAAGGCTGGCCTTTGGACTTCTGATCTTCCTCTCTGCGCCTCCCAAGAGCTGGAATTTCAGGTACATGGCTCATGCCCAGGCTTTTACATTCGTTTTTAACGTTACCTTTCTACCTGCGCAGTTCCCATCAGGCAGTGCTTCAGAGTCTCTGGTTTGTTTTTGTTTTTGTTTTCTGAGTCTTTTTTTCTCTTAGGTACTAACCAGAACCTGGACATGCGTTCCCTGAAGATCTGGGAACTCCTCTCTCATTTTCTGAAGCCCAACTTAGCCCTCTCCCCAACCTTCTATGCTAAAAAATAAAAATATCTTTCTTTAGATTTTTTTATGCATTTAGATAGGAATTTATAAGACCCTATTTATGAATTACAATCTGGAAACCAGAGGTGGCTGTGTATATTGCTGCATGCCTGTAATCTGGACCCTTAGCAAACAGAGGTAGGAGGATCAAAAGTTCTTTGGCCAGCTTCAGCTACGAACAGAGTTCAAGGCCAGCCTGTGCTATGTGACACTGTCTCAAAACAAAAGAAAAACTTTATATATATATAATGAGAGAAAGGCCAAGACCAGCACTTCAATAACCCACTGTAGCATTCTTCTGCTTTAAGGTGACAGAGCACACAGAGATGGGATCTCAGCAGTAACTTTTCAGAATTTTTTTTTTTTTTTTGGTTTTTCAAGACAGGGTTTCTCTGTGTAGCCCTGGCTGTCCTGGACTTGCTTTGTAGACCAGGCTGGCCTTGAACTCACAGAGATCCGCCTGCCTCTGCCTCCCAAGTGCTGGGATTAAAGGTGTGCGCCACTATGCCCGTGAGGTTCTCAGAATTTTTGAGACAGGGTCTCACTATGTAGCCCAGCCTAGCCTCAAACTCACATCTGACATATGTATGTCTTGTAGAACCAGCCCAGAAAACTCCTGCTTGTATTCTCTTGGCCAGGTCTTAGTCACATGGCCATATCTAATTTATATAATTAATATAAAAAGACTAGCAGTTTATGTTAAACCTCTCAAAGAGTGTAAACAAAATGAGATTTGTTATTCTGATCCCTGAGTGTCTCATGGAACCACTGGTCAGGAAGACAGGCAGGCTCAATGAGAACCTTGAGAGGACTGGTCAGGACAGAGAAAGTCACTCTCTGTTTTTCTAGGCACACGAAGACTCTCACCTATGCAGTTCTTTCTCAGCAGACTAGATTTTGATTGCCACCAACTCACATTGACTCAGCAAGTATTTACTGAGCACTTCTCAGGGGCTAGGACTTTCCCAGGCAGTGGGAATAGAGAAGGGAGGGTCCCTTGAGTCTACTAGTCCTTTCAATCCCAAAGACTTATCCTGTCTGAATGTCCTGTTTCTGCTTCCCAGTTCTAGTTCCTCCACAGGCGATGGCCAAGTGCTACAGCCAGCTGCCAGCTTCAGGTTGGGGCCATCCCAGCTCCTGTCCTAGAACAGCCTCAGGTGCCACTGAGCCCCAGGTAAGGGAAAGGTTGTTCTCCGCAGAACAGCATTTCTACTTCTGTGCTTCAGAGACTCCTTGGCTGTGCAGAGATGTTTGTGAGATTCCAGGTGGATCCAGAAAGCTGGATCATCCTGACAGTGGTGACGGTCCCGGCCTTCATGCCAAATTCAGAGAAGGAAAGAGTGACCATTAGTATCCTCTGGGGATAACCAAAGCAGGAAACCAAGCAGAGTGAGTGTGTGTCCATCTGAAGAGACCACAATGAGAGACACAACAAAAGCAAGAGCGGTGAAACCCAGGCAAGTCAGGAAAGTGGGTTAGTGATGATGAAATCCAGAGGCAGCACAGGCAGTGAGGCTGGTGGGTCCACTGATCCAGTGACACTGCCAATCCATCTTTCATCCAGTGTCACCTACAGTGCCAACACTACATGCTTCTCCAAGTGACTCAAGAGAAACAGCTTCCCCTAGCTTGCTCTTTTAGTCTTCCCTTCCTTTTTTCTTTATTTATTTTTTTGTTTTTTTCAAGACAGGGTTTCTCCGTGTAACAGAGCCCTGATTGTCCTGGATTCACTTTGTAGACCAGGCTGGCCTCAAACTCACAAAGATCCACCTGCCTCTGCCTCTGCCTCTCAAGTGCTGGAATTAAAGGTGTGCACCACTACCACCTTGCTTCTTTACTTCCTAAAGTAAAGAACTTTCTTAGAAACCTTTACTAGGCCTGTGTGTTTCCCAAGCTAGTCACACTGGATTTTCTCTTTCTTTTTTTCTGCAGTGCTGGGCAAGGGCTCTACCACTAAGCTACATCATCAATCCATGTTTGTTTGTTCCTCAAGACAGGGTTTCTCTGTGTAGTCCTGGCCATCCTGGAACTCCCTCTGTAGAACAGGCTGTCCTCAAACTCAAAAATTTACCTACCTCTGACTCCCTAGTGCTGGGATTAAAGGTGTGGACCTCCACCACCACAACAACCCACATTTTAAGCCAACAATTCTCAACTACAGGCAGTGTTTCCCCCAAAGGGACAATTGACAACATCTACAGACAGTGTTGGCTATTATAACTGGGACAGAGTGCTACTGGCATCTAGTGGGTAGATATTGGAGTTACTGCTAAATATGGCTGAAGGCAGGGGCAGTCTCCCACAGTAGAGAGGATACTTGAGAATGGTTTTTGACAGCAGGCCTTCTCCCCTGTGGCCTCCCATGTGGTGAGACCCTGAGTGAGACCAGAAGAATTTGGCCATGAATGGCTAGAGAGGCAGAAAAGAATACTGAAAAATGTTCTTCTCAAAAGCCAGAGGATGGGGCTGGAGAGATAGCTTAGTGGTTAAGAGCACTGGCTGCTCTTCCAGAGGACCTGGGTTCAATTCCCAGCACCCTCGTGGCAGTTCACAACTGTCTTAACTCCAGGATCTGACACCCTCACATAGACACACATGCAGGCAAAGCACCAATGCACACAAGATAATTTTTTTTTAAAAAGCCAGGGGAAGGGACATGGTGGCACACACTTTTAATCTCAGCACTTGGGAGGCAGAGGCAGGCAGATCTCTGTGAGTTTGAGGCCATTCTGGTCTACAAAGCAAGTCCAGGACAGCCAAGGCTCTGTTACACAGAGAAACCTTGTCTCAAAAAACAAACAAACAAAAGAAGTTCTATTTATCAAAAGCAAGAGGAAGATTTTCAGAAGCATGCATAATCAAGAATGTTAAATCATGTAGACAGGTCATAAGTGAACTTATCACCCTAAATCACCCAGTCCAGGGTATGTGTGTGTCTTTGTCTGGGGCTCAGTAGTAGAGGACTTGCCTAACATGCACAAGGCCTTGGGTCCAACTCCCAGCACTGCAGAAGGCAAAAATGTCATCCATTTGATGTGTCCAAAGGGGTTACACCTTACCTCTGCCTAAGATGTTCCCAGCGAGTTTAGTGGGTGAATCATACATGAAGGAATGAGGACTGTGGGAAGTGACAACAAAGAGGTTCTCATTCCAACACAGGCGTGTCATTTGGGACCCTTATCTGTGAAAAGGAGGACAAACAGAACAAAGATTGATTTTAGTTATGTGTATTTGTGTGGGAGTGTGAAGGTATGTGTGCAATCACTCTCAGAGCCTCTCAGAGCCCAGAAGAAAGTGTCAGATCACCCTGAAGTCGAAGTTGGATTTAAAGCCATTTGTGAGCTACCCGATATGGTTACAGGGAATCCATTTTGGGCGCACAAGTCCTCTTAATCCCTGAGCCATCTCTACAGCCAAGAGACCATCTTTTAAAATACCTAAAATAAGGCCGTGAGTGTTACCCAACGCCTTTAATCCCAGCACTGTAGAGTCAGAGGCAGGTAGATCTCTGTGAGTTTAAGGCCAACCTGGTCTACAAAGTGACTCCAGGACAGCCAAGGCTCTGTTAAACAAAGAAACCCTGCCTCAAAAAAAAAAAAACCCACACATGAAAAAATAAACAAAAATAGTTGAAATATACAAAAGAGGTAGGACAGTGGAAACAGAGAAGGAAACTATAGGGTGACCCTGAGGAGATCCTTTACATATGGGACCTTGAACTCATCTAGGATTCCTACTGAGTACTGGATCCTGACTCATTAGATCTGGAGGATGTGTATCCAAGAGCTACTGTGTTTTCCCATTTGAGCTGGAGTCTTGAGGCGTTGCTCAGCCTGACCTCAGACTCATGGGTTCCAGTGACCCTGTTGCTTCAGTTGGCCCTCCAGCCTGGGCCTTCAGAAATGTACCACCACATTCACCTCACAATTACAGTTCTGTCTTTTTTTTTTTTTTTTTTTGGTTTTTCGAGACAGGGTTTCTCTGTGTATCCTTGGCTGTCCTGGACTCACTTTGTAGACCAGGTTGGCCTTGAACTCACAGAGATCCACCTGCCTCTGCCTCCCGAGTGCTGGGATTAAAGGCGTGCGCCACCACGCCCAGCTTCAGTTCTGTCTTTTTTAATGTTTTTTTGATACACAACTTTGCTGTGTAGCCTATGCCTCGAACTCACAATCTCCCTGTCTCGGCCTCCTGAGTACTGAGATTGTAGGTATGGACCACAATGTCTGGTTCACAATTTTTTTGTTTTGTTTTCGAGGCGTGGTCTCATGGAGCCCAGGCTGATCTCAAACTGCCTTTAAACTCATTGCATAGGCAAAGCCAGACTTGAAATTATGGTAGTTTTTCTTCGCTTACTGGAACAAGCCACCATGCCAGCTATGTGTGTGCTATATATGTATGGTTCTCCTCCTCCTTCCTCTTCCTCTTCCCTGGTAGTAGAGGTGGAATGTGGGTCCTTCTGCATGCCAGGCAAGCACTCAGCCACTCAACTGTATCCCCAGCCCTGTATTTTTCCTTTATGTCTCAGAATCACAGACCCCAGTTTATCCTCATTATTTATGACTGTCTGATAGGACAGAGTCAGTAAACGGTATCCCATAAACTAAATCGGTTTGTTTGTTTTAATTTTACTTTTTTTGTGCCTACAAGTTAAGAATAGTTTTTATATTTTTTTTTTTTTGGTTTTTCGAGACAGGGTTTCTCTGTGTATCCTTGGCTGTCCTGGACTCACCTTGTAGACCAGGCTGGCCTCGAACTCACAGTGATCCGCCTGCCTCTGCCTCCCAAGTGCTGGGATTAAAGGCGTGCGCCACCACCGCCCGGCGCAGTTTTTATATTTTTAATTTATTACATTTTAAGTCACTTGGATAGTTACACAATAACCACGATTGTGGCTGTGGGCCCACAAAACCTAAACTAGCCACCTATTTTTCCTTATTAAAAAAAACTTTTCCAGCCGGGCAGTGGTGGCGCACGCCTTTAATCCCAGCACTTGGGAGGCAGAGGCAGGCAGATCTTTGTGAGTTCGAGGCCAGCCTGGTCTACAAAGCAAGTCCAGGATAGCCAGAGATATTTAGAGAAACCCTGTCTCGAAAAACCAAAAAAAAAAAAACTTTTCCAGCCGGGCGGTGGTGGCGCACGCCTTTAATCCCAGCACTTGGGAGGCAGAGGCAGGCGGATCTCTGTGAGTTCGAGGCCAGCCTGGTCTACAAAAGTGAGACCAGGACAGCCAGAGCTGTTACACAGAGAAACCCTGTCTCGAAAAAAAACCAAAAAAATAAAAAAAAAACTTTTCCATTTCCTGATTAGATTGGTATGATAACTAAAAATACTCTGGATTTGTTTTCCACAGGCCTCTCACATATTACCTGAATGCTGATGGACTGTAATAACCAGTTCAACAATTTTACATCCTACACAGAGTTCAAAGGAAACCAGAGGCATGGGTCATCTGCTCCTGAAGTTTGCCTCTGTGGACTTCTCTCCCATTGTTTGTTCAAATTGTTGCTATATTTGGGGGTAGGGAGGGGCTCATGAGCCTGTAATTCCAGCATTTGGAAGGTGGAAACAGGAAGAGCACCATGAGTACCATGCGCCTGGCTACATAGTTCTAGGACTGCCTGGGCTACAGAGGAGACCTTGTCTCAATAAATAAATGGACCAAAACCTAAGGGCCTCTGAAATCCACGTTATTTACATGTGAACACATACATACTTTTTTTTTTTAAGACTACATTGCTGTTGTGATACCAAGTGTGCATCTTCTCATTGGGATTTTCTGTTTGCTCTGCTCGCTGCTTCAGGCACAAGGCACTGTGAACATGCACGCCTCATTCCTGGTGTTATGTGAGCTGAGTTGAGGAAAACTGTTCCTAAGACAAGGAGGCCTCTGTAAGAGTTGCAGTGAGGTACCTGCTCTAATGAGACGTTGAGCCAGGGAAGGACTTCTCCATAGACCTTTCTACTTTTGTGACCTCTACGTCTGTCCTCAACTCTGGTTTTTTGGTTGTTGTTGTTGTTGTTTTGGTTTTTGGTTTTTTTTGAGACAGGGTTTCTCTGTATATCATTGACTGTTCTGGACTCACTTTGTAGGCCAGGCTGGCCTTGAACTCACAGAGATCCACCTGCCTCTGCCTCCCAAGTGCTGGGATTAAAGGCATGTGCCACCATGCCCAGGCATTACAGACAGCTGTGAACTGCCATGTGGGTGCTGGGATTTGAACCCAGTTCCTTTGGAAGAGCAGTCAGTGCTCTTAACCACTGAGACATCTCTCCAGCCCCCTGTCCTCAACTCTGTAGTTGCTTTAGTAACTACTGACTTGTAGCATCAGGAGAGATCATGGGAGCTGGAGAGATGGCTCAGTGGTTAGCAGCACTGGCTACTCTTACAGAGGACCCAGGTTAGATTCTCAGCACCCACAAGGTGGCCCACAACCATCCTAACTCCAGTTCCAGTGGATCTGATGCCCTCTTCTGACTTTCGAGGGCACCAGGCATGCAAGAGGTGCACACAAAACTACATGCAGGCAAAATATCCATACACATAAAATAAATAAATCTAAAAGATAAGTTGTAATTTAAAATAAATTCCAAATAAAATGGCTCTGCATTCCTCCAAAGAATAGCTTTTTTTTCTGTTTTTCCCCCCAGAGCTTGCTTCCCTGGTGCTTATTGGAGGGGGATCTGCCAGCGTTTCCTGAACTTAGTTCTTAAGATAGCATACCCAACTCTTAGAAACAAGTATGGGGTCACATGGTGCTTAATGAGAGTTGTGAGAACCTGCATTGTCAGGTGACCTGGTCATGTGAACAACAATGACCATGTTTGTACGAATTTAGAAGGTACAAGTCACTCACTGGGTGATTCATCCTCTTGATGCAATCCACAGATGAGGTAGAACCCCAGAGATGAGGCAGCTGTTGGTTTCATGTGGCATACTAGTAAACATACAATAAACAATTTTCTACAAGTGGTAGTACACACTAAAATGATGATGATGATGACGATGATGATGATGATGATGATGATGATGATGAAAATAACCTAAGTAACACTTGCCTAGTCTGTGTAGGGCTCTAGGTTTAATCTCCAACTGGGAAAAATTTTAAAGTGTACTAACTATATAAACGAGGAACAGACATTTGTAATCATCATTAGTTATCATGTATGGTGCCTGCCTGTGCATGTTATGCTTGTATATAACTGGCAGTCCAACAGGTTTATTCACACCAGCATCACTACACATGCATGATCAATGAATACTGTAAGCATATAATTTGACATCAGGACAGATATATCATTTAAGCAATAGGAATTTTTCAGCTCAATCACAATCCTTTTTTTTTTTTTTCCGAGACAGGGTTTCTCTGTGTAGCCCTGGCTGTGTCCTGGACTCTCCTTGTAGACCAGGCTGGCCTTGAACTCACAGCGATCCGCCTGCCTCTGCCTCCCGAGTGCTGGGATTAAAGGCGTGCGCTACCACATCTGGCCCTGGAAATTTTCTATTCCTCAGGAGTTGTAACTATATGATTTGACTCAGTGTTCAGCTGAACTGAAGAAAAGTACTCTGTGCCTGCTGTTATCAATGCATCTAGTGGGGGGAGGGGTATGGTGGTGAATCCCTTTAATGTCATCACTTGACAGGCAGCAGCAGGCAGGTCTCTGAGTTCAAGAACAGTATGATCTACGTAGTGAGTTCCAGGCCAGTCAAAGCTATCTAGTGGAACCTTATCTAAAAAGAATAAAGTGCTGCTTGCATCTGCTTTCAGTTGGAGTGAGCCAGCCATTCAGACTGCGGTATGTATGACAGTCAGTCAAGCATACTGCAGAACCTGACAGCCAGGGACTTTCAAAAGCCTCAGCATAGAGACTGGCATGGTTGCTCAAGAGCACTAGCTGCTCTCCCAGAGGACCCAGGTTCAATCCCTAGCGCCCACAGGATGGCTCACAAGCATCGATAACTCCATTCCCAACGAGATATGATGTCCTCTGATGGCCCTGCACAGGCATGTGTGCAGGGCAAAACAGGTGGTATATTCACAAAGTAATTAAAAATTAGAAGAAAAAGTAAAGGCCTCAACATTTCAGAGAATCTAAATGGTTCTGGGAATGTGCAAAGCTATGCAATTGCCCAGGAAAGATTAAGTGACAGAAAAGATCTCAGCCACTCCCCCCTGCTAAGCTTGAGCTGAGGCTGCGTTTGGTCTGAAGGCATGCTCTTTCTCAAAAGGATAGATGGCATAAGAACGCGACGTTAAGGGACTCCTCTAAGGGGTTATTGGCTGGTCACTAAATTATACTGATCAGGATGACCCCTATGAATCCATGCATCAAAAAAAAATAGTAACAGAGAACTTAGTTGCCACAGAATCAAACAAACAAACAAACAAACAAAAAAATACAAAGAAACAAAACACCTTGGAAAGTATGTCATAAGTACAGGGCCAAGAGCAGAATGGAAAATGTCCAAGAGGGCTCCAGATTTGGTTCCTGCAAACTTTAAGTCAACTGTCCCAAAGAGATATAGAGAATACAAAGGAACCAAGGTGAAAGATCTAAAGGAGCATGTAACAGAATCTCACTAGAGAGAATCAAAAGGGTAGAAATCAGTTCACAGCACTGGAGAGATGCTGAGTGGTAAAGAGCACTTGCAGCCCTTGCAGAGGACCTGGTTTCGATTCTCAGCACCTACATGGTGGCTCACAACCATTTGTAGCTCCAGGTCTAAAGGAGCTGATGCCCTCTTCTGGTTTCTATGGGCTCCTGAATGAAAATAGAGCACATTTACACACTCAGACACACACACACACACAAACACACAGCATATGAAGTAAGTTTTTTTAATTAATAAAAAACAAAAAGAGGCCAGGCCTGCTGGCACACACTTTTAATCCCAGGACTCGAGAGGCAGAGGCAGGAGGATCTCTGTGAGTTTAAAGCCAGCTTTATCTCCAGAGTAAGTTCCAGGACAGCCAGGGCTGTTACACAGAGAAGCTCTGTCTTGAAAAACCAAAAGAGAAAAAAAGAAATCAGCTCACAATAGAATTCCCAGAGTTCATATAATTACTGAAATGAAAAATCACTGAAGGTAGTCTGTAGGGAGTTAGATTAATATAAGTTAGATTTAGTAAATATCTAGGTTTCTGATACAGTCTCTTAATTTGGGGCATGAAGATCAACTTGGCTGTAAGCAATTAGCTTATCAGCTTATGGATGAAGTCACATGAAACGAGGGGAGTCTCTATGGACTGAAAAACAAGGTTGAAGCCAGGTGAAACAAGGAAAGACTTTATGACCTGGCATTGTTTTCAACTGCTAAGCTGAAGCAGGTGGAACAAGGAGCAATCCTATTTAAGGACAAGTGGATGAGCCCAGGGGGGGCGTGCTAGGGTCTCCACACTAGAGAGCTGATGCTAGCGAGTCCTCACACTAAAAAGGACAACGAGTAGTGTGTATCCTCTGATGGAGAAAGTGCTGGTAGACTAATGGCCAGGCCTCCCTGAGGCAGAAGGAAGCTGGTGAGCAGAGAAAGCCTCAGCAAGACAGCAAAAGGCCAAGGACTAAACCCTGTGGCTCAGCTTTTGCCTAGAGGGGTTTGACCTGTCCGAACAGTGGCCTGAATGGAACTGTGGCCAGCTTTAAAGACTGAGGCAGAGCAGCAGAGTTGCTGATATGAAGGAAATACGTTGGCCTACAGATGCTGAGGTCTCCTACAGAGAAGAAAGCCTCAAGCCTTATTTAAGGTGAAACCGCCATAGCCAATTTACCCTGACGAACCTGCGTCTGAGATATTCCAGAAAAAGGACTGCTAAGTGCATTAAAGGGTCTACCCCAGAGACTGTGTTCCTGACGACTGAGGACCTGCCCCAGAGACTGTATCCTTCTAAAAGGTTAGGAAAATAGTTGTAATAGTTATCAATAGGTTTAGTGGTTAGGTCTTAGGGGTTGTAGGAATTCATAGGGGTTGTAGGAGTTTATAGGAATATTAAGTAAGTGTATTTGTTTTAAGTGAACATAGTAATAAATAAATGTTTAATAATTAAAAAGTACAGTTTTAGTAGTCAACAGGTTTGAACTGACAGAAGGAACAGCCAGGTTACCATCTATTGAGAACAATCTGTCCTGCAGACAGGAGGGAAGAGCAAAGCGGGGGGGGGGGGGGGGGGGGGGGGGGGGGGGGAAGGAGGTGGGGAACAAGGGAAGGGTGGTACTAAGTGCTGAAATTCCATAGAAGTTGTCTCTCATAAAGTCTCTTTAGAGAGAGACTTGGTAGGCTGGCCTGAACTCAATTCTCCTGGTCAGTCTACCAAGTGCTGGCATCACAGCCACAATTCCTGGCTTCACTTTTTAAAATCTATTTTGAAAATAGTATACCTATATGGGGATGAGAAGCTCTAAAAATGCATAGAGACACACAATGAAAAATTTCCATCAACACTCATACCTCAACTATTCAGTTCATGTGATAAGAGTTTTTGTTCTTTAAAAAACCCAGTTATTTAATCCCAGCACTTGGGAGGCAGAGGCAGGTGGATCACTGTGAGTTCAAGGCCACCCTGGTCTACAAAGTGAGTCCAGGACAGCCAGAGCTGTTACACAGAGAAACCCTGTCTCGAAAAACTAAAAACAAAAAACAAAATCCAGTTATGATATGAGAATTTTTTATGTTTATTAATTCAGTTACATGTCCATCACAGCCCCTGGTCCCACCCTCTGAGAATGTTTTGGTTTTAATCCCAGGTGTGAGACTGTTTCACTTTGTCTATCCCTGTAAACTACGCGCCTCCTGCACTAGCAGGGGCGTGGCTTAGCGAGTGGCAGAAAGCTGAATCTGAGGACTCTGGAGAAGGGTATAAAAAGCCAGAGCTCCCGCGCACGCCTTTAATCCCAGCACTTGGGAGGCAGAGGCAGGCGGATCTTTGTGAGTTCGAGGACAGCCTGGTCTACAAAGCGAGTCCAGGACAGCCAGAGATATTCAGAGAAACCCTGTCTCGAAAAACCAAAAAAAAAAAAAAAAGCCAGAGCTCCAAGAGGAGAGGGGCTCCAAAGAAGGAAGAGGTTGCTGCTCTACCTGCTGGTGCTCCCCCACACTGATGCTGGTTCGTCTTGTTGTTGTGTTTCCTGGTTTGCTGTTGCTAGTTTGCTGGACTGCTGGACTTCTGACTACTGAGATTGGTATTGCCTCCCACAAAAAAAACCCAGGAACCTAAACAGCAGGAAGTAGCTCCAGAAACCTACATCCCTTTCCCTTTAACCTTTTGTTTGTTTTGTTTTTTTGAGACAGGGTTTCTCTGTATTTCTCTTGCCGTCCTGGAACTCACTCTGTAGACCAGGCTGGCCTTGAACTCACAGAGATTCACCTGCCTCTGCCTCCCAAGTGCTGGGATTAAAGGTGTGCACCACCACGCCTGGCCCCCTTTAACCTTCTTTATATCCTTGGGTTTTTGGGTTTTTTGTTTGGTTCGTTGGTTTTTTTTTGGTTTGTTTTGTTTTTGTTTTTAGGTTTTTTGAGACAGGGTTTCTCCGTGTATCCTTGACTGTCCTAGATTCACTTTGTAGACCAGGCTGGCCTTGAACTCAGGGGTCTGCCTGCCTCTGCCTCCCAAGTGCTGGTATTAAAGAAGTGCACCACATCTGGCTAGGAACTTATTCTTAATTACAAATAGAAGCCTTATTTTGTAAGGACAAACAAAGACTTATTCTTTAACTAGGACTTAAGAGAGGACAAGTAGGAACTTCTTAACTACAAATAGAAACCTTAACTTGTAAGGACTTAACATAGCCTGTTCTGTCCTTCAATCCTTATGTGTTCCAGGAATTAAGCTCAGGTTGTCAGCTTTGCATAACAAAGTGTCTTTACCCACTGAGGTATTTTTCTGGCCCCATATTGAACTGTTTTTATTTGTAAGTTCAAATACCCTGAAAAGGACACACAAAATAGGAATTTATTTTTAACTGTCTTAACTGCAAACTGAACCCTTAACATGGAAGATATTTTCCCTGATTTGGTCTCCCATTACCTTGCAAAGTATATTGTTCCTGTTTCATTTTCTCTCTCTCTCTCTTTTTCTCTCTTTCTCTCTCGTCTGTCTGTCTCTCCCTCTCTTGCACACACACACACTTAAATAAATACAATATTTAGATATGACTTTTTGAGGAAGCCTTGTTACAGAAGCTGTGGAACTCTGGTCCATCTAATCCTGCTCCTGAAACCACTGTTGGTTTTTGCTGAGGAACAGGTTGATCACAAAGCCATTTAAAAGCCATGGCTTTTTCTATAAATGACATTCCTGGGTCCAGAGGCTGTGATTTTAGCCTACTAGAATTACCCTAAATTAGGTGTGGTATTGAATGACTTTAATCCCAACACTTGGGAGGCAGAAATAGGCAGATCTCTGAGTTCGAGGCCAAGCTGGTCTACTGAGTGATTTCCAGGACAGCCAGGGCTACACAGAGAAACCCTGTCTTGAAAAGTCAAGAAAGAAAGGAAGGAAGGAAGGAAGGCATGGAAGGAAAGAAAGATAGGAAAGAAGGAAAGAAAGACAGAAAGGAAAGAAGGAATGAAATGAAGAAAGGAAAGAAAGAAGGAAGGAAAGAAAGAAGGAAAGGAAGAAAGGAAAGAAAGAAGAAAGTCTTACCCTAACAAGGTGTGGTCACCTGAGCAGAGGCACAGTGGAAAAGAGTGAGAGGGGCCAGCTCAGCTGAGATTGAAATGAAAATAACAACCTTGCTGGGACAGAACAAAAAACAAACCCAAAAACTCTAAATAGCAAAGAATCCAAAACCAACCTGGCAAGTTCTCAAGCTCTGAATCCACAAATCTGTTCTCCTACAAGGTCTGTCTCCTCCACTGTCAACAATGGCTGGAATGCACCTGTCCCTTATTGCCAGAGAACAAAATCCAGCAGATGCAGGATGGTGCCATCATGTCTCCAAGGGCTGGAGACTGATTGCATGGGGAAATCTCTAACCTCAAGGAAGAACTATCTTGAAATACCATCGCCATGATTCACAAAATAACCTCTCTGACAACTAGACGCAGTGAGTGGGACAGCTGCATCTCCCCCAGCGGTGCTGTCCCCTTTTCCATTTCCCTCTTTCCTTCCAATTAAATCTTGGGTCTCACAGTTTGTTGTCTACTTACCAGTCTGTCTCTCTCTCTCTCTCTCTATTTGTGTGGTGTGCGCGCGCACACACACGAATACTTTTGCTTGTGTGTGCATATATGTGTGTGTATTTGTGTGTGTTTCACACAGGGTCTCCAACCTGGGACCCTCCTGCTTTAGTACTGGGTTACAAGCATCGCTGCCATACCTATCATAGGAAGGGCAAAAGTTCTTTTCTTTATTTTTAATTTTTATTCATTTTTTTTGTTTTGGGTTTTTCAAGACAAGGTTTCTCTGTGTATACCTGGCTGTCCTGGACTCACTTTGTAAACCAGGCTGGCCTCAAACTCACAGAGATCTACCTGCCTCTGCCTCTGCCTCCTGAGTGCTGGGATTAAAGGTATGTGCCACCACACCTGGCTTTTTTTCTTTTTTAAAGACTCACTTCATTTTTCATTGTATTTGCACACATAAATGCTTGTGCCCTTGGAGGTAGATCCCCTGGAGCTAGAGTTACAGGTGGTTATGAGATGCCCAATGTGAGTGCTGGAAATTGAACTCGGGTCCCCTGGAAAAGCAGTGTGCATTCTTAAGCAATGGGCCCCAAGGGCACAAATCTTAACCTTCCCCCAAATGGTTGTTTTTCCATTCATACCCACCTACCCACCTCCCACCATACACACCAGAGCAGACACACACAAGGGAACAAAACACTCTGTTCAACCAGGGAGTCACCTCTTGCAAGCTCCTTATCTAAAACACAGATACACCTGTCCATCAAATTACAGGCCACCATACCATTACCTAGAGCACCTGGGTGGATATTTGACTCTGAACTACAAGCTCTTCAAGCAAAAGGAAAAAAAAAATGAGGAAAAGAAACGATTGTCTATTAAAGTGGAATTCACAACTGAGAAGTCCAGCCAGACAGGGTGGTGCAACCTTTAATCCCAGGACTGAGAGGCAGAGGTAGAAAGATCTCTGTGAATTTGGGGCCAGCCTGGTCGAAATAGTTCCAGGACAGCCCAAGCTACCTAGTGAGACCTTGTCTCAAAAAAACAAAACAAAGCCAGGTAGTGGTGGCACACCTTTAATCCCAGCATTTGGAAGGCAGAGGTGTGGAGCCTGACTGGCTCCATCTTGAAAAAAGATTCCATTTTGTATTCAGTTTGACTCAGAGCTGACTTCCAGTTCCAGGAAAAACAACAAAATGACCTGACCTTGCATTCCAGGAGTGTTCCCTAGTCACAACTGGACAGCTCACTCTGAGAAAGCACCCAAAAAGTCTAAACAAACTTTCTGCTGGTCAAGCTGACCAATAATAGTGTGGCAATAACAATGAGCCAATTAGGGATAGACAGGTTTGTCTGTCCAAATGTCATCCAATCTTGTGCTAGAAACCCCTTTCCCTGTTTAAGCTCCTATATAAACCCTGTATTTTGTAGTTTGGGGTTCTCATTTCAAACACCTGAGGTGAGCCTTGGGAGTCCAAGCTTGAGCTTGAATAAACAACCCTTATGCATTTAAATCAGTTGGCTCCTGGGTGGTCTTTGGGGTCTCAAGAACTGGGCAGAACAGAGGCAAATAGATCCCTGAATTCAAGGCCAGCCTGGTCTACAGAATGAGTTCAGGACAGCCAGGGCTACACAGAGAAATCCTGTCTCAAAAACAAACAAAAAACAAAACAAACACCCCCAGCCAACCAAACTGCACAGTTGTGGAACCCAGTCCCAACTCATACATCTACAATATACAACTGAGAAGTCAAGGATGGGACATTTTTAGTGGAGGAAATTCTAAGAATGAGAGGGCACTGGTCTGGACAACAATGACTACTAATCTGGTGTGGTGAGAACGTGGATTCTGGGGCTCATTCTGGGGCTGGAGAGATGGCTCAGAGGTTAAGAGCACTGACTTCTTCCAGAGGTCCTGAGCTCAATTCCCAACAACCACATGGTGGCTCACAACCATCTATCATGAGATCTGGTGCCTCTTCTGGCCTGAAGGCATACATGCAGATAGAATACTGTATACATAATAAATAAATCTTTAAAAAAAATGGATTCTGGCAAGAGAAAAATTCCTATGTAGGCTGGAAGCACATAGTTTCAGAGGTAGAGCTGAGTTCTAGAGGGCCAGGATCAGGCCTCCAGCACCTTACCACAGAGCAGATGACAGGATCAGGCCTCCAGCGCCTTAACACAGAGCAGATGACAGACCAGGAAGCTTGCGGGGCATCAGTCCACCCAGTCAGTCATTCCTTCTTCCTTACGAGTATTTTAGGAACAGCCCTCTCAGCAGACTTCTCACCCTGCCTCTGTCACTTAGATGACAGTTCACAGAACTACCCAGGTATCTATGCATTTTGTGGAAAAGATGTCTTTAGTCAACATTTTAAATGAGTCTTGGTTAGATAGACTCTTCCCACTTACGAAAATTATGTTGGGGTCAGAGAGATGGCTCAGCAGTTGAGAGAGCACTGACTGCTCTTCCTGAGGACCTGAGTTCTATTATCAGCACCCACATGGCAGCTCACAACTGTAACTCCTGTAATGTATATAAAATTAAAATAAAATTAAAAAAAATAAAATTGTGTTACTTTAAAAGAATTATGTTACTTTAAAAGCATTGGTTGGGGGGGGTGAGGTTTCCCTAATAGCCCTGGCTGTCCTGGACTCTCTCTGTAGACTAGACTGGCCTCGAATTTACAAAGATCCAATTGCCTCTGATTCCCAAATGCTGGTATTAAAAACATACACCACCATGCCTGGCTTAAAAGAATTTTTTGGGCTGGAGAGATGGCTCAGAGATAAGACCACTGGCTGCTCTTCCAGAGGTCCTGAGTTCGATTCCCAGCAACCACATTTGGGCTCATAACCATCTATATTGAGATCTGGTGCCCTCTTCTGGCCTGAAGACATACATGTAGACAGAACACTGTATACATAATAAATCTTTTTTTAAAAAAAGAATTTTTTAAGATGTGTGTGAAGGGGGGAGGGGTATCAGCAGAGGCCAAAAGACAGCATTGGATACCCTGGAAGAGGAGTTATAAGCAGATGTAAGTTGCCTAAGATGGTTCTTCAGAAAGAGCAGCAAATTCTCTTATCCACTGGGCTGTCTCTCCTGCCCATAATTTTTCCTTTCTTTGTTTTGCTTGTAACTCCTTATGTATTCTAAGCCAGCCTTAAACTCATAAAGGTCATCCTGACTCTGCCTTCCAAGACCATTGTTAAAGTCATGCAGTGCCACACTTGGCTCAGGTTATTGATCATTTTTTTTTTGGGGGGGGGGTTTCGAGACAGGTTTCTCTACATAACCCTGGCTTTCCTGGATCTGTATCTCTGTATCTCTGTTTGGTTGGCCTCGAACTCACAGAGATCAGCCTACCTCTGCCTGCAGAGTGCTGGAGTGTGAGTTCTTGAAAAACAAAAACAAAAACAAAAAACCTCATCCACATTGATTTTAAGTCTGGGTTCAAGAAAAAGATTATCAATTATTTTCAAGCAAAACCCCCCAAAAAAGATGTATTAGCATATGTGTACTGAGAGCTTAATTGTAATTAGACCTTAGGTTCTGACTGAAGAAGGTGGTTGATCATCAACAAATAAGTGTGCTCGGGCTGGAGAGATGGGTCAGCGGTTAAGAGTACTACTGACTGTTCTTCTAGAGGAGCCAGGTTCAATTCCCAGCACCCACATGGTGAATAAACTCCTACCTGCTGTGAGAAAAATAAGTCAAAGGATTATGTGGTTATTTTTCATGGTCTAGGTCTTCCTCTTTGAGTAAATGAAAGTTGTACTGAAATGTGAATGACAAGAAACTGGCGGGTGACATGACTCAGCTGGCAAAGGCGTTTGCCAACAAGCCTGGGTTTGATTGCTGGGACCGAAATGGAGGGAGGAGAGAACTGACTCGGTATGATTGTCCTCTGACCTCCACACATGTGCCATCACACACAAAATAAACAGACAAATAAATGTAATTTTAAAGGAAGCAACAGCAGCCATCTCCACCGTCAGCCACACAGAGCTGTGGGGGTGGAGATGTGCTCTGGGCAGAGGGAAGTGACTTCAGATCTCCCAGACAAGGATTGGCCTGTTTGTTAGACAAACAGCAATGTCAGCGTGTCCACAGCACACTGAACACAAAGGTGAAGAAAATAGAAATGGCATCCTTCCTAATCAAGCAAAAGGGAACAAGGAAGTAAATATATTCTCCTTAAGTTACCACGAGAACCTCAGTCAGCACTTGCTTTCTTACTTTTCTCTCGGGAACACATCAGGTTTGAGGAAAGAGAGCCTGACACAGGAAGCCAACGAAAGAGGTTAACTCTGAAGGTGATCGCAGCATGGGCTGAGAATGGCGACTGGTCACTTAACCTTCATTATCTTGTTGCCTTGAGCAGCAGAAGCCTCCCGAGAAACCACAGAAACAGACATCTAAAAGGGTCGCTCTGAAGGACTGGACTCTGGCTCGCTCCCGTCTTGATGGGGCTGGCCCAGAACTGCCTCTGATCCCTCAAGGCTACCACGCCACTGGAGACCGACTGTCCTTGAACGAAATGTACTTGGTACCGTACAGGGTGCACTTGTGGGCACTGTTGGAGCCAGTTGTCTCTGCACATGCTCAGAACCAGCCACTACATTTGAAAACAAAGATGGCAGAGCGAATAGAGTACAGGAAGTGAGTTGATGTGCCACCGGCTCCTCTGATCATTTTGCTTGTTTGTTTTCGTAAAGGAGACAGTTGTCTGGATTCAGCCATCTCAGGGACAACTTCTCCATCTTCCTGGCAGGGTCAAACTGAGTTCATGGTCCCAGGCCCAGGCCTCAACTCCTTTGTCTCCTTAACACTCTGAGCTCCATCCGGACCACAGGAAAATGACTTAAGGACCTTGAAGCTAGATGCCCTGGATAACAGTCTCCAACAGATATTCCCTTGCTTAAAACCTTTCATATCAAAACACGGCTGGGATTAAAGGTATGTGCCACCACACCTGGCAATTACAGAGAGCTGTGACCTGCCATGTGGGTGCTGGGATTTGAACCCCTGTCCTTTGGAAGAGCAGCCAGTGCTCTTAACCACTGAGCCATCTCTCCAGCCCCTACCATTTCACTCTTTAAATATGCAGTGCATTTTCCCCTCAGGGAGTCAGTCAGCTCCTGAATCTGTTCTGTTGTCCCTGGCCGGTCAATTTTTGCTACCTAATTCAAATAAAGATCTTGCCTGGCTGGATTCTTGTGCTTGCTTGGGTTGCTTTGGTTTTTGGAACTCCAACATTTTCTTTGAGATAGGATTTTCCTGAGTAGTCCAGGCTGGTCTTGAATTTATGACAATCCCCCTCCCTCAGCCTCCTTTAGCTGGTATTATGGGCATGAGATGCCACACCTGGCTTTTTGTCATTGTTGTTGTTGGTTGGGAAACAGTTTTTCCATGTAGTCTAGGCTGCCCTCCAACTCCTCTGGTAGATGAGAATGCCCTTGAACTACAGATCTTCCTGTTTCCACCTCCCACATGCTGTCATGGAATCACACTCAATTCATTTCTTATGATTTTTAAAATTTTCTCGTCACAGTTAAAACATTTTTGCTGGGCCTGGTGTTGCAAAGCTGTAACCCCAGTTACTTAGGAGTCTGAAGCAGGAGGATCATAAGTTCAAGGCTTGCCTGAGGAACTTGGTAAGACCCTATCTCAAAATAAAATACAGGCTTAGGAGTACATACCTGTACCTGTTGGCACTTGGAATGTGGAAGTAGCAGGGTTAGGAGTTCAATGTCATCACTGATGACATAGTAAGTGCAGGCTGGCCTGGGCTACAAAAGACCCCGCTGTAAACAAAAAGCAAAACAAACAAAACAAAACAACAACAACAACAAAAAAAAACGGGCCCCAACAGGATGGTTCATCAGCTAAAGACGCCAGCTGCCATCCCTGGGTCACACAGAGTAGGAGAGGACCAACTGCCCGAAGTTGTTCTGTGACCTTTGCAGGTATATCACTCCCCACAGACATAACAAATGAATTTTAAATAATATATACATACATAGAATTAAAAAATATAGAGAGTGCTCAGTGGTTGGGGTGTTTGCCCAGTATGTTTGAGGCTCTGTAATCAGTCTCCAATGCTCCAAAAACCCCACTGTGCTGGCTAGTTTTACGTCAACTTGACACAAGCCAGTCATCTGAAAGCAGGGAAATGCTCCTATAAGATCGGGCTGCAGACAAGCCTGTAGGGCATTTTCCTAATTACTGATTGATGGGGACCTGGCCATCCTTGGGCTGGTGGTTCTGGATTCTGTAAGAAAACAGGCTGAGCAGGCCATGAGGAACAAGCCAGTAAGCAACACTCCTCCATGGCCTCTGAATCAGCTCCTGCCTCTAGCTTCCTGTTTGAGTTCCTGCCCTGACTTCCTGCAATAATGAACTACAGTGTGGAAGTGTAAGCCGAATAATCCCTTTCTTCCCCAGCTTGCTTTTGGTCATGGTGTTTCATCACAGCAATAGTGACCCTAACTAAGCCACCTCCCTCATGACAGGGCTAGTGTGCAGTCCAGTGGACAGTACTTGTCTAAGAAGCACAGAGTTCTGGATTTGATCCCCAGCAAGCAAAATGAAAACTTTCTCACTGGAAATCACTATTTATGAAATAACCTTTTCTCTTTCTCTTTCATCTTCTTCTTGTGATTTGAGCCTAGATTTTCATGAATAATAGGCGTGTGCGCTATCATTAAGCTGCCACAAGACCTCCACATAAATTCTATTAGCGTTATAGTCAGGTTCCTTCCATAAAATGAAATTCAAATGTTCAACTTGTGCCTAGAAAAGAAGGTAAGATGTAGTATTTCATCAAACCACAGACAGAACAAGGGGAAAAAAGGCAGAGACTACAATGTACCCCCATGGCTCAGTAGAGTCACAATCGCAGATAATTCAAAATTCCACGTATTTGATCATTCTTTTCTGTCTAACCTCAGAAATGGGAATTTCAGTTTGGCCCTTACATTTCTCAAGATAAGATTTCATCTTTGGGGATGGAAGTATAGTTCGGTATCCAGGAGCTCAAGATGTTCTTCCAGAACTAGTTTGACCTCCCTGTACCAAGGTGGCTTCTCCCAAAGCGCAGGAAACTCTCCTGCCAGTGGAAATCTGATGCCCTCTTTTGGCATGTGTGGGTAACTGCATGTAAGTGGCACACATACACTCAAATACGAAAACATACATGTAAACTAAAATAAAAAATAAATCTTTGAGGAGCTGGAGAGATGGCTCAGCAGTTAAGAACACTGAGAATTCTTCCAAAGGACCCGGGTTCAAATCCCAGCATCCACATGGCAGCACACAGCTGTCTGTAATTGCCAGGCGTGGTTGCGCATGCCTTTAATCCCAGCACTCGGGAGGCAGAGACAGGTAGATCTCTATGAGTTCAAGGCCAACCTTGTCTACAAAGTAAGTCCAGGACAGCCAGGGCTACACAGAGAAACCCTATCTCGAAAAAAAAAACCCAAATAAATAAATAAATGGTTGCCAGACATGGAGGAGCACACCTTTAACACCAGCACTTGGGAGGCAGAGGCAGGCGGATCTCTGTGAGTTCAAGGGTAGCCTGGTCTACAAAGGAGAACCAGGGCTCTGTTATACAAACCCTGTCTTGAAAAAAAAAAAAAAAAGAGGAGGAAGCATATTTAAGAAGCCTTCCAGAGTGCGGGACCTACCACTTTATTAGGGAACCATGACTTAAGAAGTATTTAACCCACAGCCATCAAAAAAAGAGACAATCAGCCACTGTGTCTTCTGATTTATTTACATTACCCTCCGTGAAGCCTCACTCCTCAGAGACATGCACAAAGCCCGGGAGCCTGGTGTTGGCCCTGTGCAGCATCTGCCACATGCTCCTTGTTCTACAGCCTGGTGTATATGGCTCAGATGACATGGCCAGTGTGAACCATAGCCACCGTGCCCTGGGCCTTCCCAAAGGCATCCTGCATACCTGACCAGAGCCTAGACTAGGAAAAGCACCAAATCAGAGGCATGCAAGGCTTCTGGAAAGGGTTGTCTTCAAGGTCCCTAAGGGCAATTCCTACAAAGAACAGGCCTCTGTGCCTGAGGTGGTTGCTACAAGGAAGGGAATCCTGTCAGCAATTCTTACCCTTTGGTTGATAATAAAGGTCAAGATTTATGTACGCACATATATTCCTGTATGGAAGCATCTACGGGAGTCACTTGTGATCTGTGGGATTTTGGTTCGGAAGTTTTCCTGTTGGGGATGAATTATTCTGTGTTGATAGAGAATGGCCATATTGATTACTACCTTCCCTCACTGCTTAATACATGTTCCTTTGCTCTATATACTTGTTTTGTTTCAGACTCGGTCTCATATACCCAAAGCTGGCTACTCACTATGTAGCTGAGGATACCACTGACTTCCTGATTCTCCTGCTCCCACCTGCAAGTGTTGGGATTACAAATTTGTGCCACCACTACCTGGTAATCCCTGAAATATTATGCCAGTAGTAGCAAAAAACATGGATAGCAAAATAAGCATTGGAGATATGAACATTTCTTTCTCCTTTTTTTTGGGGGGGGGTGGTGGTTTCTAGACAGGGTTTCTCAGTCCCTGGATGTCCTGGACTCACTTTGTAGGGCAGGCAGATCTCTATGAATTTGAGGCCAGCCTGGTCTACAAAGTGGGATTAAAGGCCAGAGCAACCACACCCAGCTAACATTTTTCTCTTAATGACTGGATCATGATTAAAATTTGTAGGTAAGGAAGCAGAAAAGACATGATGGCATCGAGACAGGTCATTATGGCTGGATAGGTAACAAAGTAGAATCTGTTGGAGGTCTGTTAACCTGACCCACCCTGAGCTCTCTCTAATGTTTGTTTATTAGTAACCCTTGTGACTGGTGGTTAACATTAGAAGCAACAGGAGGCTGGAGAGATTGCTCAGTGGCTTAGGCCACTGAGTGTTCTTCCAAAGGACCCAGGTTCAAATCCCAGCACCCACATGGCAGTTTGAAACTGTCTATAATGGCTAGGCTTGGTGACGCACGCCTTTAATCCCAGCACTTGGGAGGCAGAGGCAGATGGATCTCTGTGAGTTCAAGGCCAGCCTGGTCTACAAAGTGAGTCCAGGTCAGCCAGGGATACACAGAGAAACCTTATCTCAAAAAAACAAAACAAAACAAAAAAAGGGCAACGCTGTATGTGTCCACCAGGGGGAGTTTCCAAGGTGCGATATATAATATTACACAGCAAGATGTATTCTTTGAAGAATAAGCCAAAGTTACAAGGTTGATGGCTAGTTTTATTTATCTATTTTTTTAATTAATTAATTAATTATTTTGGTTTTTTGAGACAGGGTTTCTCTGTGTAACAACAGCTCTGGCTGTCCTGGACTCACTTTGTAGACCAGGCTGGCCTTGAACTCACAGAGAAGATGGCTAGTTTTAGGCAAAGTATACCTTTCATGAAGAAACTATCCCCTTTAAGAACACTTGTTATGGAATGGAGAGATAGTTCAGTAAGTAATGTGCTTACTTCGGTTCCCAAAGTCCATGTAAAAATCCTAGATGGGAGCTGGGCAGTGGTGGTGTACACCTTTAATCCCGGCACTTGGGAGGCAGAGGCAGGCGGATCTTTGTGAGTTCGAGGCCAGCCTGGTCTACAAAGTGAGTCCAGGACAGCCAGAGCTGTTACACAGAGAAACCCTGTCTTGAAAAACCAAAAAAAAAAAAAAAGAAAAAAAAGAAAAAAAATCCTAGATGGGATTTAGAATCACCATGGAGACAGGTCCATGAAGATATCTGGGAGGGTATTTCAAGGGTAGGTTAACTGAGGTGGGAAGACCCACCCTAGATGTGAGTAGCACTCCTCCACGGGCTAGGTCCTGGACTACAAACAAAAGAAGGCAAGAAGAGGACCAGCATCAACCACTCTTTGCTTCCTGGTAGAGGACATGATTCGAGCAGCCAGCTCACATTCCTGCTGCCAAACCTTTCCCTGCCTTGGTGGACTGTGTTCCCTGGAACTGTGAGCCCAGATAAACCTTCCTCAAGCTGCTCTTTTTGGGCATTTTATCACAACAATGAAACAAGTAGCTCATGCACCATCATGGTGCCACATGCTCATAACTGTAGTGCTAAGGAGGCAGAGATCCCCAGGGCTTTTTGGCTGGGCAGTACTATCCTGATTAATGATCTCCAGGCCAATGAGAGACCTTGTTTCACAGGAAGTAGTTGGTGTTTCTGAAGACCACACTCAAGGCCATACATACACATACTATTTGCCTATACACACATGCACATGTTGTTTGGATGAGAGAGGTTTTTGTTGCTAGCCTTCAAAGAGCTAGATGTTAAGATGTCGCCTGGGCTCATGATGGGCTTTTATACAGAACATGGAGGACAGACTAGGAGTTCTCAGAACATGAAAGAGAAAAGGGCTTATTGGGAAGAAAGCTTATGATCCTACAAATGAAAGGACATAAGAAGAAACCACTTTAATAATGTGAAAAGGAAGAAGAAGAAGAAACCACTTGGATCTAAGAGTCATAAAAACAGTCTTAGCAAACAGATAGGCTGCCTGGACCTTGGCAGGAATTCACAAAGTTGGTCAAATAGCTGGAACGGTTTCTGATTTAGCTGGATGTCCCCAAGGGAAAAATCAAAGGAAATGTTGAAAGCTGTATAGTGTAAGCAGCAAATAAAGAACAAGGCGAGGAGACCTAAAGAGAACAGTGTATGGAGACAGGGGCCAGCAGCCAGGGGGATGGCTCAGGGTTAGGGCACTTGCCTCCAAGTCTAGCGAGCAGAGTTCAGTCCCCAGGCCCACGTGGAACAAAAGAACTGACTCCTGAAAGTTGTCCCTCTCACTTTGACATGTGCATAATGGCACAAGTGTACCCACACAAATAAAAAAGCAGATAAAATGTAATAAAATGTTTTAAAGGGGAGGGTCCTCTGCCAAGCCAGAAGATATGAGTTCAGTCCCCAGGACCCACATGATGGAAGGAGAGAACCAACTCCAGCAAGTTGACCTCTGACTTCCACACATGTGCCATGGCATGCACTAAAGCACACCCTCAATCACAGTACACACACACACACACACACACACACACTAGCTAATTACATAAATGAAAGTTCAGGGGTTTTTTTGTTTTTGGTTTTTTTCTGAGACAGGGTTTCTCTCTGTAGCCCTGGCTGTCCTGGACTCACTTTGTAAACCAGGCTGGCCTCAAACTCAGAGAGATCCGCCTGCCTCTGCCTCCTGAGTGCTGGGATTAAAGGCGTGAGCCAGTTTAATGTATTTTTAAAAAGGAGATGGGGCTCACTCAGGAACCTACAAGTGCAAGTATATACACAAAATAACTTCTACAATCTAATCTTGAATTTCTGACCTTGAGTTCCCATGCTGATATGGAAAACAATCTCACTAATTTATGATAAATTCAATTTTATCTCAACCCAGGTTGAAAATGCCTTGTGAAGCCACCTGGCAGGGGTGGCACTTACAACTTTAATCCTAGCCCTCCCACGAGGCAGAGGCAGGCAGTTCTTCAAGTTTGGGGCCAGCTGGGTCTACAGAGTGAGTTCCAGGACAGCCAGGGCTACACGGAGAAACTGTCTCAAAAAAAACAAAAGAGAAGAAAGGAGGAGGAGGAGGAGGAGAAAAGAAAATGCATTTTGTTTAGTTTTGTTTTTTTTTTCAAATGAGGTGGGGGAAGGGGGAATATATAGAGAGAGAAATCAAATTCTTAGTCTTCACCTTTCTTTTTGGTCTGGTATGTTTGGCACTGTGATACATTAACAGCTTTTGAAGGTTAAGAATCAAAAATGCCATTCCTGACATTCCACAATGATTCTGTCCCCACTCTTCACTCAGTTTCCAAAACAATGAAAAGACAATGGGGGGAATGGAGAGATGGCTCAGTGGTTAAGAGCACTGGCTGTTCTTCCAGAGGTCCTGAGGTAAATTCCCAGCATCCATATGGTGGCACACAACCACCTATAACCATAGCCCCATGGGATCCCAATGCCTTCTTCTGGTGTGCAAAATCTACATACAGATAAAATACCCATGGAAAAAGAAAAAGAAAAGAGAGACAGAGAAAGAGAGAGAGAGAGAGAGAGAGAGAGAAGACAATGGGAAATTTAGAATTCTGGTTTTGGGAAAGTTCTACAAGAGACAAACAAATGCATAAGGAAGGACAGCAAATACACATTCATGTTGAAAATTGAAGACACCCCCTCCCTGCCCAAAGGCCAGTGTCTGCTGAGGGCATTCTTCTGGCTTCGGCCAGAGCTGACAAAGCAAGCTCTTCCTTATCTCCAGTTCCGCAGTGTTTGCTGAAATAAGTCCTTGGCCGGCCTTGGTTCAGAAAGAAAACTCTAGTCTCTATCTCTGTTAGCACATAGCGTCCTTCTTGTCAGGCTGCCTCTATGTCTAGCTTCCAGCCACAAATGACCAGTCACTAGAGGAGGGCCTACACTAATCCAGTGTGACCTCATCTCAGCTCTATTGCTTCTGTTCCTAAGTCAGGTCACATTCTGAAATGCTGGTGTGAAGGACTGCAACATAAGTGAGGGACTGCAGAGGGAATCATCTTGGACTCCCAGCCAAAGAAACACAGTTTTGCTTCAGGCTGTCCTTGGGTAGTTCTGTACGCTGAGCTACACTGCTGTTATATTTCAGCGAAATAGAGCAGTCTTTTGCCAGGTCACCAAGACTTCCAAGACCTTCAAACGTTCTGATTTTTAAATGTTGTTTACTACTGGGGACAGGACACACACATGCCCCACCTCATACATGGAGGTCACAGTCAGTTCTGTCCCTCCACCATAGGTTGTAGGGATCCAACCTGGACTTGCTGGCTGTAATGGCTAGTTTTTTCGTCAACTTGTCACAAGATGGAGTCATTTGAGAAAAGAGAAACTCAACTGAGAAAACTCCCGACCAGACTGGCCCCTGGGGCATTTTCTTGATTAATAACTGATTTGGGTGGGCCCAACACACACAAACTGGGAAGGTGGTCCTGAGTTGCACAAAAAAGCAGGCTGTGGAAGCCATGAGGAGCAAGATCCTTCAACACTTTTAATGTGAAGGGATGTTGGATTTTGTCAGGGCTTTGTGGTGTATCGTTTTGCTACTTATTTATTTATTTTTTTGTTTGTTTGTTTGAGATCTTTCTTTCTGACTCCCCTTACTGTAAGCATTTGGAGCTATAAACCTCCTTTCGTTGTTGTTTTGTTTTATTGAGACAGAGTTTCTATGTGTAGACCAGATTGGCCTTGAACTCACAGAGGTTTAGCTGCTTCTGCCTCCTAAATGCTAAGAGTAAAGACGTGTACCACCATGCCCGGCTACAAACATCCTTTTTTTTTTGGTTTTTCGAGACAAGGTTTCTTTGTGTAACAGCCCCGGCTGTCCTGGACTTGCTCTGTGGACCAGGCTGGCCTCAAACTCACAGAGATCTGCCTGCCACTGCCTCCCAAGTGGAAACATCCTTTTTTGAACTGTTTTCATTTGTATTCCATAGATTCTGCTTGGTATGTTTTTTTTTTAACTTGATTTTGGGAGTATTTTTACTTCCTTTTTGATTATTTCAAGGATCCATCTACTGCTCAGTATTGCATTGTTTAATCTCTATGAGTTTGTGTTTGCTCTGGGGTTTCTCTTAATAGTGATTTATAGTCTTGGTCCACTTTAATCAGAGAGAATGGAGGGAATTACTTCATGTTTTTTGTTGAATTTCTTTCATTTCATGCGCCATTTTCCTTATATCAGCCAGCTCTGTGTGTCTTTGACAGACTTACAATCATTATGAGTTCTCTGTATGGGATTTTATCTAACTTACTTTCACTAGTTGGCATTACTGTAGATTTACTAATTTTGAGGAATTATAGTGTCTTGATTGTTTTCATGTTTCTTATGTTGCTGTATTAGAATTTAAACATCTGTTGTTATTTTGTTGCTTGACTTTTTTTTTAATCATCCATATTCTTTTTGTTGAAGCATTTGTAATGTTCAAGTAAAACTTGAATATGGTAGTGGCGAGTATGTGATTCAGAGAACAATCCTTTAGCCCAGGAATTTAAGAGTGCTTGGGTTAATTCTGTTATCCTCTGAGTAGACTATTAAGTGGAAGAGTGAGCACAGCTTCTTGGTATCACTGCTCTGCAAATGTTCTAACTAAGTAACAATAGTGGCCCCTTTGACTTCAGTAACTGTTGGAGGATAAATAACCAAGGAGACTGTGGGGTTTGTGTAGATCTTAGTTAATAAGATTAGGAGTAGGAAAGGAGGAAGGTGGGTAAGGCTAAGGAGGAAATATTAGTCAACTTTGAAAAGAAGAAAATCAAGGTGGGTAAAGTAGTTGGTAAAGGAAGTTGGGGTATTGTTAGGGTCAACGGATCTCAGAGATTGTTAACTGTATGGAAGGTTTAACTAAGAAGTAAAATAAGGAAAGCTGGGTGGTGGCGGTGCACGGCTTTAAATCCTAGCACTGGGGAGGCAGAGGCAGGTGGATCTCAATGAGTTAGAGGCCAGCCTGATCTACAGTGAGTTCCAGGACAGTCAGGACTACACAGAGAAACCCTGTCTCAGAGGGGGGAAAAGTAAAATAAAGAGGGATAAGGATGAGAGAAAGGGGCTGGAGAGATGGCTCAGTGGTTAAGAGCACTGACTGTCCTTCCAGAGGACCTGGGTTCAATTCCCAGCATCCACATGGCAGCTCACCACTGTCTCTAACTTCAAGATCTGACACCTTGACACAGACATACATGCAGGCAAAACACCAATGCACATAAAAATAATTTTAAGAAGGGATAAGAGAAGGAAGAAAAGACTAGGAATAAGGGGAAGAGATGTGAGATGTGGCTAAAGAATGCTGTATGGAAAACTGGATAGAAAAAAAGAAATAGCTCTAAAATCTTTTTGAAAGGGTGGGGGAAAAACAACCAGAAACATATATGCAAGGTGGGAATTTAAATAATAGCAAATATGAGATAAAGCAGATACTTAGGGATTGACCTATGACACTGAGTTGAAAGGTTAAATTCTCATAATTTAATAATCTGTCCTTTTTTCTTGTTCTTTCCTATACTATGTCTATGTCCCATTTTTCTCAAGTCTGTTCACTCCTATATAGGAGAGAAAGGAGGATACAGAAAAGCAAAAGAGAGAAGTCCCTGGGTCTAACCTCCAAAACCCATTTAACAAGACCATTTAACAGCTTGTAGTCTTTTCCCCTAAATAACAAAATTTTTTATTATCTATCAAATAACCAAAGGGGGAGAACACCCTCCCCACCTTCTGGGGATGGGACGTTGTTCTCTTAAAATGACTTCCTGCTGATTTGGGACGTAGTAAACCTGTTTGGGGCCCAGATAAGAATGGAAAAATGGTTAAAAATGTTAATAGAAGGCTCTGGCAGGTTCCATGTGATGCTGTAGGAGTGGGGGTGGGGAAGGGGAGCCAGAGACCTCTGTAGCCTCAGTGTTCTTGGGGTTCTGGCATTTGAGGAAGGAGAGTTGCAGGTCCTTTTCTGATAGTTTCCTGGGACCGCTGTCTTCTATGGTGGTTTCTTCTGGACCTACAGGTCTGGTGTTTATGAGGAGCAGCAACCACGCTTGCACATTCCACAGCTGTCTGGAAGTATTTACCCCTCATCCCCTCTTGTGAATGGATTCTGACCTGCAGTTCATCTCCTCAGCACTTTGCAGTGTTTGGTCTTGTGAAGCTCTGGCTGCTGGAAGGGGTGGGCGGGGTGGAGGGGTTGTTCTTTTGGTTTTTATAGTCTGTGTTAAATTCTCACCACGGAGAAGTTTGGATGATAAGCAATTAAAGGAAAACTTGTGTGGTGTGTGTGTGTACAAGTGGCACATTGTGTGTGCATACACACACACACACACACACACACACACACACACGCACGCACGCACGTGCACACACGCGCGCGCGTGCTTCTGTGGAGGTCAGAGAACAACTTTCAGGAGTCAATTCTCTTCTCCCACCAAATGGGTCCAGGGGATTGAAGTCGGTTGTCAGGTTTAACCACAAGAGCCTTTACTCACTAAGCCATCTTACAGGCTCTGATAGTGGGTCATTTAAACAAACAACAGCCCATGGGTGAGAGTGGTGAGAGTTTTAGGAATAACTCTTTTCAATTTTCTTTTTCCTTTTTTTTTTTTTGTTTTTCAAGACAGGATTTCTCTGTGTAGCCCTGGCTGTCCTGGAACTCCCTCTGTAGACCAGGCTGGCCTTAAACTCTGAAAGGTGCACTCCACCACCACCTGACTACAAACATTCTTTTTCCCTCAGTTGATTGTTTTGGGGCAGAGTCTGAAACTTGCGGTGTAGCCTAGGCTGACGTTCGAACCTGATTCTCCTACCTCTGCCTCTGAAGTGCTGTGATAACTAACAGGCAGGCACCTGTCCCAGTTGATTTTAACTTCCTGTGTGACAAGCTCTCAGTTAGCTGGAAAGAACAGACACCACTCCCAGCAAATCTAAAACAAAGCCTTTCCTCTTTTTCTCTCTTTTCTCCCCCAACCATGTGGCTTCTGCTGATGGCCAATGACTGGCACCTCCCCTGTGGACTCGATTGTCCCATTTTGTTATAGAGAGTCGAAACTGCTTGGGAAATGAAGCTTGGTGGGCAAGAACGTTTTGCTAGCACACTGTCCTGACTCCTTGTAGAATTCAGAAAAGTGCAGAATTGGGACAAAACATCCCAAGGAAAGATGCAGGAACCATCTCTATACAGCCGGAGATTGGCAAAGCCATACTGTGTAGAAAGGAGGATGACTCACCTCCAAGCTACAATCCCATAAAAGACAAATTGGAAATGGGGAAGTTGAGGGCTTATGTTTCTTTGAGAACAAAAAGGAGGGGGAAACTCAATTGGGAAACAAACCCAAGAAACAAGAAAGGATTAGTCACAAAGACATCAAAGTAGTTCTGAGAAGGAAATGCGTTAGTCGAATTGTTAATATATAGACTCCATAAATAACTTTGACGAGAACATTATTTCCAACTTTTGTGTTTTGGGGATGAAGTTCAGTTGGTAGAGTGCCTAGCAAGCACAAACACCTCTAAGGTCATATTCTAAATTCCAAGAGCTCCTTTGCTCTCTTAAAGTTTGTTTTCTTATGAAACAGCATCGTCTCACTAGGTTGAAGAAATAGCTCTGAAAGTGTCATAGGGTTACTATTGCTGTAGTGGAAACGAAATGATCAAAAGCAAGTTGAGGAGAAAAGGGTGTATTTGGCCTACACTTACACACACTAGTCCATCCTTGGAGGAAGTCAGGACAGGAACTCAAACAGGGCAGGAACCTAGAGACAGGAGCTGATGCAGAGGTTATGGGAGGAGTGGTTTGTTCATCATGGTTTGCCCAACCTGTGTTCTTATAGAATCCAAAAACTACCAACTTATGGGTGGCACACACACTGGGCTGGACCCTCCCACATCAATCACTAATTAAGAAAATGCCCACCTTCACTGAAATAGCTCAGTTGGGAGAGCGTTAGACTGAAGATCTAAAGAAAATGCCCATCTGGGTGTGGTGGTGCATAGATGCAGGCCGATTTCTGAGAGTTCCAGGACAGCAAGGGCTATTACACAGAGAAACCCTATCTCAAAACACCAAAAAAAAGAAAATGCCCTTTAGGCTTGCCTATAGCATGATCTCATAGAGGCATTTTCTCAGTTAGGGCTTCCTCCTCTTATAACTCTAGCTTGTGTGTGTCAAGTTGATATAAAACTAGCCAACACATGAAGTATTGCAACAAAGTGGCTTTTATTATCTTTTATTATTCATTCTAATTATTTTACTATACTTAATACCTCTACCTCTCTTCCAAACCTTTTTCTCTCTTTTAAGACAGGGTTTCTCTGTGTAGGTAGCCCTGGCTATCCTGGGACTTACTCTGTAGACCAGGCTGACCTCGAACTCACAGAGGGATTAAAGAGAAAGAAGGACAGAGTTCTCTTTGACCTACTTCTTGCTGATTAGGGTCATCCTGTTCTTTGGGGGCAATACCAATCTTAGTAGTCACAATATCCAGAAGTCCAACAAACCAGGAAACAGCAGTAGGAAAAACCAGAAGCAGGGAGAACAGCAACCTCTTTCTTTTTTGTAGACCCCTTACTCTCCCCATTTTCTTTCTTCTTTGTAGCACCCCACTTTTCCTTGGGGCTCTGGCTTTTTCTCTCTCAAGTCCTCAGAGTTCAACTTGCTCAGCTAGCTAAGCCACGCCCCTGCTAGCTCATTGGGCATAATTAATAGTTTACACCCACGTGGTCTTAACTGAAGCAGCCTCATACCTGGGATTAAACAAAAACATTCTCATAACAGTTTTTGTTTGTTTTTTGAGACAGAGTTTCTATGTGTAGCCCTGGGTGTCCTGGACTCACTTTGTAGCCCAGGTTAGCCTTGAACTCACAGAGATATGCCTCCTTTGCCTCCAAAGTGCTGGGATTAAAGGCATGCACCACATGCCCAGCAATTATAGACAACTGCAAACTGCCATGTAAGTGCTGGGATTTGAACCAGAGTCCTGTGGAAGAGTAGCCAGTGCTCTTAATCACTGAGCCATCTGTCCAGCCCAGTATATAGACTTCTTAACATTGCTTTTGCTCTTTATTTTGCTCCCTGTGTACTGGATGGATGCCTTCATCTCATGTGAGGTGATGCCTGGCCTTCCATTTAATACGGAGATGTCTCTAGGGCCCACATGTTGATGGAGGTAGGAAGCCTTGATGTTGCTTTTTTAGTTCTTATTGGCTGGTCAGACTCCCTCGAGAAGCCTCTTCCTGGAGCATGCAGATCTGGTTGTCAGCATTTTAGGAGCTGAGATAGGAAGAAGGTTTCAGGAGTGGAATATCTTAGCTTGCATTGCTGAGTATAATTGTCTTAGCTCTAGAGTCCTCACAGGTGTGTGCAGAAGCCAGACATCAGCATCGACACAGGGTATCTTCTTCAGCTGATGGACACAAGTTTTTCTCACTGGACATGGAGTTCACTGGTTTGGCTACAATGGCTAGCTAGCTAGGTTCAGTGATTCTCTCTTTTCACCTCCCCAGTGCTGGGATCATAGGTGCCTATTGCTAGGCCCAACTTTTTAAGTGTGTGTGTGGTGGGGGGGATTAAGCTCAAGGTCTCCAAGTGTTTCCCCTACTGAGCCATCTCCCCAGGTCCACGTCTGTGCTTTTCTAGCTCTGTTAAGACAGTTATTACTGGGACTGGAGAGATGGCCCAGCACTTGGGAGCACTTGCCGCTCTTCCAGAGGAATAGGAGTCACTTTGCTGTACCTTCATGGAGCAGCACACAGTCACCTCCGGTAACTATAGTTCCAGGGGATCTGACATCCTCTTATGGTCTATAGAGCAGCAGGTGTACAAATACACATACAATATAAATAAACAATTAATTTTAAAGGAGGGCTTAAAGTGGCTAGAGGTCTGGATCAGTGGTTAAGAGCGACTATTGCTCTCACAGAGGACCTAGGTCTGATTCCCAGCACCACAGGACAGCACATACATGCATACATGCAGATAAAACATCAGCAGTCCAACTGGGGGACATTTTTTTTTTTTGTTGTTTCCATTCTTTTTTTTTCCCCCCTTAATCTTGTCAGTTTATGTAAAAAACAAAAGCTGTTGTTGTATAGTTTGGCAAAGAAGGACATTTTTTGGCAGTAAAACGTAGTTGTTGAAACCACCTTTTTTGTTTTTATCTAGAAGCCAGGAATATTTTAAATACTATTCTGTACAAAATAAAGAGCAATATACAGAGAGTGAGTTGGCTAAGGTGATGAAAGAATCATACTGCCCCACTTCCTGTCTCTCCAACTTCTCCATGAAATGGTTCAGACTAGGGAAAGCAAATATTCCTCTAGCAGCAAAAACAAAAAACTGAAGATGGACCTATCTCATAGCTTCATGCCGAAGCAATTTCCACAAAGCCGAGTGAAAGGCTTAAAGGAGAGAATCCGCTGAGAAGCAATTCCTTTCTCTCTCTCTCTCTCTTTTTTTTTGAGACAAAGTCTCTCTAAATAGCCCTAGCTGTTCTGGAACTTACTATATAGACCAGGCTGGCCTCAGAGGTACCTGTATGCTCAAATGACTCAATTCAGCACACACTTACTGAGTGCCACCCGTACTGAGGACTGTTCTACTCACTGGATACTGGGAAGTAAATCATAAAAGACAAAACTCCCTACTGTTGTGGGCACTTTTTTTTTCCCCCAGTTTTTTCAAGGCAGGGTTCCTCTAAGTAGCCCTAGCTGTCCTGGACTCATTTTGTAGACCAGGCTGGCCTCCAACTCACAGAGATCTTCCTGTGTCTGCCTCCTGAGTTCTGGGATTAAAGGCATGTGCCACCACCGCTGGGCCTGGGACCTTCTTAAGAGCTGTGAAGAAGCGATAAAAATAAACATTATAGCTGGGGGTGCAGCTCAGTGGAAGAATGCTTGTGTACCAGGTTTGAGGTCCTGGGTTCAATTCTTTCTAGCACTTCAATAATAACAACAACAACAATAATGACTAGTTTTTTTTGAAATGTTAGAAGGTGGCATGTGCTATGGGAAAAAATTAAGAACAGAAAAAAGACTCAGAGTGAGTAGCCATTTATGCTATTTAGGATGATCAGAGGAAGCCTTGTTGGAAGGTACCATTTAAGCAAGGTGAAGAAACAGAGAAGCTAATGGTTAAGTAGCTGGAGGTAAGCACACCAAGAAGAAAGAATGGAAGGGCAAGGTAACAAGTCAAGGGCCTAGAGTGAAAACCGCAAGCTGCCCACATGTTATAATGAGGACAGAAGCTGGGGAAGATTAAGGGTTAAAACAGCAGAGTTTGAAACACCGAGGAACTGAGAAAGAGGGGATAAGTGAGCTAGACAGGAAGAGGGACAGGGCCCCGAGGCAGCGACGGCAGGATGGCTGGCCTCCAGAAGCCCTTGAGGAATATACCTAAGGTACTACTGACCTTTCATATAGTATTGACTCTAGTTCAGGAAACTGTGACAGACTAAACTGTAAGTAAAGATGGCTTCTAATAAGTTTCCACTTAGGAGACCACCCTATGAACAAGGTACCAAAAGTGAGGTAACTAAAAGTCACCCCAGCCACTTCTTGGTGAATAACTCTCAGCTACAAACTCATCATGTAGATGTGAGAACAGAAAACTTAGTATAGTCACCAGCACTTGCAACAACTACCCAGGCTTGAGGGTAGAAACACTGGCCAGTGAGTAACATCTTGCAGATGGTCAAGCTTAAAGCTAGAGTCAGAGATGAACAGTGATCGCAGCACTTGATCATCTCCCTGGTGGGGCTGGGGACAGGCACATAACATGGGCCCTTTGTTGAGCCAACCCCAGGCTGCCCAGAGAATTAACTGATCTCAACAGAAATCACTTCAGTCTTTGCCCAGTTTCTGCCATTGCTCAAAAATGGCCTTGACACAATGGCTTCCCAACTCTCAGGAATTTCTTTTATTTTTCCTTAATTTCTCACTTTTCCTCAGTTTCCCACTTTTGTAATATGTTTTTTTGAGACAGTGTCTTAGGGTTACTGTTGCTGTGATGAAACACCACGACGAGAGAAACTTGGGAAGAAAAGAGTTTATTTGGCTTACGTTTCCATACAACTACTGTTCATCATCACTGGGCAGGGACCTGTCGGTGGAGGTTGATTCAGAGGCCACTGAGGGGTGCTGCTTATTGGTTTGCTCCTCAAGGTTTGCTCAGCCCACTTTCTTATAGAACCCAGGATCACCAGCCCAGGGATGGCACCACCCACAATGTGTTGAGCCCTCTTCCATCAATCACTAATTAGAAAAATGTCCAAAGGTATGCCTACAGTCTGAATTTTTTTTTCCTGAGATATGGTTTCTCTATGTAGCCTTGGCTGTCTAGAACTCACTCTGTAGACTGGGCTGGCCTCAAACTCAGAGAGATCCGCTTGCTCTGCCTTCCAAGTGCTGGGATTAAAAGAGTGCACCACTAATGCCTGGTTACAACCTGATTTTATGGAGGCATTTTCTCAGTTGAGGTTCCCTCCTCTCAAATGACTTTAGCTAGTGTCAAGCTGACATAAAACTATCCAGCACAGTTGACCCTTTGTCAGCTTGAATCATAGCATGTCACTATAAAACTTCAACCTTTCTCATTTATCCTCAAGATCTTCCATTATAACTTATAAAGTAATATAAGTTTAAAAGTCCCACACTCTTTTTTTTTTTTTTTTTGGTTTTTCAAGACAGAGTTTCTCTGTTTAACAGCTCTGGCTGTCCTGGACTCCCTTTGTAGACCAGGCTGGCCTCGAACTCGCAAAGATCCGCCTGCTTCTGCCTCCCAAGTGCTGGGATTAAAGGCATGCGCCACCACTGCCCAGCAGTCCCACACTCTTTACAAATTCAGAAACATTAAAAGTTTCATCTCACCGAGTGTGGTGGTGCACACCTTTAATCCTGGCACTTGGGAGGTAGAGAAAGGCAGATCTCTGTGAGTTCGAGGCCAGCCTGGTCTACAAAGTGAGTACAGAACAACCAGGGCTACACAGAGAAACCCTGTCTCAAAAAAAAAGGGGGGGGGGCTGGAGAGATGGCTCAGAGGTTAAGAACACCGGCTGTTCTTCCAAAGGTCCTGAGTTCAATTCCCAGCAACCGCATGGTGGCTCACAACCATCTACAAAATGAGATCTGGTGCCCTCTTCTGGAGTGAATGTATACATGCAGGCAGAACACTATACACAATAAATAAATAAAATCTTAAAAAAAAACAAAAACAAAGTTTCATCTCTTTAAAATATCCAGTCATTTTTAAAATCCAGATTCTCTCTAAAACGCCAAAATATATCTTTAAAAAAGAAACACTTGGGCTGGAGCGATGGCTCAGAGGTTAAGAGCACTGGCTGCTCTTCCAGAGGTCCTGAGTTCAATTCCCAGCAACCACATGGTGGCTCACAACCATCTGTAATGGAATTTGGTGCCCTCCTCTGGCCTGCAGGCATACCTGCACACAGAACACTGTATACATAATAAAATAAATCTTTAAAAAAAAAAAGAAACACTTACAAGGGTGGGTGTGGTGGCACACCCCTTTAATCCCAGCACTCAGGAGGCAGAGGCAGGTGGATCTCTGTGAGGCCAGCCTGGTCTACAGAGTGAGTCCAGGACAGCCAGGGTTTGTTACACAGGGAAACTGTCTTGAAAAACAAACAAACAAACAAAAACACCCAACAGCCTTTCAACTGTGGGCTCCTATAAAATAAAAAAGAATTAAGTACTTTCTTACTTCAAGAGGGAAGAATCAGGGCAGAATCACAGTCTGAACAAAGCAAAACTGAACTCCAGCAATGTAAATAACTTAATGCCCAACATCTAGGATTCACTCACAATCTTCTGGGCTCCTCCAAGTGGCTTGGGTCACTTCTCCAGCTCTGCCCTCTGTAATACACATATCTTGTTTTCTAGGCTCTGGCTGGTTCCAACTCCAGTGCTACAGCAGTGTTCTTGGTGGTCATCCCTGTGGTACTGGCATCTCCAAAATGCAGGGGTCTTCTGCAGCAACTGGGCTGCAGTTTCACCAAGAGCCTCTCCTAGACTCTCTTTATGGTGCTAGGCCTCACCTTCTGTGCATGACCCCTTCAGTTCTGGGCCTTCAGCTGACACTGAGGCTGCACCTTCACCAGTGGTCTCTCGTGTCCTTGGCTGTTCTCCACGATCCCTTCAGGCAATAAAAACCAGTACCACCAGGATGACAATACCAAATTGGGCTGCTAGTTCAAGGTACAACCTTGGCCATCTCTGGAACACAACTTCTGTTTGCTGACTCTAAGGAAACACTTCCCAGTAGATTTCATCTTAACAATGCTGTTCTCTTTTTTTAGGTTTTTGAAGACAGGTTTCTCTGTGTAACAGTCCTGGCAGGGCTAGAACTCACTCTGTAGACCAGGCTGACCTTGAACTCACAGAGATCTGCCTGCCTCTGGCTCCCAAGTCCTGGGATTAAAGGTGTGTGCCACCACTCCAGGCTGCTGATCTCTTCTTAATGACTGCTACTTTCTCAGCTCTAGCTGACCAGCATCAAGTATCCCAACAAAACATAGGTTTCACTTTAGGAGTTCTGGCATCTTGTTAATCACAGATAATTATTCACCCCCAGCTGACCAGAACCACAGAATCTTAATTCAAAACAACAAATGGCCCCATAGAGTCTTTAATCTTCCCCCTGAATCTTCACAAGCCAGGCCTCTATTGTCTGCACTGTTCTCAACATTCTTATCTTCAAGCTATTAACAGAACAGGTCACTGAGCTCTCAACACTCAATGACTTTTCTAGCCCACAGTTCCAAAGTCCTTCCACAATCCTCCCCAAAACAACAATGGTTAGGTCTGTCACAGCAATACCCCACTATCCTGGTACCAACTTGTCTTAGTGTTACTATTGCTATAATGAAACACCATGACCAAAGAAACTTGGGGAGAGCCAAAGGAAGGGCAATGAGGTGGGAGTGTGAGTAAGAACACATATATTACATGTGGCGCACTCCTTTAATCCCAGCACTCTGGGCGCAGAGGCAGGTGGATCTCAGGGAGTTCAAGGTCAGCATGGTCTACAAAGCAAGTCCAGGACACCCAGGACTGTTACACAGAGAAAACCTGTTTCAAAAAACCAACCAAACAAACAAACAAAAAAGCCAACAGAAGTTACTATTGGTGTTTTGCACAAAGTACAGGATGTGCCTGTCAATATGCCTTCTAAATAATTATGTTTATCGCCACAGATCAGCAGTGCTGTCAGCTTTGATCAGAGAAGTTTCTTTTTGTCTTATGCAGTAGTAACTGGTCACAGTGACAATCAAAAGTGACTGTTGAATGCTCGGACATAAATGGGAGATCTATGTCACCTCCTCCAAGGTTTAGGGAGCATGACAACAGGGAGGATGGAAAGAATGTGAGAGCCAGAGAGTGTGGTGGAGTAATATAGCGCTGTCTTCCAGGAATGAAATGGCCATTGCACTCTTGAACTCACAGAGATGTATGTAATTACCTACACAAGACTGGGTCCATTAACATCCTGTTATGGAAAAGGAGTGGCTCATCTGACACCCCCCCCCCCCCGCCCCAAGGATCTATAGGCGGTTGATGTTTAATAGGGGAGGAAAGAGACATTTTCTTCAGTAGTATAGTCCCTGGTCAGGTGTCCATACTTGTAAAAATATAAAAAAAAATGTAAGTATGGGCTTTTCTACACTTGCTCTGTTGAAGCCTACTTTGGCTCTTAACATAACTGCAGCCATTTTTTTTTCTTCAGTCTCTATTTTAGTTATAAGATGAAATTACTCCTACTCATACTTTGTTACTTTGGCACTCTGAAGAGTCTCCAACTACAGCTCCACTTGGGACCAATCAAATTAAAGGGCAATTAGAAATGCTTTGTTGAGCTGGGGGTCCTGGTGCACACCTGTAATCCCAGCACTAGAGAGGGAGAGAGAGAGAGACAGACAGACAGACATGGTTTCTCTGTGTAATAAGCCCTGACTGGCTGTCCTGGACTAGCTTGGTAGACTGGGCTGGCCTGGAACTGACAGAGATCCACCTGCCTCTGCCTCCTTAGTTCTGGGATTAAAGGTTGTTCCACCACCCACAGTTCAACATTATTTAAAATTAATTATTTTTATTTTATGTACATTGGTATTCTGCCTGGTTATATGTGAGGTTGTCAGATCCTCTGGAACTACAGTTACACACAGTTGTGAATTGTCATGTGGGTGTTTGGAATTAACCCGGGTCCTTCAGAAGAGCAGTCAGTGTTCTTAACCACTGAACCATCTCTCTAGCCCCTGTAAATAACTTATCAGTGCTCCTATGAACCGCAAACTCATTTGGTCTCACACACACACACACACACACACACACACACACACACACACACAAGAAAGAAGACAAGAAAGTAGAATAGAGACCAGTTGTGAAGAGAAATGGGATCTGAGAAAAGGTGAAAGGGACAAGGAAGGGCAATGAGGTGGGAGTGTGAGTAGGAACACATATATTACATCATACATGTATGAAAATGTCATAATAAAATCCAGTATTTTATATAAGTAATATGTTAATAAAGACACTCAGTATGGAAACACACCACTGGATGCGTCTCTGCAGGTGTTTTCAGAGAGGTTTAACTGAGAAGGGAAGAGCCACATTCCCTTCCTTCTTATCCCTCTCTGGACCTGCTTAGAGAGTGGCACTACCCACAGTGTTCTGGGTCCTGACACATCAATCATTAAGAAAATGCACCACAAACTTTTGTACCTACCGATCTGAAGGAGGCATTTTCTCAGTTGACGGTCGCCCTTCTCAGAAGGTCCTCCCTTGTGTCAAGTTGACAACAAAACAAAACCACAAAAAAACACTAGCATAGTTTGAGTTTATGTCATGTGGGTGAGCTGCAAGCACTCTTAACCAAGAGCTATCTCTCTAGCCGTGTTTATCATTAAGAAAAAAATCCATTAGTGTATTTATGTTTTAGCTTACTGGTAGGTTAGCTTTTCGACCAAATTCTTTTAGTAGTCTGAGAATGATTATCAAACAAACGTTGGTATACTGTAAAAGAATCTTTTTTTCTGTTTTTTTTCTCTTTTTTTGGTTTTTCGAGACAGGGTTTCTCTGTGTAGCCCTGGCTGTCCTGGACTCACTTTGTAGACCAGGCTGGCCTCGAACTCACAGAGATCTGCCTGCCTCTACCTCCCGAGTGCTGGGATTAAAGGCGTGTGCCACCACATCCGGCTTTTTCTGTTTTTTTCAAGACAGAGTTTTTCTGTGTATCCTAGACTGTCTCAGACTTTCTTCTTTCTTTTTCTTTTTGGTTTTTCGAGACAGGGTTTCTCTGTGTAACAGCTCTAGCTGTCCTGGACTCACTTGTAGACCAAGTTGGCCTCGAACTCACAGAGATCCACCTGCCTCTGTCTCCCGAGCGCTGGGATTAAAGGCGTGCGCCACCACGCCCGGCTCCAGACTTTCTTTGTAGACCAGGTTGGGCTTGAACTCCCAGAGATCCGTGCTGGGATTAAAGGCATGCTCCACCGCGCCCGGCCTGAAGAAACAAAAAAATCAATCCTACAACTACCGCCCGCCACCCCAGTGCTCCGCCTTAATTTAGAACTTGCACTTGCCGTCCCTCAGGCAGTCCCCACTCTTTCTCCTCAAGTTTTCCGCCTGCCGCATTCCTTCCCCCGCGCGTCGGCGCGCTTACGTCATGACGCCGCATACGCAGCCCCGCCCCTGTAGAACTGGGATCCTGGCCGGAACCGTGCTCGGTCTTCTGTGGGGAGTGTGAGTCTTTCAGTTCGGGCGTGCTCTGCGTTTGTCCCGATCTTCTCGATACCCCGGGGCCGCCGCCGCCGCCGCCGCCGCCGCCACCCTCCTCAGTTTGCGCCCCCACGCGGAGGCCGGGCGGCCGGGTCCGTGAGGTGTGCGCCCGCGTGGTCGCCGCCCCTCGGAAGCCTCCGGCGCCGCACACGGGCTCGCTACGGAGGGAGGCGGGGGCCTGCGGGAGGAGGAGGAGCGAGGGAAGATGGCGGCCGTGGAGCTCGAGTGGATCCCCGAGACGCTCTACAACACCGCCATCTCCGCTGTCGTGGACAACTACATCCGCTCGCGCCGCGACATCCGCTCCTTGCCGGAGAATATCCAGTTCGACGTTTACTACAAGGTACGGCCGACCTGCTCGCTCGGACCCCGCCGCCGCCCCCAGGCCGCACCCCCCTTCCACGTCCCCGGCCAGGCCCGCCACCCTCGAGGCAGGGTCGCCTCCAAGACCCGCTGCGGTGGCCGCTTTCCCTAGTCCCGCCACCCTCCGCCGCGTTTGCCTCCAGAGCTGTACTTCCCGGGTGGGGGGCGGTTCTTGTGGGAGTGCTACCCGCCATCCCGTCGGCAGCCCCCGGTAGGCCTGCGGAGAACGTCCGGTTCCACCCGGTCCTCCTGTTGCTGGGCTATTTTACGCTCTGTCCTCTCCAGTGTCTTTATCTGCTGTACTTTTTTTGCTCTACTCCCCCAGTCCTCCCTACTTTACCCGCGTCTCTTTACCCGAGTAACTGCTTTCTTCCTTATTTTCCTCCCTCCGCTGGTCGGAGTTCTGTCCTTTTTCCTTTCTCTGCTCAATCCAAAGTGATTTAGTTAGGGACTATTGGAAATTGTCAAATGGGCTTCGTTTGCATATTCTTGTAGACTTTTTGTGTTGTTTCGGTTTGGGTTTGGGTTTTTGGTTTACCCTTGATGTTGAATTAGGACTTTTATTAATAGGAGAGTGTTGACTGGCTCTTTAGGAAAGAAACAGTGAAATTCCCTGAAAGAAAGAAGTAGAAATCTAAACTATGCCCATGTATAGGAAAAGTACAATTTTGCAGCATTCTTAAATCGCTCCCCCTCAAAAATCTGAACAGAAAGTCCCAAGTTGCTCTCCAAGGAGTTTCAAGGGTAAGTGTCTTTAGACGTGGACAATTTTTGCAGTGTTCTGAGAGGGAGGAGAACTTTATGGACTTGGAGCCTCCCTTTTTCTCTCCCCCACATTTGGATGTGAACACTGGATTTATTCAGTGATTCTTGCTTGGAGTCACCGAGAACTCTTGTGCAAAAATATGACCAGTAGAGGTTTTATTTTATTTTTAGATATTAAATACTACTTGATTAGTAAGTTGTCGCCAACGGTGTATTTTGATATTTAGCAGATGTGTATGTTCTGATATATGTTTAGTGTTTTAGGGTGTTTTATTAGAGAGATTGCTTTCTCCAGCTTGAGAACATGTTTTCAGAATTAACAACTATCATACTGCAGTCTATAAAAAACCCTGCTGGTTTGCACTAATTCTTTTTTTTTGTTTGTTTTGTGTTTTTTTTGTTTTTTTTTTTTTTTTTTTTTCGAGACAGGGTTTCTCTGTGTAACAGCCCTGGCTGTCCTGGACTCTCTTTGTAGACCAGGCTGGCCTTGAACTCACAGAGATCCTTCTGCCTCTGCCTCCCAAGTGCTGGGATTAAAGGCGTGTGCCACCACCGCCCGGCTGCACTAATTCTTTAGCAGTTAAAATCGTTTCCCTCCTAAATATTTGGAGAAGATTCATTTTGACAACGTGTATTATAATTTTTGGATTTAGAAAGGAGACCTCCCTCTATTCCAAATGGTTTTGATACATTGATTACTTATGTGTAATTAACGTTAATTTTATGCATTTAAACTACTTTGGTCCCAAGGAAAAATTAAGTTGCTTTCCTCAACCTGGAAAATTGCTGCAGTGTGTGCTATTTTTGTCAGTTTTATTAAGTCATATGTAGAAGTGTACACCTTTTAGAGCAAATCACTGGGAGTCTAACCAGTAAAAATACCTTTACTATTTGAATTCTGTCAAAATACTTTTAATATCTTTTAGTAATTTCATATAAACTTAAAGGTTTTCAGCAGGAGTGGTGGCACACACCCAGCACTTGGGAGGCAGGGGCAGGCGGATCTCTGCAAGTTGAAGGCCAGCCTGGTCTGCAGAGAAAGGGAGTCCAGGACAGCCAGGGCTACACAGAGAAACCCTGTCTCAAAAAAACCAATAAAATAAAAAATTAAAATTAAAGCTTTTCCTTTGAAGATTATTAGTGAGTGTGAGCAGTTAGTGAGTGCTTTTGTCCTGTGTCCTGTCTTCGTGTAGTTCAGTTTTCATATTGCTTTTTTAAATTTTTTTAAAATTTTATGTCCATTGTTGTTTTGACTGCATGTATGTCTGTGTGAGGGTGTCAGACAGTTGTGAGCTGCCATGTAGATGCTGGGAATTGAACCCAGGTCCTCTGGAAGAGCAACCAGTGCTCCCAACTGCTGAGCCATCTCTCCAGTCTCTCATACTGCTTTTTTTTGGGTACACTTTATTTTATAGTCAGATTCTTGATGTGAACCTTGGTGCTGTGCTTGGAGCTGTGTTCTGTGTTATCTTGTTTAAACCTTATAATTAAATTTAATTGTGAGGTAGAGTATAACCTTGCTAAAATTTTGTTTCCTTTTTGTTATTTATTTTTTTCTTTGGTGGTTCTGGAAGTTGAACCTAAGGTCACGCTTATGCGAGGCAAACATTCTGCTACATCCCTAGATTTCTCTACTTTTTATGCATTTATTTTGAGACAAAGTTTCAACTGTTGTAGCCCTGGCTGGCCTGGAACTCTATGTAGACTTAACTAGCCTCTTGATTCACACAGATAAGCCTGCCTCTGCCTCTCTCATGCTGGGATTTAAGCCTGAGCCACAGGGCCTGGTGACAGACAAACCCCTGTGAGTTGAGGCCAGCCTGGTCTATGTTTATAAGAAGTTCCAAGTCAGAACTACACAGAGACCTTATCTCTTAAAAAAACTTTGTAAACCACCACCCTGGCTTCTTTTTATTTTGATTCAGTGTTTCATTAAGTTGCCTGTGGTGGCCCACGCTTTTAATCTCAGCACTCGGGAGGTAGAGACAGATCTCTGAGTTCAAGGCCAGTATGGTCTACAAAGCCAGGGCTACACAGAGAAACCCTATCTAGAAAAACAAACAAAAAATAGTTGCCTTGAATTAACTCAGTAGCCCTACCAGGCCTTAATGTTTCTGTTCTGCCTTGGCCTCCCAAGTAGCTAAGATTACAGGCATGTACCACTGTGCTGGTTTAAGTTTTTTGTTCATGTTTGTTTTTAGAGGCAGTGTTTCTCTGTGTAGCTGTGGCTATCCTGGAACACTCTGTAGACTAAGCTGGCCTAGAACTCACAGACACCTTCCTGCTTCTGCCTCCCGAGTACTAGGATTAAAGGCTTGTGCCACCATCCCCAGCCATTACAGTTTCTAACTGTCATGTGGATGCTGGGATTTGAACCCAGGTCCTGTGAAAGAGCAGCCAGTGCTCTTAACCACTGAACCATCTCTTTAGCCCCTTAAGTTGCTTTTTTATTTTTTCGAGACAGGGTTTCTCTCTGTAACAGCGCCCTTGCTGTCCTGGACTAGCTTTGTAGACCATGCTGGCCTGGAACTCATAGAGATCCACATGCCTCTGCTTCTTGAGTGCTGAGATTAAAGGTGTGCCACCAGGCCTATGTTCTGACTGTAGAGATGTGGAAGTAGTTAAGAGTCCTTGGTGGGGGCTGGAGAGGTGGCTCAGAGGTTAAGAGCACTGGCTGTTCTTCCCAAGGTCCTGAGTTCAATTCCCAGCAACCACGTGGTGGCTCACAGCCATCTACATTGAGATCTGCCCAGGCATATATGTAGAGCAAGTACTGTGTACATAATAAATAAACAAAAAAAGTTAAAAAAAAAAAAGAGTCCTTGGTGGGAACCAGCTGTGATGGTGCCCTGTGAATGCCTTTAATTCAGCACTTGGGAGGCAGAGCCAGATGGATTCCTGAGTTGTAGGCCAGCCAGGTCTACATAGCAAGTTCCAGGACAGCCAGGGCTAGGATGTGGGGAGGAGGAGGAAGAGAATGGAATCCATTAAAGTATATTTTAGACAAGTGGCAGAAATCAAAGAGTGATTTTAGACAAGTGGCAGAAACCAAAGGTATGCCAGTTACACTGGAAAAATAATGGAATAGAGACCTTGAACAGAAATTAATGAACCAGGCATGGTGGTACATGCCTTTAATCCCAGCACTCAGGAGGCAGAGGCTCTGTTACACAGAGAAACCCTGTCTCAAAGAACCAAAAAAAAAAAAAAAGAGTCTTGTCCCTTTATGGGCTGACCTTACTATGTATGAGTTAAGGTATTAGTCTTCAGTTATAGTTGGGAAAAGAATATATTCTCTAAGATCAAAAAGAAAACATTAAAGATCTGAGGTAGTAGGGCTAGAGAGTGGCTTAGTGGTTAAGAACACTTGTTCTTGCAGAGGACCAGGTTTACTTCCCAGCACCTACATGGTGGTTCACAACCATCTAAAACACTGTGATGCACAGACATATACATACAAGCAAAACACTCATACGCATAAAGTAAATAAAACTAAAATCAACTTTTTAGCTAGCTATAGCAGCACAAGCCTCTAATCCCAGCACCTGGGTGGCAGAAGCAAGTGGAGCTCTTTGAGTTGGAGGCAGACCTGGTCTACAAAGTGAGTTCTAGCCAGGGCAACACAGAAAAACCCTGTCTCAAAAACAACAAAAAGATCTGAGGTGGGTCAGGCCAGGTGATGCACTCTTTTAATCCTAGCATTTGGGAGGCAGAGGCAAGCAGATCTCTGAGTTCAATGCCAGCTTGGTGTATATATATAACAAGTTCCAGGCTCGGCAGAGCTACACAGTGAGACCCTGTCTCAAAACAAAACAAACAAAAACCAATAAGTAAAATAAAAGGAAAAGAAAAAGGTCTGAGGTATTAGTATAGATAATTTTGCAAGGAATGACTGTCCTGAATTAGGCTGGATAAGGAGGAGTAGTCTGAGATTTTTGTAGGAAATCCAAACAGAAGGTGGAAATAGCTACTGAAGTGTCTGGATAAAGTGCTGGCTAAAATATGTGAATGAATCTCCAGGTAGTAGGTAGATGGTTATATAAAATTTGATATCCTACAGAATAATGCCTTTGATTCCCAATAATTTTTCTTCAAGGGTGTAAACATTGTGGCATAGAAATAGATAGAGCTTACTAAAAGATTATAAAACAGTATATAGGGCCTGGAGAGGTGGCTTAGTGGTTAAGAGCACTGGCTGTTTTTCCAAAGCACCCGGGTTCAAATATCAACACCAAATGGCAGTTCACAGCTGTCTGTAATGGCCGGGCATGGTGGCACACGCCTTCAATCCCAGCACTTGGGAGGCAGAGGCAGGTGGATCTCTGTGAGTTCAAGGCCAACTTGGTCTACAAAGTGAGTCCAGGATGGCCAGGGCTATTAACAGAGAAACCCTGTCTCGAAAAAAAAAAAAAAGAAAAAAAAAAGATTTTGAAAGTTACTGCCAAAGTTATGTAACGATTCATTGTTAGATTTTTTTCCTCATTAATGTGTTCATAGCATGATTGGGGTGACATATCTACATGTAAAAATTAGGGATTTTCCTTAGTATCATACTCACCAACTTGTGGCCTTTTGAATAAATAATAGCAGAATAACAATACTGACTACTTGGTTGGCTAATTATAAACTACAGAGTAGAGACTGTCTTGGATTTGTTTCTTCTGAGTTCCAAGTTCATCCAAAGGTAGTAACTACCAATTTGCATTATTCACTCCAAAAATTTAAATGCATATCTAGTACTAGGCATTGTGCTAAGGATTGAGGATGTAGTTGTGACTGAAGCTACTTCATAGATTGTAGAATAATTGTGATGATTAACAAATGCCTTTTTAATTTATTCTTTGAAATCTTTTTTTAAAGATTTATTTATTTACATATATGAGAACTATCTGCATGTACCCCTGCATGCCAAAAGAGGGTATCAGATTCCCGTGTAGATGGTTGTGAGCCACCATATGGTTGCTGAGAATTGAACTCTGGACCTCTGGAAGAGCAGTCAGTGCTCTTAACTGCTGAGCCATCTCTCCAGCCCCTATTCTTTGAAATCTTAATATATATTTTTTCATTTATTCTTTGATTTATTCTCCTCCCTATCCCTCCTCCCCCCTTCTCTCCCAAATCAGTTCCTCCTGTTTCACTTAAAAAAAAAAAAGAAAAAAGAAAAGAAACAGCAGGCCTCCCAGGGATATCCACTAAACATGACCTAGCAAGGTACTTTAAGACTAGGCACAAACCCTCATATCACAACTGGATGAGGCAACCCAGTTGGGGAAAAAGGGTCCCAAACACAGGTAAAAGAGTCAGAGACACCCTTTACTTCCACTGTTAGAAATCCCATAGAACACCAAGCTACAAAACCATGCTCAGACATTTTCAGGTTCCATGTTTGTGTCTTCAGTTTTTGAAAGTGTCTATGAACCATTTTTCAGTGGCTTCTACAATCCTTCCTCCCCTTCTGTGGGGTTCTCTTGACTCCACCTAGTGTTTTGTCTGTGGGTATCTGCATTTGCTCCCATCAGTTGCTGGATGACATCCCTCTGAAGACAATTGGGCTAGGCACTGATCTGTGAGTATAGCAGAATATCATTAGAAATCATTTCATTGACCCTTTTTTTTTTGGCCAGTTGTGTTTGGTTCTGTCCTGACAAATGCCTTCCTAGGTTAATGCATGTCTGTCTTGAGCCTGCTTCTGGAAAAAAGCACATTGTATTAAGGAAAAATATCATGAATGGAGTTTGAATTGAGAAGTCTGAAAGAGCTCCATGAGGAAGTAACATCTTAGTAGAGACAATAGAAGTTATAAATTAACCAAAGAATTTTGTTGCTTGTGCTTAATGTGGAGCAGCAGCAACTAACATCCAAAAGTCAAAACTGAAAGAGCTAAGGTGATGGGAATGTAGGGAACTAGGCCAAAAGAAAGAAAAGGTGAGGGCAGATGATTTTTAGGAGTTGGTTGCATTGAAGATTTTAAAGTATGGGGGCTGGAGTGATGGCTCAGCGGTTAAGAGCACTGACTGCTCAGTCAAAGGACTTGGGTTCAAATCCCAGCACCCACATGGCAGTTAGAAACTGTTTGTAATGGCAAGGCGTTAAGATTAAAGGTGGTGCACGACTTTAATCTTAACACTCGGAAGGCAGAGGCAGGCGGATCTCTGAGTTCAAGGCTAGCCTGGTCTACATAGTGAGTTCCAGGATAGCTAGGGCTATACAGAGAAACTGTCTCAGAAAAAAAAAGCTTTTGAATTATGTTCTAAATACTTAGGGATTTCAATTATAAGGAAGATTTTAAATAGGAATGGCATATTTTGGGTGATTTTGTTGTCATTATTGTTTTTTGAGTTAGAGTCTTACTAAATAGTTCCGACTAGACTAGAAGTTGCTGTGTAGATAAGGCTGCCCACAAACTCATGGCAGACCTCCTTTTAGGTGCTGGGATTACAGGCATGTGCCATAATGCCTGCCTAATTTATGGGGTTGGGTTTTTGTTTTGTTTTGTTTTGTTTGTTGGTTTTTGTTTTTTTGAGACAGGATCTTAATAGGTGACTCTAGCTCTCTAACTGACTGTGCCTAGCCCTATTTGCTGGTTTAAGGGATCACTCTGGTTAGTGTGTAGAAAACTGAAGGGTGCTGAGGAAATAGAGACAGTTCTGGCAGATTGACTGTTACAGTAATGGAAGTAAAAGAAGGCAGTGGTGGGGGCTGGAGAGGTGACTCTGCGACTAAGAGCACTGGCCAATCTTCCAAAGGAAGATCACAGAGATCCCCCTGCCTCTGCCTCCCGAGTGCTGGGATTACATTTTCTCTCTCCCTCCCTCCCTCCCTCCCTCCCTCCCTCCCTTCCTCCTTTTCTTTTCTTTCTTTTTTGTTTTGTTTTTCAAGACAATGTTTATGTAGTCCTGACTGTCCTGGACTCACTTTGTAGAACAGGCTGGCCTTGAACTCACAGAGATCCCCCTGGCTCTGCCTCCCCAGTGCTGGGATTAAAGGTGTGCGCCACCACGCCCAGCCATTACAGACAGTTTCCAACTGCCATGTGGGTGCTGAGATTTGAACCTAGGTCCTTTGGTCTTAACTGCTGAGCCATCTTTCCAGCCCTTGTTTTTGTTTCTTGAGATAACGTCTTACACTGTAACCCACATTGCCCCTGAACAGTTACTGAATAGTTTTTTGACTAGCCTTGAAATCATGGCTTTGGCCTTTTGAGTGTTTAGTTTACAGTACAGGTATAAGCCACCACTCCTGTTACATTTTAGAGGCTTTCTTTCTTTTTGGGTTTTTTTTTTTTTTTGGAGACAGAGTTTCTCTGTGTAATAGCTTTGGCTGTCCCACATTGTAGACCAGGCTGGCTTCAAACTCACAGAGATCCCCCCTGCCTCTGCCTCCCAAGTGCTGGGATTAAAGGCATGTGCCACCACACCCAGCAGGGCAAGTTTTCAAACTATCTTTCAGAAGCTATTTCCTAAGTTCTATTTCAAATCCCAGTTAGTAAGTTACACCAATTTCAGTTAAGGGCTATTACGACCTGCACAACACATATAGTTGGGTTTGTTTTTATTTAACTGGCATGTATGGGCAAAATGGTTATATGACTTTTTAAAAGTTTATCTATTTTATAAAAGAGATTCTAAGTCTTAAAGTTGGTAATGATAAGTCAGTCGTTTGGCAAGGGTTTGGGCGGCCATGTTTATGTATGATGTGCATGTGTACAAAGTTACGCATGTTTGTCTGTGAATGCATGTGCACATATGCCATGGCACACTTGTTACAGAGTATGTATGAAGGTCTGAGGATAACGTTGGTGTCAGTCCTCACCTTCTTTCTTGTTTTCCTTCTGTTTCAACCTCTTGTCTTCCTGTAGGATTGTTGTGATTACAGCCTGGGAATTCAAACTCAGATCCTCATGCTTACATTGCAAATGCATTTCCACTAAGGCACTGGAAGCAAAAATTTTACTCTTAATGGTTTTATTTATTTTTTTTTTAGAGTGGGGGGAGTGTGAGTACCTTAAGTACATTTTTGGTTCTGCTTTATTTTGCCCACAGAATTGGAATTTGGTTATAAATTCTTGGCTTTTTTTCTCCTGCATTATTTTGTAATGGCTACTTGTCAAGTATAACTAATTGATACTAGTGAAATTTTTTGTTTATATTCTCAAAAGCTCTTACTTTTCTGTAATAGAAAAGTTATTTCCAAGATTAGCAGCTTTCTCCATGTGAACACACAAATATCCTCCTGCATCTGCTTCCCAAGTACTGGGATTAAAGGTGTGTGCCTCCGTTGCCTGGCTATGAACCAGGTTTTAATGTTAATTTGAATATCGAGTCATTCCATGAAGATCATGGTTCTGCTTCCTTCCTAAGCACATGGTCCCTCTCCTCACATGCTGGGTCTGCCGGAATATGTGCACCTATTTTCATTTTCCTTTGCCATGTTAGAGATGGAACCCAGGGCTTGATTTATATACTTTAAGCTTTCTATCACTGAGCTGTATGTACCTACTTTAATCTGGCCTTTGTGTGACTAATGTCCTATGCCCAAGAGTATGCTTAGTTTGTAGTTTGCTTTCCTGCACAGAATAAACTGCTCACCTCTTTTGTTGCAACTAATGTTCTTATCAGTGAAGTGTCAATGAGTCATTAATACAAAGTGAACTTACATAACAAAATTTGTTGTTATTGTTTTTAAGGCACTGTATCATCGTATTCATAAATGCAGACCATTTAGTGAAATTTAGGGTAGGGACAATGATAAAACAGAATTTGTTTTTTCTTAAACTGCCAGAGCTACACAGAGAAACCCTATCTCAAAAAACAAAACAAAACAAAAAATTTTAGCCGGGTGTGGTTGCACATCTCTCATCCCAGCACTTGGGAGGCAGAGGCAGGTGGATCTTTGAGTTCAAGGCTAGCCTGGTCTACAAAGTGAGTCCAGGACAGCTAGGGCTATTATACAGAGAAACCCTATCATGGAAAACCAAATAAATAGATAATTTTTATATTTGAGTGTTTTGATTGCTTATGTATATATGTATCATGTGTTTGCCTGGTGCCCAAGGAAGCCAGAAGAATGTGTTATATTCTCTAATGTTGGAGCTTCAGACAGTTGTGAGCCGCCATGTGAGTGCTGGGAATCAAACCTGGGCCCCCTGAAAAGCAGAAAGTCTCTTAATTGATGAGCCCATCTCTCCACCTGCCTCTGCCTCCCAAGTGCTGGGATTAAAGGTATGCACCACCACACCTGGCTCATAACAACTTTTTTAAAGCATGTTATTAATTAATTAAACTGTTCATTTGTGCACATATATGGAGATTGGAAGACATTTGAAGGAGTCAGTTCTCTCCTACCTGGTGAGTCCCTGTTTTTGAGCTTCTGTCATCAAGCTTAGCTACAAAGCTCCTTTACCTACTAAGCCATTTTAGCAGTCCCTAAATTGTTCTTTTAAAAAGTAACAATTCTGAGCCGGGCGGTGGTGGCGCACGCCTTTAATCCCAGCACTTGGGAGGCAGAGGCAGGTGGATCTTTGTGAGTTCGAGGCCAGCCTGGTCTACAAAGCGAGTCCAGGACAGCCAGAGATATTCAGAGAAACCCTGTCTCGAAAAACCAAAAAAAAAAAAAAAAAGTAACAATTCTGGTCTGAGTATGGTGGTGCGCGCCTTTAATTCCAGCACTTGAGAGGCAGAGGCAGGCAGATCTCTGTGAGTTGAGGCTAGCCTAGTTGGTCTACAGAGTGAGTCCTGGACAGCCAGGGCTACACAGAGAAACCCTGTCTCAAACAAACAAACAAAACCCACCAAAAATAAATTAATAATAATAATAACAATTCTAGCAAATCAGATTATATGAATCCTGTCATCCTGGATCTTTATATAGATGTACTGTATAAAGTTAGTGCTTGTGAAATATATATCCAACCAAGCTGAGGATTTGAAATGAACTCAAGGGCTCAATGGAGCATCTCGACAAGCTAGCTCTGTGTTCTTGTTCTAGACACCATCTTTGCTGTTACTTTGCTGTTATTTTGATAATTGAAGATTATCCAGTTTTGTTTAAAGGAAAAGAGAAACAGGTTTAAGTTTCTCAAACAGTAGGCTTACATATAGTAAATATATAGTTACAAACCACTTCCTGGTACTTTAGCATGTTCCAGATGCTCTTCTGTTTCACAGTACTATCCCTGAAAATTATGTACAACTGTTAAAAGTTTTTATGTGTTGTAGAAATGTATCTGATATATATTTCTTTATGGACTGGTGGTGGTAGTACAAGCCTTTAATCCCAGCACTTAGGAGGCAGAGGCAGGCGGATCTCTGTTGGTTCAAGGTCAGCCTGGTCTACACAGTGAGTCCAGGATAGCCAAGGAATACACACAGAGAAACCCTGTCTCGAAAAAACAAAACAAAACAATTCATTCTTACATCCAGTTTTTTTCATCACAAAGTAGAAAGTTAAATTTAAAAGTTTGAAATAATTTTTTTCTTTTTTTATTGTTACAGCTTTACCAACAGGGGCGCTTATGTCAGCTGGGCAGTGAATTCTGTGAATTGGAAGTTTTTGCTAAAGTATTGAGAGCTTTGGATAAAAGGTAAATGTGTGCGTGTGTGTGCGCATGCGCTAGCTTGCTTGCTTCCTTCCTTTCTTGTCTCATGTTGCCCACAGTGGCCTTGAACTTGATAAGCTTCTGATCCCCCTGCCTCTATTTGAGGACTTGGATTACAGATAGGAAACAGGATCTCAAAAACCCTACAATATATATACCAATTCCAGCACTTCTGATACCCTCACACAGACACACATGCTGGCAAAACACCAGTGAACATAAAAATAAATTATTTAAATAATGCACATAATTCAGTAATATTAAGTATACTTACTTTGTTCAACTATCAATAATAGACATTTCCTGAATGTTTTCACTATCAAAACAAAATTTGAGTACCCAAAAGCTCACCACTAGATGCCATGATAGCATGTTCTATGGTGTAGGACTTAGAGCTTAATGAAAAGCCTTGAAGAACAAAATGATTATAATAGTCATGCTTTGTGTATATATGTATAGTGGGAGGAGGTCAAAGAACATTCTTTTACTTTAGAGACACATATAAAGCGCTTACTGAGGGATTTGGCAATCTTGTTTTGTTTTGAGGCAGGGTCTCATGTTTGGGTGTTGGTCCTTGCCTTATACCTTACTTGAGACAATCTCTTTCCTTTTTTGCCCTGCCCCAACAATCTCTCTTAACATTCACTGCCACATATGCCAGGCTAGCTAAGCTGTGAGCTTCTAGCAAGTCTCTTGTTCGTGTCTCCCATCTCCCTTGAGGCTTGCACTGGGATTTCTGGTGCTTGTGCTGCTGTGTCCCAGCTTTTATGTGTATTCTGGCGATCCAGACTCAGGTTGTCAGGCTTGTGAAGCAAGTGCTGAGCCATCTCCCTAGCCCATTTGTCTTTGTTTTTCTAGACAGGGTTTCTCTGTGTAACAGCCCTGGCTGTCCTGGACTCACTTTGTAGACCAGGCTGGCCTCGAACTCACAGTGATCTGCCTGCCTCTGCCTCCCAAGGGCTGGGATTAAAGGCGTGCGTCACCACGCCCGGCTCCATTTGTCTTTTTAATTTGGAGTATATGTGAGTTTTACAGACTTGGTTTCACTCAACTTATTCTGTTTTGGAAAACACTGGTGATATATTTAATAGAGGACCAGCTAGCTCTAAAGGGACAAAACCAGTTACCTCTCTAGAATCACCTCTCTTCTCTTTCAGACATTTGCTTCATCATTGTTTTCAGGCTTTGATGGATCATGGCGTTAAAGTTGCTTCTGTCTTGGCTTACTCATTCAGTAGACGATGCTCTTACATAGCAGAATCAGATGCTGCAGTAAAGGAGAAGGCCATCCAAGTTGGCTTTGTCTTAGGTAAGTAACTTGTCTTAGGCAAGATAGGGGGTGTTTTATTCTGCACAGATGTTGTAGTTAAACCTTCTGACTAAACCGGGCATGGTGGTGCACCCCTTTAATCCCAGCACTTGGGAGGCAAAGGCAGGCGGATCTCTGTGAGCAAGGCCAACCTTGTCTAAAAAGTGAGTCCAGGACAGTCAATGATACACAGAGGAACCCTGTCTCGGAAAAAAACTAAAAAAAAAAAAAAAAATCTGACTATAAGGGTTCCTCTAAGAGTTCCCACAGTCTGTACAGGCCAGTCATGAGCAATTGTCAGACCTAGGTGTGGCCCATTCTACTCTGTCTTTAAGTGGTGTCTTCCTGAATCCTTGTGCGTTCCAGCACAGTGACAGTAATGGTAGCATTTACATTTGAGGAAGTGTACTTAAAGAGGTTGAGTGAGTGGATCAGTTCATAGCTTTGAGTGAGCTATGTTTAGAATCCCGAGTCTCTGTGATCCCAAAGCACATCTTTCTGCTGTGTCATGCTGTCAACCAAATTCTTTAACTACTTACTCTGCTGTGGCATGAGACATAAATCTTTTCAGAGCCTTGTTTTGTTTTTCATTTCCAAAATTATTTTTAATTTTTGTGGAATATTGTAAGGATAGCAGAAACATCACTTTAAAATATTCTGGACAGATTTATACATACAGAAAAATATTATTTTATAATTTTGTAACCTGAATGGTTTTCACAACTCTTCAGAGTAAAAGTATGTTTCAAGCAATTATTTCTTCAAATTATTATTTCCTCTTTCTGTGCTGGGGACCAAACTATTTAAAAATTAAACAAGACATTAATACTAGCCGGGCGGGCGTGGTGGCATACACCTTTCCAGGACTCAGGAGGCAGAGGCAGATGTATCTCTGTGAGTTCAAGGCTAACCTGGCCTACAAAGTGAGTCCAGGACAGCCAGAGATACACAAAGGAACCTTGTCTTGAAATCTAAAAAACAAAAGTTCATAGTATGGAGTTTTTTTGTTTAGGTATTTCATTGTAAACACATCATTGTAGCTTTGGGACAGTTTACTGAGTCACCTAATGTAACTGATTTTGTTCTTCAGGTGGCTTTCTTTCTGATGCCGGCTGGTACAGTGATGCTGAGAAGGTTTTTCTGTCTTGTCTTCAGTTGTGTACTCTACATGATGAGATGCTTCACTGGTTTCGAGCAGTGGAGTGTTGTGTGAGGTAAGCTGGAGCAGGCCTTATGATTAAGTGTTACATAGTTACAGTAGTACTTAGTGCTAGTGGTTTGGGTTCAGAATTCTGGTCATATTCCCAACAGTTGATTAAAATCTCTTAGATGATAATTATGTCATGGATTCATTAGTCCAACCTTCCATCTCCAAAATGTCATTAACCCTTTAAAGGCGTATATGCATGTGTGTGGAAACAGGGTCTTTCTTCTGTGTGTTCCAGGCTTGCCTCATACTCTGCCTCCCAAGTTCTGGAATTAGCACAACACTGCCAGGCATGGTGGCGCATGCCTTTAATCCCAGCACCTGGGAGGCAGAGGCAGGAGGATCTCTGAGTTCAAGGTCAGCCTGGTCTACACAGAGTTCAGGACAGCCAGGGTTGTTACACAGAGAAACTCTGGAAAAACCAAAAAGAAAAACAGGGTGTAACACCACAACCAGGCTATTTTGTTCTTCAATGAAGTAAAAATTTTCCTGAATGTTTGGTGGCAGGAAACAACTTGAACATGGATTTAAAGAGAACCTGAACCTCATGTATTTTAATTCTGTGAAGTCCAAAGGTTAATAGAAATAAAAGCTAAAAGAAAATAGTGTTATCTTAGTATTTGAGAGATCACACACACACACATCTACCTCACTGATTCTCTTTTTAGGAGAAAAAACATTTTTAAGTCCACCAAGACCCAGGGTTCTAATGTGTACTGGTAGATACCCCTGTAGATCTTACAAGCCAGAGCCAGGACCTTTGGTAACCTCAGAGTTAGTCACTGGCAAGGGGAATGATATCCCTGCTCTAGCACTCCCTTAAATTAGTCACAACTTGCCCTCAGTTCTATGCAAAATTTGTCAGTGCATCACCAAGCAAGAGGAGCAAGAATGGCTCATCCTGACCTTGGCTACTGCATCTCACAGTGATTTCTTTGTTAGCTTAAATCAAAGTACATGAAGAAAGATGCAGATAACTGTACTCAAATTAGAATTGAAGGCTAGGTGTGGTGGTGCATGCCTTTAATCCCAACACTCAGGAGGCAGAGGCAGGTGGATCTCTGTGAGTTCAAGGCCAGCCTGGTCTACAAAGTGAGTCCAGGACAGCCAGTACTGTTACACAGAGAAACTCTTGTCTCAAAACAAAACAAAAACAAAAATGAGAGAGAAACCAGATTGAGACACGATTTCTGATCTTCTAAAAAGAAAAAACAAAATCATAAAAAAAAAAAAGGAAAAATAATAAAAAAAAAAAAGAAAAGTTTAAATGAACAAATTTCTAGAACTGCACAAACTATCCAGATGACAGTAGAAGAACTTGAACACCTCAATAGGCCCATAAGAGGTCGAGACTACAATTTTCTACTAATAAGTAGAAATTGCAAAATTGATTACAACAGAGAAAAATTGAGGACCAGAAGACTTTGCTGGTGAACTGTGCCAAGCGTTTACATTCTGCAGGTTGTCTTTATTTGAGCCAGGGTCAGTGGGAATGGTGGTGTATTTCTGTATTCCCAACACTTAGGAGGCTCAGGTAGAATTCAGTTCCTAGCCAGTCTCAGATATATACTGAGACAACCTGCAGAATGGGAAAAAATATTTGTAAATCATGTATTTGACAGGGGTCTTGTCTTTAGACTGCATTAAGAAGCAAATGATGGGCTGGAGAGGTGGCTCAGAGGTTAAGAACACTGGCTGTTCTTCCCAAGGTCCTGAGTTCAATTCCCAGCAACCACATGGTGGCTCACAGCCATCTACATTGAGATCTGCCCGGGCATATATGTAGAGCAAATACTGTACACATAATAAATAAATAAATAAATAAATGTTTAAAAAAACAAAAAGAAGCAAATGATTCAAGTTTTTTAAATAGGCAAGGGACTTGAGTAGCCACCTTCCAAAGAAACTGTATAGATTGCTAATGACTATACAAAAAAATATTAGTTGCAGTATCAGTCATTAGGGAGCTCTAAGTCAGACACAGGTAAGATGCCACTTCACAAGTACCAAGGACAGGTAGGATTTTGTTGTAATGAGCCGGAGTGTTAGCTCAGTGACAAGAGCTCTTGCCCAGCATGTTTCGTGTTCTCGGATGGATTTCCAGCAATGCAAAACACACAGAAAGTTAGTGATAGTGAGAATGACAAGAAACTGCAACCTTGCTTACTATTACTGAGTTAAAATGATGCAGCTGTGCGGTATGCAGTTTGGCAACTTCTCAGAATCTAAACATAGGATTACCATATGGCCCAGCAATTGCATTCCAAGGTTTATATTCAAGAGCATTTATAGCTGAGAGTCAAGGGCTGGAGATACAGCTCAGTGGCTAAGAGCTCATATTTGGAGTTTGTTTTTTTGTTTGTGAGACAAAGTTTCTCTGTGTAGTTTTTGCTATCCTGAGACTTACTCTATAGATCAGGCTGTTCTTGAACTCAGAGATCCATCTGCCTTTGTCTCCCAAGTGCTAGGACTAAAGGTGTTTGCTGCTACCACTCAGTTTACATTTTATTCCCCCCCACACACACACAGGGTTTCTCTGTATATCTCTGGCTGTCCTGGACTCACTTTGCAGACCAGGCTGGCCTCGAACTCACAGAGATCCGCCTGCCTCTGCCTCCCAAGTGCCAGGATTAAAGGCGTGCATCACCACCACCCGGCTATTTTATTCTTTTTTGTTTGTTTTGTTTTTTTGTTTTTTTTGTTTTTCGAGACAGGGTTTCTCTGTGTAGCCCTGGCTGTCCTGGACTCAATTTGTAGACCAGGCTGGCCTCGAACTCGCAAAGATCCGCCTGCCTCTGCCTCCCAAGTGCTGGGATTAAAGGCGTGCGCCACCACTGCCCGGCTATTTTATTCTTATATAGGGCATGAATTTGATTCCCAGACCCCATATCAGGCAGCTCATAACTGCCTAGAACTCCGGCTTCAGGATCTGACACCTACCTTTTGTTTTCTTTTTTTTTTTTTTTTTTTTTCTAGATCTTAGAAAAAGTGGTTTTTGTTTTGTTGTTTTAGAGACAGGGTTTCTCCATGTATCCTTGGCTGTCCTGGACTCACTTTGTAGACCAAGCTGGCCTTGAACTCACAGAGATCCACCTACCTCTGGCTGTCTAGTGCTAGGATTAAAAGTGCGTGTGCCACCACACCTAACCATTACAGACAATTGTGAACTGCCATGTGGGTGCTGGGATTTGAACCTTGGTCCTTTGGAAGAACAGCCAGTGCTCTTTAACTGCTGAGCCATCTCTCCAGCCCCCAAAAAGATAGAAAAACATAGGAAGGAAACACTCATTTCTTTAGGTTGCTTTTGATTGTGTGTTATTTTTCTTCACTTCTTTAACTAAATAAATACCTGACAGAAATAGGTTAAAGGAGAAAAGTTTCCTTTGGCCTACTGTTTCAACTTGACTCCATGCACACAGATAAAACATGGTAACAGAAGCACATTGGAGCATGAATTGAGTCAGGGATAGACATAGCTCCAAGGAGGTGCTCCTTGTGACCTGTCTCTCCAACTAGGCCAGTGACATCATCAGATTATAAACCCATGGATTAGGTCACAGTCTAATGATTTGTCTCTAGGAACCCAGAGGTATGCTTTAGTAGATCACCTGGGCTTCTCTTGCTCTCTTTCTCTCTCCTTCTCCTGCCCGCCCCCCCCCCCATTATCAGTAATCCCTACATCTGAATTACCTCTAACACCTGATCCTCCTGACTCTACAGTCCAAGTTCTGGGATGATAGGTTCACACTACCGTGTCTAGTGTATGTGGTGCTGGGGTATGAACCTAGGGTTTTGTGCATGCTAAACAATCACTCTACCAGCTGAGCCCCATCCCTAATTATTATCATTTATTTGTACACAAGGTCTTGCTAAGTTATCCACTATAGTCTTGGACTCATTCTGTAGCCCAGGCAGAAGATGAGTGTGCAAGTCTTGTGCCACCAGCCTCACTCAAGTATCTGTTGTTATTTACTCTTGTGTGTTGCTCAATCTGTTCATACTTGACTTCTCTGCTCAGAGATGCAGTCATTCCACCCACCATTCTAGAGTAGTGTGATTAATCAATTACCCCCCCACACACACAGACACACACTCTTCCTCTTCTGTAGTACTAGGGAATGAATATAGGGCCTCACACATCATAAGCAAAGGCTCTACCTCCTAGTCATGCCACCTCTTGTGGTTTTATTTATTTGTTTTTAGACACCCTGCCTCAGAGTGCTGGTATTAATGCCCTGCTTATTTTCTTTGAAATGTCTTTTCTGCCTTTATTGCCTCTGGGTTCTAAGCATTTTCAAAATAAAAATCCAACTTACACTATAACATATGTAAGTATTTGTCCTAGCAACTGTTCTTTTTGTACCATACAGTCTATAGATATATAGTCTACTACTGCCTAGAGTTTAGTCCGATCTAAAGTATTTTGGTACTCTTTCATTCTCATTAGATTATTAGTAAGTTGTACATTATTTTGTGTAGTGTAGGATTTTCTGCCACAGATGGTATAAGACAAATAGGTATCCCAGCTGTATCATTGAATTTACCCCAGTGTAACATTAAGCAGAAATGACTACTTACAGCATGAATGGGAGACACAATGGCAGCTGATGAAATGAGAGACATAAAACAGTTAAAAAGGTCATGGCAGGTGGTAAAGTGTCAGGTTGATTTTTATTTTCTTCACTGTTTTCTATATTGCATTTGAATTTGGAACAAAAAGGTTTTTTTTGTTTAGCACGTGCTGAGTACACAAAATTTTTGAATATTTAGAGAACACAAGACATCAAATGAGATTAATCCCAAAGAGTTCTCAGCATTATCAATACCAGGTAGACCAAATGTTTCTTTGAAATGCAGTCTTATTTCTTGCATCCACTGTCATGTCATTAGGTGCTGCATCACTTTTATCGGGGTCACTATGCTGGAAGTACCAAAAGTAAAAGACTTTATGTCTTTTTCAGGTTGCTCCATGTGCGAAATGGAAATTGCAAATATCATTTAGGAGAAGAAACATTTAAATTAGCTCAGACATACATGGACAAGCTGTCAAAACATGGCCAACATGCAAACAAAGCTGCTCTGTACGGAGAACTGTGTGCACTCCTGTTTGCAAAAAGCCACTATGATGAGGTAAGTTGGCATGTTTTGAGACGGGGTCTATTTGTAGCCCAAGCTGGCCTTGAATTTGTAATTTTCCTACATCAGTCTCATGGGCATGTGCCACACTCTGCATGGTGAGGTAAGTGTTTTTTTTTTTTTTTTTTTTTGGTTTTTCGAGACAGGGTTTCTCTGTATAATAGCCCTGGCTGTCCTGGACTCGCTTTGTAGACCAGGCTGGCCTCGAACTCACAGAGATCCGCCTGCCTCTGCCTCCCAAGTGCTGGGATTAAAGGCGTGCGCCACCACCGCCCGGCAAGGGGTAAGTGTTTTTAAGTTAACCCCTTATGAAACAAGATGAACAAGTCTTGTCTTACATGTCTTTTAAATTGTATTTGTATGTTGGGTGCTCTTTGGGGTCGTTGTGTTTACTTTTTAGATAAGACAGACTGGGTAGCCCAGACCAACCTCAGACTTGTGATCCTTCTCCCAGGGTTGCCCTCATCTACATCAGTCATCAATAAGGAAAATTCATGGCCATAGGCTTGCCCACAGGCCAATCTGGTGGGCCTTTCCTTTCCTTTCCTTTTCTTTTTTTTTTTTTCTCAAGACAGGGTTTCTCTGTGTAGCCCTGGCTGTCCTGGACTCTCTTTGTAGACCAGGCTGGCCTTGAATTTACAGAGATCACCTGCCTCTGCCTCCTGAGCGCTGGGATTAAAGGCGTGGGCCACCATGCCTGGGGGCATTTTCTTGAAGTTTCTTAATCTCAAATGGCTCACCTGTATCAAGTTGCCATAAAAACTAAATAGCACAGTCTTTTAAAATTGTAAACAAAATTTTGAGACCCAAGTCTGATGAAGTTAATAGCCTTTATTTTTGCATTGGTTAAATTAAATAGCATTCTTTTTAAGTGAAATGGAAAAAAATGGGAACTTAAAGAAGAGAACAAGTAATTCTTTTTCTCCATCCCTTTTGATCTTCCAAAATTTTTTGGGTGAATTGTGAGGGGTACATAATGCACATGTATGTTTGCATTAGTGGAGGCTAGAGGTCAGTGTTGAAGGTGTTCTTCAGGAGCTGACTACTTTGGGTGGTTTGGGTTTCTTGTTTTAAAGTTAAGTTTATTTTTTATTTTTTTTTTAGTTTTTCGAGACAGGGTTTCTCTGTGTATCTCTGGCTGTTCTGGACTCGCTTTGTAGACCAGGCTGGCCTGGAACTCACAGAGATCTGCCTGCCTCTGCCTCCCATGTGCTGGGATTAAAGGCGTGCGCCACCACCGCTCGGCAAGTTAAGTTTATTTTAAATTATATATTTGCATGTATGTGTGTGTGTTGCTATATATACATGAGTACGGAGATAACGGAGGCTAGAAGAGGGTGTTGGAACCCAGTTACAGTAGGTTATAAAACCAGCAAGAGCTTTTAGCCACTGAGCCATCTTTGCAACCCTTCTTTTAAATGTGTGTGCATGTATGGTATGCATGAATGTGTGTATATGTATTCACATGGGTATGAGAGCATGTATGTTGGCAGGTACATATGTCCATGTGTAGGCATGTGTGTGGAAGTCCAATGTTTATACTGGGAATCTCATTCACTATTCTACCTTGAGGCAGGACCTCTCAGTTAAATACAAGATTTACCAAAATAGATTGCTAGGACTGAGAATCCCTTATCTCCAGCCGCCACCTTCTGAGGCTAGAATTAAGAGGTGAACAACCCCCCCAACACACATGCGCACAAGTGTGCACACGCACACATCCTTCTGTCAGTGCCCCCTGTACTGGGATCATAAGTGTGTACACCGTGCGGAGCTTTTCGCCAGGGTTAGGGTCAGACTCGTGTCCTCAGCTTGTGCAGTAAGCACTTTGCTGAGCTGTCTCCCTTGACCTTCACATAATTTTGTTTCTTGATATAATAGTAAAATCCAGGATAATTTGCCTTTTTTTTTTTTTTTAATACCTTCACTAAGAATGGTCAGGCCACGCGTGGTGGCACATGTCTTTAATCCCAGCACTTGGGAGGTAGAGTCAGGCCGATCTCTGTGTGTTAGATTTCCAGGACAGCCTGGTCTACAAAGCAAGTCCAGGACAGCCAGGGCTGTTACACAGAGAAACCCTGTCTCAAAAAAAAAACCCAAAAAACTGTGATCAACTCATAGTTTCAAAAATTAGTCTCAGATCATTTCAGTTATAATTTGTGTATGTTTAAGTAGTTGAAATCAATACTGTCACTGTTGAGTTTGTCACTGTTCTTTCCCTTTTCAATTTTTTCAAAGGCATATAAGTGGTGTGTTGAGGCAATGAAGGAGATTACAGCAGGTCTACCAATCAAAGTTGTGGTGGATGTTTTAAGACAAGCTTCTAAGGTGAATATGATGTTTAAAATATTAACTGTATTATAGGATTTATTTGGTGTTAAATTGTTAATCAAGTCTTTAATAACTTAGCTGATCTATTAACTTGATCTGTTTTCTAAGTTTCTCTGCTTAGTTTTGGAAACTTAGTTTCTAATCAAAACTGTCCTGTGTCTGGGTGTGGTGACCCACACCTTTAATCGGAGCACTTGGGAGGCAGAGGCATGTGGGTCTCTGAGGTTAACCTTGTCTACATAGTGAGTTCTGGGACAGCCTGGGCTGCAGAGAGAAACTGTCTGAAAAAACTAACTTAAAACAAAAACTGTCTCATACATTTCATCTAACTTTCCTTTATTGAAGAAACCTGTGCAAAGAGTTGTTTCAGCTCACTCAAATACTATAATATTTGGTCCTAATTTGGCTTTGTTAAAGCTGTGTAGTAACCTCAGTTTCTTGTTCAAAAGTCATGTGGGGCCTGTTAATATTTCAGTAGGCTGAGAGCTGGCCTTCAGTGTATTTGTCTTCCTCCTAAGAGTGCCTTTTATGGCACAATAGCTTGTTACACTTGACCTCTTAGACAATCTTTATTTGATTTTTTTTCTCTAGTTTCTTTTTCTATAAATAAGTATATGAAGCTATTTACTAGTTACTGCTTCAGTGTACAGAAGCCGTAAAGCTTTCACACACACTCTGTCTAGAACTTACTCACACTTGAATATTCTATTTGCCTTGGGTTACAGGCATGTCCCAATGAGCGTGGATCTCTCATCATTCACTTTAGAGGAAGTGAATAGCAACATAAATATTCAGATAGCATCTATAGATAAAAAGAGATTAGCTAGCCGGGCAGTGGTGGCGCACGCCTTTAATCCCAGCACTTGGGAGGCAGAGGCAGGCGGATCTTTGCGAGTTCGAGGCCAGCCTGGTCTACAAAGTGAGTCCAGGACAGCCAGGGCTACACAGAGAAACCCTGTCTCGAAAAACCAAAAAAAAAAAAGAGATTAGCTTGCTTAATTTAAACATTAAATATGTGTTTATAGGGAATAATAACATGCAAATTTTGTATATGCACATGGTATTAGAGTTCAAAAATTGGCAATCCTTGTAGTTCAGTTTTGTTTTTGTTTTGTTTTTTATTTATTTATTTTGGTTTTTCGAGACAGGGTTTCTCTGTATAACAGCTCTGGCTGTCCTAGACTCACTTTGTAGACCAGGCTGGCCTCGATCTCACAGAGATCCGCCTACCTCTGCCTCCCAAGTGCTGGGATTAAAGGCGTGCACCACCAACACCTGGCTTGTTTTTGTTTTTTAAGACAAAGTTTCTCTGTGTATCAGAGTTCTGGCTGTCCTGGACTCAACGTTGTAGACCAGGCTGGCCTCCACTTCTGCCTCCGTTATTCTGGCATTAAAGGCATGGGCCTCCACGCCCATCCCAAAATATTTTTTAAATAATTGAAAACTTGAATTTCTTCTGTGTGAGCCTGTGGCCCTGATAGTCTGTTGTCCCAGATCTCATATCATCTCATAAACTAGCTGGAAGAAGTCATGAATAGCACACCCTGTAACTAGCAGGTGCTGTTTAACAAAAATGTTCAGTCAGATGTCATTGGGTAAAAGGATTTGCCACCAAGCATGGCAGCTGAGTTCAACCTCTGTGAGACTCACATGGTAGAAGGAAGGGAGTGCTTCCTCTGACCTCCCCAGATTGTATTCATTTGTGCTTATGTGCGTGTGTGTATATAATCTCTAACAAACCTTAAAGTATGAGGCTGGGGAGATGACTAACACTTAAGCACTGTGTTTGTCCAGAGAACCCAAGTTTGATTTTTACCACCAACATGGCAGCTCAACAGCAGTCTCTAGCTCTAGTTCCAGGAGATCTAACACCTTCTTCTGACATACAGATAGGCAAAATACCCACACACATTAAAACTATGCATTAAAAATACATCCAGGGCTGGAGAAATGACTCAGAGGTTAAGAGCACTGGCTGCTCTTCCAGAGGTCCCGAGTTCAATTTCCAGCAACCACATGGTGGCTCACAACCATCTATAATGAGGTCTGGTGCCCTCTTCTGGTGTGCAGGCATACATACTTCAATACAGAGCATTGTATATATAATAAACAAATAAATCTTTTAAAAAATACATCCATATATCTATGGGAAAAGTTTATTGCAACCCATTCCAGAAATGGAATATATACTTACAAATACTATGCTGAGTCCTCCCCTAACATTTTATTTTACAACTATAAAAGGGTTATTAGCATGAACCAGTTTAGGGGATTACCTTTGGTTTTGTTTGTTTGTTTTTTGTTTTTCAAGCCACGGTTTCTCTGTGTAGCCCTGGTTGTCCTGGACTCACTTTGTAGACCAGGCTGGACTTAAACTCACAGAGATAAGACCTTCCTCTGGCTCCCAAGTGCTGGGATTAAAGGTGTGCACCACCACGCCTGGCAGTTACAGACAACTGTGAACTGCTATGTGGGTGCTTTGGAAGAACAACGACTGCTCTTAACCGCTGAGCCATCTCTCCAACCAGATTACCTTTGTTATATAACAGGTGGGGTTTTGGGTTTTTGTTTTGTTTTGTTTTTTGAGGCAAGGTTTCTTTGTGTAGCCCTGTCTGTCCTGGAGCTTGCTCTGTAGACCATGCTAGGCTGGCTTTGATTTCAGAGATCCACCTGCCTCTGCCTCCTGAATGCTGAGATTAAAGGCATGTGCTACCATGTCCAGCTCCTGACATGTTTTGTTTTGTTTTTAATTATTAAGTATTACAGTGTGGACTCAAAGTGTACTTATTGTGGCACAGTAATGAACTGTTTGAGAGTTGTTTAATACTTTCCCTCTTTGTTTTTAGGCTTGTGTAGTCAAACGTGAATTTAAGAAGGCAGAACAGTTAATTAAACATGCAGTGTATTTGGCACGGTAGGTGATTATTATTAAAGGTGCTGCTTTAACGGATTTTTTGACTTAATATGCTAATAGTTGTGTATCTTTCATAGAGATCATTTTGGATCCAAACACCCAAAGTACTCTGACACACTGCTAGATTATGGGTTCTACTTACTCAATGTAGACAATATCTGCCAGTCTGTTGCAATCTACCAGGTATGTTAATGGTTATTTCCCTTTGTTTCTAACCCAAGTTGACTTGCTGACCTATGTTTGTTTGCCATTTGTAAACATCTGTAAAATAACTCGTTGAGGGGCTGGAGAGACAGCTTAGCAGTTAAGAGCACTGGCTGCTCTTCGGAGGACCCAGGTTCAATTCCCAGCACCCATATGACAGTTCACAACCATCTGTAACTGCAGTTACACGGGATATGACACCCTCACACAGACAAAACACCAATGCACATTAAAAAAATTTAATAAGCTGGGCGGTGGTGGCACACGCCTTTAATCCCAGCACTTGGGAGGCAGAGGCAGGCGGATCTCTGTGAGTTTGAGTCCAGCCTGGTCTACAGAGTGAGTTCCAGGACAGGCAGAGCTGTTACACAGAGAAACCCTGTCTCAAAAAAACAAAACAAAGTGTGTGTGTGAGAGAGAGAGAGAGAGAGAGAGAGACACAGAGATAGACAGTACCTTGTCTAGTGCCATGGTACAGGATATCATTTACATGAAGTAACAATTGCAAGGTCTAAAATTAATGCTAGACTGACGCTTGACAAATCCTCTACAAAGTTAAGCCATCAGATCAGCTAGGCAAATTACAGATAGGAAGTACTATGGAATACTGACCCAGAGCCTGATGATTCTATTCAATTCTTTTTGTTTGTTTTTTGGTTTTTCAAGACAGTTTCTCTGTGTTAAGAGCGCTGGCTGTCCTGGACTCGCTGTCCTAAACCAGACTGACCTCGAACTCACAAAGATCTGCCTGTCTCTGCCTCCCGAGTACTGGGATTAAAGGTGTGCACCACCATGCCCAGCACCTCTCTTCAATTCTTAAATCATTTGACTCTTAAGTCTTTTACAGAAAACTTAAGTAATGGTGAGGCCTAGAAGAGAAAGGCAGGGCTCAAAGAGTTAACTCCCAGAGATCAGCCTGCCTGTGCCTCTGGAGTGCTGAGATTAAAGGTGTGCGCCACCACTGACTTTCAGTTCTGTTTGAAAGAAGGGTGTAGAACAAGCTATTGGGGCCGAGGCTGAGTCTGGTCTAGCATTGCTTGTGTACACTCGGCCTTACTGCTCAAAACACTCGTGGCTTCCCAGACAGGTGTCGTCTTCACAAAACCAAGTCTTTTGGGGCAACTTGCAGGTTCTCTTGTTTAAGTGTGAGAGGACTTTCCCATTTGAAATGTAAGAGATTGGGTACATAGAGTGTGCAAGGTAGTCGTTTACCTTAGGTAGTATACAGTATGATTAAGTGTCTTTCTGATTCTTTCAGGCAGCCCTGGACATTCGACAGTCAGTGTTTGGTGGCAAGAATATTCATGTAGCGACAGCCCATGAAGACCTGGCGTACTCTTCCTACGTCCACCAGTACAGCTCTGGGAAATTTGACAATGCACTGTGAGTTCCATCTTCTGTTCTGAGAAGGGTAAAGCTGTTCCCCTAGTGTAGTAGTTCTTAAGTATTGGATGCATACATTTCTCTTCCTGGTAGTAGAAAATGTTTTTGAAGTCATTTAAAAATCATCCCAATTTAAGGCATCCATTTAGGCCTCCTGTGGTTTCATATTAAGGTTTGTATATTTCTATGTAGAAACAGCTCTTTGCAGTATTTCCTTCAGGTTTTGTTTTCGGTTTTGTTTTGTTTTTTGAGTAATTAGTAGTCTCCAACTCAATGGCAAATTTAATAAACTACAAACTTAACTGCTAAAAAACAAAAAAAAACTATATAAACTATAGCTGTTCTTTTAAATATATAGCTAAGCTTGCAAGGGTGAGAAGAATCCCCAACAACAAATAATAGGCACTAAATCCTCAGCCATGGACAGTGGCCCACATGCAAAATAGTTTTGTGGCTCAGACATGCTCATTTATTTTTCTATTTCATGCCATGATTTGTAGAGTTAAATAGTTGTAAAAGAATATGTTGCCAACATAACAAAGTATTTATTGTATAGACCCTTAAAAAGAAAATTTTCTAGATCTGATAAAAAAAAATAGTAATATTTGGGAGGAAAATTGAAGACAAAAAAGCAGGCCAGGTTGGACAGGGCATGGTGATGCACGCCTTTAATCCCAGCACTCGGGAGGCAGAGGCAGGCGGATCTCTGTGAGTTGAAGGCCAGCCTGGTCTACAAAGTGAGTTCCAAGATAGCCAGGGCTACACAAAGCAACCTTGTTTTAAAAAAGCAAAACCAGACCAGGCATAGTCAGACATACCTGTAATCTCAGCACTAATGCTAAGTCTGGAAGATCAAGAATTCAAGGCTGGGGTGGGGAGATGACTCAGTAATTAAGAGCACTGACTGTTCTTCCAAAGGACCCAGGTTCAAATCCCAACACCCACATGACAGTTCACAGATGTGTGTAATGGCCAGATATGGTGGCACATGCCTTTAATCCCAGCACTCGGGAGGCAGAGGCAGGCGGATCTCTGAGTTTGAGACTAGCCTGGTCTACAAAGCAAGTCCAGGACAGCCAGGGCTGTTACACAAAGAAACCCTGTCTCGAACCCCCCACCCCCCCCAAAAAAAAAAAAAGAATTGAAGGCACGTGCTGCTACCAAGCATGACAACTTGAGTTCTATGAGATCCATATGGTGGAAGGAGAAAACTGACTCCTGCTATCTTTCCTCTAACAGCCTAAGAATTTAATTTTAGGGCCAGTCTGGGCTATATAGTGAGCTCTAGGCTATGCAGCAAGACCCCTTTCTCCAGAAGAAAACAAGCAGAAACTTTCTCAAAGGCAGACTTTACTTATTTGCAGGGGTTTTAGCTGTTATCCAGCTGGCCTTGTACTCTGGGCTCACACGATCCACCTGCTTACTCTTGAGAGCTGGAAATTTTAAATAAAATAAGATACATCCTCCAGCACTTGGGAGGCAGAGGCAGGCAGATCTCTGTGAGTTCCAGGCCAGTCTGGTCTACAGAGTGAGTCCAGGACAGCCAAGGCTATTAAACAGAGAAGCCCTGCCTCGTAAAACCAAAAAAAAACCAAAAAAAAGATACATCCTCCATCATGATTGAGCCTTGAAAACTTGCTAACTTACAGAAGCTAGTCACAAAGGATCAGGCTTTATATGGTTTCATTTATTTATGTCCAGATAGGCAAATCTAGAAACAAAGTGAATGATTCTTAGAGCTAAGGAATTGGAGGGATGTAGGGATTGCTGTATGTATATAGGTTTTGTTTGGTTGGTTTTGGTTTTTTGAGTCAGGGTTTCTCTGTGTATCAGCCCTGTCTGTTCTGGACTCATTTAGCATGTGCCACATGAATGCAAATGCCCATGGAGGTAGAATGTCATCTTCTAGATCTGTAGTTACAAGAGGTTGTGAAACACCTGATGTATGTGCTGGGACCTTAACTTGGCTGCTGTGGAAGAGCAATAAGTGCTCTTAATTGCTGAACCATCTCTCCAGGCCCAAAACTATTATGTTCAATTTTATAGTTTTATTAGTGCTTTCTGCCAATATTATAATACATGTTGTTACTTTTTTTTTTTTTTTTTTTTTTTTTTTTTTTGGTTTTTCGAGACAGGGTTTCTCTGTTTAACAGCTCTGGCTGTCCTGGACTCGCTTTGTAGACCAGGCTGGCCTTGAACTTGCAAAGATCCGCCTGCCTCTGCCTCCCAAGTGCTGGGATTAAAGGCGTGCGCCACCATCGCCCGGCATGTTGTTACTTTTTTAAGTGAAATATCACTTTTAACTAAAAGGAAACACTAGACCATATCTATGTGTTTTGCAGATTTCATGCAGAAAGAGCCATTGGGATCATTACCCACATCCTACCTGAAGATCATCTTCTTTTGGCTTCTTCAAAGAGGGTGAAAGGTATCTTTTGTAATCTAGTCTCAGATGATTGTAAATTGATATGTGGCATAAAATAAGGCTGTTCGGTTGTGTGGACATATGACTAAAATAGTTCCAACTCTCTGGTTCACCTTTCATATAATGCTGTTTGTGCATTTTACTTCCTCCTTCCCTCCATCCCTTTCCTCTAAAGGAAAGACAGGAGTAACAGCTAGGACTGAGGATGGGTTCCACAGGGTTAGCTTACAGTGCAGTAGTCTTTTACTCCAACTTTCAGTTGTTTTTGCCAATATCCCTTTCTTCCCTTATTTTAAATTTTCTGCTAAACTTCACCAGTGTTCTTTCTCTTAATGCATGATAATGTTATGACTGGATCACCTTTGTGGGAGTTATGTGCACATGGATGAATCTCACCTAATTCTGGATTACTTTAATTCAGTTTAATCATAGTAATTAAGTTAGATAGTAAGGAGAAAAAAATAAATTGTTACACAAAGCCTCTATACTGAATACTACACTAATACTGAATCACATTTTATTGATTGGCTTAGTCCTTTCTTAAAATAAGATAATGAAGGGCCAGTGAGATGGCTGAGGGGGTAAGTGGACTTTCTGCCAAGCTTTCGGTGTTACGGAAGAGCTGACAACCACCTGACTGTTTTCTCACCTCCGCTTGAATACTGTGGCACAAATGCACCCACACCTCTACACCCCTGCACACACACACAATAAATAAATGTTGGGACAAAAGTTAATAACTCTTCCAGCTTTATAACCTGATTTTTTTTTACCTATTATACCATGAGGATATTTCCATTTTAATACATAGGTGTGTACTTTCTTCTAAACTCCTTAATCTTATCTCTGGTATTGAAACTGTTTTAAACCTTCTTTTTTTAGAAAAACTACTATATAGGTAGCTTTTTTCTATTTACTCAGTATCTTTGTATATGACAATGCCAAGAAATAAAGTTAGCTGGTAATATCTGTATCCTTAAGGTTTTATATAGGATTTGAAAACCTTGAATGGAAATTTGAAATTGAAATATCTGTTGGCCTGATTGAGTTGGTCTAAGTAGGAGGAAACTGGCTTTTCAGTTGTTTGGTTAAAGATTATATTTTACAAACGGTGGCCGCAGAATTGTCAGGTGTGTTTAGTGTTCCCTGACAGTTGCATAACTTTCATAACTTTAACTTGTACTTTTCCTATCATTTACTCTTTTTTGTTTATTTATTTATTTGATTGGTTTGGTTTTTTGAGAAAAGGTCTCATATAATCCAGGCAACCCTTGAACTTGCTGTATAGCCAAGGCTAGCCTTAACCTCCGAATCCTGCTGCCTCAGCCTCCGAGTTGCTCACTTGGGCATTTACTACCATTCCCAGGTGGCCATTTCTTTTAAAAACAAATTTCCATGTATAAAATGTAGCAGACTGTTTCAGTAGAAGCTGATTCTGCAAAATAATTTTTTTTTTTTTTTTTTGGTTTTTCGAGACAGGGTTTCTCTGAATATCTCTGGCTGTCCTGGACTCGCTTTGTAGACCAGGCTGGCCTTGAACTCAGAGATCCGCCTGCCTCTGCCTCCCTAGTGCTGGGATTAAAGGCGTGCGCCATAGTCTTTAATTTTCAATTAAATGTTGGGCCCTTTGAGGAATGAATTTTAAGTCTCCTGATTTGTCGCTCTCTGTTCAGCACTCATTTTAGAGGAGATTGCAATTGACTGTCATAACAAGGAGACAGAGCAGAGGCTGCTCCAAGAAGCACATGACTTGCACTTGTCTTCACTCCAGTTAGCTAAGAAGGCTTTTGGAGAATTTAATGTACAGACTGCAAAACACTATGGTAACCTGGGAAGACTTTATCAGTCAATGAGAAAATTTAAGGTAAAGTAAGTTTTATATTCTTTTTTTTTTTTTTTAAACATTTATTTATTTATTATGTATACAGTATTTGCTCTACATATATGCCCGGGCAGATCTCAATGTAGATGGCTGTGAGCCACCATGTGGTTGCTGGGAATTGAACTCAGGACCTTGGGAAGAACAGCCAGTGCTCTTAACCTCTGAGCCACCTCTCCAGCCCAGATTTATATTCTTTTATCTCTTAAGTAATTAGTAAATTTAATAAATCTTCAGTAATCTTGAATAAAAGCCATACAACTGTTATATCTAACTCCAAAGGAGCTGAGAAAATAACTCATATAAAAACCTTCTATAGCCGGGCGGTGGTGGCGCACGCCTTTAATCCCAGCACTTGGGAGGCAGAGGCAGGCGGATCTTTGTGAGTTCGAGGCCAGCCTGGTCTACAAAGTGAGTCCAGGACAGCCAAGGATACACAGAGAAACCCTGTCTCGAAAAACCAAAAAAAAAAAAAAAAAAAAAAAACCTTCTAAGCTGGGCATGGTGGCGCATGCCTTTAATCCCAGCATTTGAGAGGCAGAGGGAGGCGAATGTCAGTGAGTTCAAGGCCAACCAGGTCTACAAAGCGAGTCCAGGACAGCCAGGCTCTGTTATACAGAGAAACCCTGTCTCGAAAAACCAAAAAAGAGACAGAGAGAGAAAGAAGTCAAAAAACAAAAAAACCTAAGTGCTGGCTGTTGTGGTGCATGCCTTTAATCCCAGCACTCGAGAGACACAGGCAGGCGGATCTATATGAGTTCGAGGCCAGCCTGGTCTAGGACAGAGTCCAGGACAGCCAGAGCTGTTACCCAGAGAAACCCTGTCCTGAAAAAAAAAAACAACCCAAAAAACTGTAGTGAAATTACAGAATCAAGACCATGAAAAATGTTTTTAGATCTAGAAAAACTGGTATTGTAGTAGTCAGGCATCAGTCATAGCTCTCAGCTTATATGTTTAGGTCTTAGCAAAATGTCTGGCTATAGTAAGTATTCCAAGATGTCAGATTCTATTTGTGACGCTAAGGTGATTATATAGTTACTAAGAATTAGGAGCTACAAAATCTAGCAGTACACTTACTCTAATTTTCTGTTAGGATTTTTGTTTCTAATCAATAATTATAGTACATTTCTTTAAGTATAATACTTGGAAGGCTGAGGCAGGGGGGATTGTTAATTTGGTGCCAGCCTGAGCTATATAGGGGGTGTGTGTGTATAAATTTTGTGTGTGTGATATGTAACACACACATGCAAGCACACTTGTTTAACATGTCTACATGTCTGCAAAAGTCAATACCATCTTTTTTTTTTTGGTGCAACCCAAACGTTTATTGGGAAGGGGGCATCAGTCCGTCTTGTTCTCTACCTTGCTGTGGCCGCTAGCATGTTGCTCAGCCCCTCCCGTTTCCTCTTGGCACAGATGGGAGTGCCCACCCTCTTGATGAATGTGAGCACTGTTATCCTTGGACACCTTGAGCAGCTCCATGGTGCTCTGGAATCATGTCCTGTATGAACTTGACCTTGGTGTGCTTGCAGCCCTGGCTGTGCCTTGGCTTGCTGATGTTCTTTGTTGCCTTGTGGCCTTTGTTAAGGCCCAAAGCCATGAGGTGGCGCAGGCCCATGGCTGCTGCTCTCCAATGATGGCCACAAGAACACCAGTACTGTCTTTAATAAGTTTAAATTAATTTGGGGCATGTGGTAACTCACATTTTTTTCTCCTTTTTTTTTTTTTTTTTTTTTTGGTTTTTCGAGACAGAGTTTCTCTGTGTAACAGCCCTGGCTGTCCTGGACTCGCTTTGTAGACCAGGCTCGCCTCGAACTCACAGAGATCCGCCTGCCTCTGCCTCCCGAGTGCTGGGACTAAAGGCGTGCACCACCACCGCCCGGCTTTTTTCTCCTTTTTTGAGATGGAGTCTTACTATGTAGTTCTGGGTGTCCTAGAACTCACCATGTAGACCAAGCTGGCCTAGAACTCACAGAGATCCTACCTCCTCTGCTGGAGGTAAAGGCCTACATTACCACGCCCATTTTCATGTTCCTTTTGGGATGCTCTTTACCACTCTTGTCTATTTTGATGGTTTTGGTGTTTTTGTGTTACTGTCTGCTCTGTGTAGCCCAGGTTGACTTTGAACTGTTAGTCCTCCTCCCTCTGCCTGCCTGTTGTTGGAAATACAGATATTTATCACCACACCTAGCTTAGAATGTCTATTTAATTTTTACCTTTATCACTTTAGGCTTTAGGACCATTGCTGTCATCAACTTGTGTGCAGTTTACCCAAACCAGTAATATTTTTCATTAGTACCTTTTTGGAAAAAGCACAGAATGTTCTTTGATCTTGGTTTTTCTTTTTTTCTTTTTTCTTTTTTTTTTTGTTTTTTTGAGACAGGGTTTCTCTGTGTAACTACTCTGGCTGTCCTGGACTCACTTTGTAGACCAGGCTGGCCTTGAACTCAGTGATCCCCCTGCCTCTACCTCCCAAGTGCTGGGATTAATCTGTTCTTTGATCTTACTACTACCTAATGACATTTATAAGCTGTGGTTGATATTTAGAACACACTGGCTTGTTGAATAGAATTGTCATCTTAAGAAAAACTGCAATCTGATATTCTATTTGGCCTATTTTTCAGGAAGCTGAAGAAATGCACATAAAAGCAATTCAGATTAAAGAGCAGCTTCTTGGTCAAGAAGATTATGAAGTAGCCCTTTCGGTGGGACATCTGGCATCTTTGTATAATTATGACATGAATCAATATGAAAATGCTGAGAAACTGTATTTGCGATCTATAGCAATTGGTATGTTACCTTTAAATCTTTCTTAGTCGGGTGTCTGGAGAACATGTCTGGATTCTTTTTGGTTTTTTGACAGGGTTTCTCTGTAGCGCTGTCTGTCTGTAGACCCACCTGCCTCTGCCTCCTGAGTGCTGGGATTAAAGGAATGCACTACCACTGCTCAGCTGAATGTTCACATTCTTACATGCTGCATGAGGCAAATGTCTCTAAGTGGCAAAGTCAGTGCTGCCCACAGAGCCATTTGGATAACTCCTGTCAATGTAAGATGTGTGGCTCCAGAAAAGCAAGTGTAGATAGCAGTCATCACCCTGAGGTGTTTGCCCAGCGACTGCTCCCTCTCCTCATGCCATCTGGAGGTCTTATATCTTTAACATGATGTGTTGCTGCATAGCAGTCACTTGGTAATTTCCAGGACTGCTTAATATCTTATTGGATTTGTGTGTCATTATTATCTAGTCTATAGTTAAGGAACACAGAGCATTTGGATGGTTTCCACTTGACACTGTTAGCTCATTGTATGAAACTGTTGGTATGGTCCTTGCGCATTTCATATTGAATTGTCTAGCATTGTTGATTTAGGAGATTGTTCATGTATTGAAACTGTGAGCCCTGTTGGTCCCCTTGTTGCAAGGTCTCCTCTCATTCTGTGGCTTGAACAGGACAGTTCATTCACGTCATTTTATTCTGGTTGCTTGTTTGTTGACACAGGGACTTGTGTAGCTCAGATGCTATTGAAGTCCTGGTCGCCCTGCTCCCCCTAATGCTGAGGCCACAGGCATGTGCTACCACAACCACCCTAAGAGCTCCTTAGTTTTCATAAAATGCCTTAATGTTTGTGCTTTTTATTTATTTGTTTGTTTGTTTGTTTTTAGGTTTTTCGAGGCAGGGCTTCTCTGTGTAATAAGCCTTGGCTGTACTGGACTCACTCTGTAGACCAGGCTGGCCTTGAACTCACAGAGATCCGCCTGCCTCTGCCTCCTAAGTGCTGGGATTAAAGGCAAGCACCACCACACCTGGGCATTACAGACAGCTGTGAACTGCCATATGGCGCTGGGATTTGAGCCCAGGTCCTTTGGAAGAGCACTCTTAACCACTGAGCCATCTCTCCAGCCCTTTCTACCTAGTTTTTATACACCTGCTTTGGGTGACTAGTCTCATTTGTTTCTGGCTTATTTTTCTATGTATCATTTTATACAAAGGCAAATGAATAAGAATTTTCTTATATTCTCTTTCCTATACAAAATAAGCATATTCTCTGTACTTTGTGTTCTATTTGTTTTTTCTGTTGCTATGACAAAAACACCATTACCCAAAGCAACTTGAGGAGGAAATGGTTTATTTCATCTTACACTTCCAAGTCAAAACCATCATTGAGGGAAGTTATGGCAGTAACTCAAGGCAGGAACCATGGAGAAGTGCTGCTTGCTGGCCAGCACACTGGCTCATGCATGCCCAGCTAGCTTTTTACCTGCCTAAGAGTGATGTCACCCACAATGCCAGGCTCTTCCATAGTAATCATGTATCCAGGCATCTCTCACAGGGCAATTTGATCTAAGAAATTCCTCAGTTGAGCTTTTTTGTTTTGTTTTATTTTGTTTCGAGGCAGGGGTTCTCTATGTAACACTTAGCTTTAAAAACAAAACAAATGCCTTTAATCCCCAATACTCAGGAGGCAGAGGTAGGTACATCTCTGAGTTCAAGGCCAGCCTGGTCTACAAAGGGAGTCCAGAACAGACAGTACTGTTACAAAGAGAAATCCTGTATCAAAAAACGAACAATATAAAACAAAACTTGCTGGAGGGTGGTAATATACACCTTTAATCCCAGCACTTGAGGCCGGCACATCTGTGAGTTTGAGGCTAGCCTGGTCTACAGTGTTCCAGGACAGACAGGGCTACATAGTGACACCCCACCTTAAAAAAACAACAAAATAAAACTAGTGCCACACCCCTCTAATCCCAGCACTCAGGAGGCAGAGGTTGGTGGATCTTGAGTTTGAGGCCAGCCTGGTCTACAGAGTGAGTTCCAGAACAGTCAGGGCTACATAGACCATAAATCCTCCATATTGTATTAAAATATCCTTAAAAATGTTAGTCCTTAAACTTGAAATTTTAGGCTGGTAAGATGTCTCATCAACCTAGATGATTTTAATTCTTTCTTGAGAACTCATATGATGGAAGAAGAGATCCCTGAAAGTTATCCTCTGGCCTCCTCACACATGCTATATAGCACATATTGGTGAACACACCATGAGTTAATTACAAATATTTTTTAAAAGATTTATTTATGCCGGGCGGTGGTGGCGCACGCCTTTAATCCCAGCACTTGGGAGGCAGAGGCAGGCGGATCTTTGTGAGTTCGAGGCCAGCCGGGTCTACAAAGCGAGTCCAGGACAGCCAGAGATATTCAGAGAAACCCTGTCTCGAAAAACCAAAAAAAAAAAAAAAAGATTTATTTATTTACATATTTTGTTTATATGAGTTTTTGTTTGCGTGTACATCTGTACACCAAAGAGATCATTATAGGTGATTGTGAGGTCCTATTGTAGGTGCTGGGAATTGAACTCAGGACCTCTAGAAGAACAGTCACTGCTTTTAACCACTGAGCCACTCTCCAGCCCCTCAAACATTTTTCTTTTTACTTGTAAATTTATTTTAACATTCTAGTAAAGCCAACTCCTTTAAGTCTTAGAGATATTGCATGGATGAAAGTGATTTAAAAGGTAGTGATATAAGCCAGCCAATTAAAGAATTAACTTGTGCTAGTGGTAGTGGTCCGTGCCTTTAATCCTAGCACTTGGGAAGCAGAGGCAGGTAGCTCTCTGGGTTTGAGGCCAGCCTGGTCTACAGAGGGAGTTCCAGCATGGCCAGTGCTACACAGAGACCCTGTCTTGAAAAAACAAACAAAAACAATTAACTTGTATTTGAAATTAAAACAAAAAAATCACTGTATATCATTTGATCTAAGTTTCTTATGTTACCTTAGGGAAGAAACTGTTTGGTGAAGGCTACAGTGGACTGGAGTATGATTACCGAGGCCTCATTAAACTTTACAACTCCATTGGAAATTATGAAAAGGTGTTTGAGTATCACAACGTTCTGTCTAACTGGAACCGGTTGCGAGATCGACAGTATTCAGTGACCGATGCCCTCGAAGATGTCAACAGCAGCCCCCAGTCCACTGAAGAAGTGGTACAGTCCTTCTTGATGTCTCAGAATGTTGAGGGACCAAGCTGCTGAGGGACAGCCTCAGCTAACAATTACCTTTTCCCAGATTCCGGGGAATTCATACTGTGAAATCAAAACCATGTTGTTTTTGGGCTGGCATTTGCATTGAAACACTGGTCCAGTCCATTGAAGACCCTATTTCGGGTAGTCCTGTATTGCAGTTCCTGTAGAATAAGCATATATTGAGTTATATCAGCATGTGCCGCGTGTATAAGTAGTCCACATTCTCACCCTAGTAGAACAACAACAAACTTTTTTTTCCTTTTTAAAAAATTCATTTTTCAGAAAGCTTGAAAAAAAAAACCCTAAATAAAACTATTTAAGAGTTTAAAAGAGTTGCATTCTTATTATGTAAGGATGATTTTAACAACTTTTTAACATATAATTCTTCCATGTGGAGGTATTCAATACTGTATTGTAAGGAAATTTTTGGAACCCCCCCCCTTATTTTGTTAGGTTTTTCAAGACAGGGTTTCTCTGTGTATTCTTGACTGTCCTGGACTCACTTTGTAGACCAGGCTGGCCTTGAACTCACAGAGATCTGCTTGCCTCTGCCTCCCGAGTGCTGGGATTGAAGGCGTGCACCACCATGCCCAGCTGGAAAACCCTTTATATGCAGTATAGAAAAGTAATAATACAGGTACTAATAAAGGGGGGGGGGCCTTGATGTAGATTTGGCCATGTTTCCCAGATCATACAGACATTCCAGAACTGTGTTTCAGTGAGGACTGTCAGTCAGATTGATCTGACTGGACCAGTGTTGATCTGTCAGTCACAGAACACCAGGTAGACCAGCAGGTCTTACTCTTTGTTTTTGGTACAATGGTGACATGCTCTAATAGTGTTTGCTAACAGAACCAGAAGGATCTAAAAGGACCAGGCAACTGTGGAAGGTGTTATTTGGACCACAGACTTTAGGTTGTTACTTTACTGCACTTGCCTTTCCCAGTAGAACAATTTCATTTAGGTAGAATGAAGAGTATTAATGCAAGAGTTTCATTTGTATCATAGATACCAAACTATGGGAATGTGGCAATGTCAGTGAGAAATCTTTAGTGACGGTACATAGGTGGCAATGTCATAAGCAAGTCTATAACTATCTGCTGCAGCCATCCTCATCCTAATCTTTGCCCTAATACTCCATGTAGTTAACAAACATACTGGCTAAGAGTCATGAAATAACTCTTGTCCAGATGAGAATTTTAGGTTTACTGTATGGTTTGGGGAATTAAAAAGATTGCGCGCGCACACACACACACACACACACACGTCTTAAAAGTCCTTCCTTTTTATGGAAATAATATTACAACTAGTCATGTTAGCTGAAATCCAGGAGTCAGGTGGAAAGATCCTTCAGTTATAATCTCTCTCACTGATTGATTGGGGCTTTGATTTTCTAATTTTTCAAAGCTAGCCAGATTATTTAATGTGGAGCTAATACTCAATTTATAAGTTGTGACATGTAACAAAAAGATCTTTTGCTGTTACCTCAATTCTTAGCACAGTGGCCCATCTCATGCCTCTGTAGTTAAGAATCTGGGTTTCTCCCCTATTTTCAGGGGTTCCCGACTTGGCTGTTAGATACACTGCTCCTGGCAGTGCTTGGAGTAATATGTAGGTGAGTGGGTGTGTGTCACATTTTGTTCTTTTAGCATGTTCATTGAGTAAGGGGAAACAGTTATCATGTAGAGTACAGAAACATTAATTTAGAGACTTCAGAGTTTATCTGAAAGTTTTTTTTTTTTTTTTTTTTTTTTGGTTTTTCGAGACAGGGTTTCTCTGTGTATCCTTGGCTGTCCTGGACTCACTTTGTAGACCAGGCTGGCCTCGAACTCACAAAGATCCGCCTGCCTCTGCCTCCCAAGTGCTGGGATTAAAGGTGTGCGCCACCACCGCCCGGCTGAAAGTTTTTTTTTTAACTTCCCAATTTTAACTTTGTTTGAAGCTTTTTGCAGTCTTAGTGATAAGCCAGTGTGTTTAGGTCCTTAGGAAAGAACTTAGAGGGGCTGTACCCAGCAGTTGAGGCTAGCTCACACAACCTGACACAACAACTTTGGGTTCAGATACTCGAATTCATTCCTCTAACTGAATTTCTTTTTAAATTCTTCAAAAAATAAATTGGCACACTTGGAGTTTATGTGACTGCTACCCTCCTAAGTTAATTACAATCTTGTCAAGAGTCGCCTTTATTACCAAGGGGTCTGTGTGACCAAGGAGTAGCATTTCCAAGTTACTCAGCCCGAGCTTCACAGGCCTGTATGTTTTAATACCTCCAAAGACATTTTCAGGATAGGCTCTGTATACTTTTATTGGCTGTGTAGAGCCTTGTGGTATGTTTGTGGTATAGGAATGTCATGGTAAATTGTTTTTCAATAAATATTTTGAAACTTAAGTTTCCACATATGAATTATTTTTATTTAATCTGGATTTTTGGTGTTGTACACATCCATCGTTTTCTATAGTTCATCTTCCTTAGCTCAGTTCAGACTTAACTCCTACTCAGTATAAGGTGACATGAACTTTGGAAGTCTGTGATCACAGGGTGGTAATGTCAAATGACAACCAGTCCCACCTCCAGCATTGTTGTCAGTTTCTCCATCATACCATTCCTTTAATATCATTTTCTGTAAATTCATAAGAGTTAATCTAATGCCTATGCTCTAGCAATCTGTTTTCTTAAGTGATGCGACTTGATATGTTCTGATTTTAGTGAAAAAGCAATGCCCTGATAATTTCCGTTGTGGGATTTATCCCTTTAGCAAGGATGTTTAGGATGATGTAGTGAGAAGAATGCCACCATAACTTTACTTTTAAAAATTCATCAAAGCAGGCTGTGACAGCGTGTATCTATAATGTCAGTATTTGCGAGGCTGAGGGAAGCAGGGAGCTCTGTCTCATACAAAGATCTCAAAGGAAAAACTGAATAAAGTTACCTCAATCAATAGCTTGCATGTAATTTTAAATAAGGGCCTATGATGTCACCCTCCCCTGAATTCTCTTATTCCTAAAGTTTGGTGCTAACTCCAGTTGGGAGCATGGGGGAACTCATGCATGTGGTACAGGTGAGTCACTGCATTCACTTTAATAGCACCAACTGGGTTTTTTAGTTTGTAATATTTAAGGGTCCTCAAATTAGACTTTGCCCTGAGGATTAAGGGTCCTCAAATTAGATTTTGCCCTGAGGATTTGGACCCTTTGTCCGTCGTTGTACATTCTTTTTTTTTTTTTTTTTTTTTTGGTTTTTTCAAGGCAGGGTTTCTCTGTGTATCCCTGGCTGTCCTGGACTCACTTTGTAGACCAGGCTGGCCTCGAACTCGCAAAGATCCGCCTGCCTCTGCCTCCCAAGTGCTGGGATTAAAGGCGTACGCCACCACTGCCCGGCGTACATTCTTTTTTAAAAACCAACTCACCAGTGCCCTGCCGAAGTGTTCCTGCTGTGAGAATTGGTGATCTGTTGGCCATGAGAACAACTGATAATTTCGTGAGCATTAAGTCCCAGAATCTGCACATGGTGGCACAAGGTTAATCCCGGCTGCTTGGAAGGCTGGGACAGGAGAGTCACCTGAAATCAGCCAGGGCAGTCTAGTGAGACCCTGTCTCGAGAAATAAAATGGAAGTGCCCAGCTGCAAGCTTGGAAGTCTAGAGCTACCATTAAACTTGTCTTTGTACTGCCACTTTTTTTTTTCTTTTTTTTTTTTATGTTTCCCCTAGAGTTTTTAGCCTTGCTGCTTCCAATCTTTTTCTGGATGGCAAAGTTACTACTGGAAAAAAAAATCTTATTTATAATTACTGATTTTTAAGAGTTTTATTTTTTGTTTTAAAAATTAATGCTTTTTGCCTCTTGGCTTTAGAGGACTTCAGATTACCTGGAAAGAATTATTTTAAATAAGAACATTTGGATTAGTGTACAGATTTTAACCCTAGTAGTTCTTTTGTCCCCAAATCTCAGGAATGTTTTAGGCAGAAAACTGGCTTTTCCCCTGATGGTGATTTGAAAGAGTGTGCTTTAGGATTTATTAAATAACACTATTGTTAATTGCAGTTTAGGTGTCTAGCATGAGTGGCCTTAATAAGTTTGTTGAAGTGCACATGTTTTTCAGAGTAAAATTTAAGATTAAATATATATGCTATATATAGATATCTAGGAAACTTGGTTGTGGTGCACAAAGTGTTGGATTACAGAATCGCAGGTACCATTTGTATAACATCATTTCTGTATATTCTTTTTATGGGAAAATATGTTGCCATGGTGACTAAAACTTCTCAGTTTTGTTTTACTTTTAGTATGTGAATGAATGCTACATTTTATTAAATATTACCAGGTCAGTACTATTTTTATACCTTATTAAGCAACAGGGGTTTTAGTTTAATAGGCTCAAAATAAAAAAATAACCCTTAATAGAATAATTACAAATGAACCACTAACATTCTTTACAGGAAAATCCACAGTACTAGTGCCACAGTAATTTCTATAGAAATATCTATGGTCATTAATAGATTCTGAAGACAATTCACTGCGTCAGAACAGCCTTTCATATCATTCTCACCTACTTGTAGCGCCCACTGTTATTTGTAACTATTAAACCACACTAAGTATGTTTGTAACCAGCATTGTGATATATTCTGTACTTGTATTGCTAAATGAATTATTGACCTAATAAATAGAGTGTTCCTGCATTCATAGTGTATGTTTTCAATTGAGTTTTGGTTGCTTTGGGTTGGAATTCAGGATACACACACACACACAAATCTGGATTTCAGTTCCAACTGCCCCTCAACTGTAAGATATGTTTTTGTTTGTTTTGTTTTTGATGCAAGGTTTCTCTGTGTAGCCCTGGCTGTCCTGGACTCTGTAGACCAGGCTAGCCTCGAACTCACAGAGATCCACCTGTTCTGCCTCAAGCGTGCTGGGATTAAAGGCGTGCGCCACCATGCCTGGCACAGCTGTAAGAATTTTAACCCTCTTTCTTTTCCTCACAGGTAGAAGATAGATCTTTTTAAAAGAACTCTATCATGAAACAACCAGTCAAAAAAATTACAAGAAATGAGGCCACATTTTAAATATTTTGAATGTGTGATTACATGCCACCTATATGTGGAAGTCTTTGGCGGCCAACATGGTGTCAAGTTCCCTGGAACTGGATTTCCATGTATGTGGTTGTGAGCCACCACATGGTGAAGATGCTGGGAAACAAACTCAGGTCCTCTTGAGGAACAGCTTTTAGCTACTTTAGCATCTCCCTGTCCAAGGGCCTCCCTTAGAAATGACGTAAAGCCAAGCACCGTGGACAAAAGTCTCCTTTCACCTGCACTTCACTGCTTGCTTCATCTGCAGTATTAACTTTACAAGTTTGTCTTTCTGCATAAAGTTTGAATTGTCTTAATCTTAAGTGTGTTACTCCAAACTTTGTTAAAGCACTTCCCATATAGTCCCATTGCTGGTACTATTCAGACTACTTCCAGTTTGTAGTTTTCCTCATGTCTGCATTATTTTAACAAATAATACATAGCTTACTTTGTGACAGATAGTTCTAAGTATATTAACAAACCACAAACAGTTATTTCTATAGACAAAAAAATTCAAGATGGTCTGCGATGTAGCTTAGCGGTAGATGCATGAGGCTCTGAATTGAATACCAGCACCTCCCCCCAAGTAAACTCATAAACACCTGTTAGATAATTGTTTTAAGACAAATGAGGTGAGTGTATGGAGGGATTAGGTCCCTGTGCGTTGTTGTGGAAACAGTGAAATGTTAGGTGTTACAGGAAACAATATGAAGGATCCTCAGAAAAGTTTCTATAACAACTTTTACAGTTAAAGGTAGAAGGACCCTGAATATCGTTGCTGTAAAAATGTGGCATCTTAAAAATGAAACCCAGCTGGGTGTGGTGGCGCACACCTTTAATCCCAGCACTTGGGAGGCAGAGGCAGGAGGATCTCTGTGAGTTCAAGGCCAGCCTGGTCTACAGAGTGAGTCCAGGACAGTCAAGGATACACAGAGAAACACTGTCTTGAAAAACCTTAAAAAAAAAAAAAAAAAAGAAAGAAACCCAGTCTTCAAAGAGGTAAGTATGGACTGGCGCAATCAGCAGATAAGGATGCATACGACCAAGCCTGACAATTTACGATCCAGCTCTAACCCATCTAGTGAAAGAGAATGACTCTCAAGTTGCCCTCTGGCTAGCGTGCACCTTGGCACATCTCCTTCCCACATTTTTAACATTATAACATGAAGGACATGGATGTGCTAAGAAGACACATGGCTCGGTGTGCTTTCACACACCTGTATTCCCAACACTTGAGAGTCAGAGGCATAAAGATCGGTTCATGATCATCCTTGGCTACATACTGAGTTTGAAGCCAGTCTAAGCTACATGGAACCTTGCTCAAAATGACAGCAAAGCCAAATAAAATTACTATATGATTTTGGTGTGACGTTCACAGGAGCTAAATGATTTATCAAAAGCTGTGGGGAAGGGAAAATGGCAGTGGTTGCTTAATGCTGTGGTTTTCCCTTCACACAATGAGGAAGTTCTGGAGATTGGCTGCACAGAAAATGTAAACATCACAATAAAAGGGGTTAAGATGGATGGGTGTGGGTAACACGAAAAACAAAAAAAAAAAAGATGCAGTGCATTAAAGACAGGAGATTAATGAGATGCTAAATTTCATGTACATTTAGAATTATTATTTTTTATTTTTTTAGGTTTTTTGAAACAAGATTTCTCTCTGTAACAGCCTGGCTGTCCTGGACTCACTTTGTAGACAAGGCTGGCCTGGAACTCACAGAGATCTACCTGCCTTTTAGAATTGTTTTTAAATGCTTTCAACCTTCCTAGGCAGGGCTGGCAGAGATAAGCTCACTGGGTTTAGACACTTGCCACCAAAGCTGATGACATGAGTACAATTCTCATAGGAGAAAGAACCAACTACTCCTGCAAGTCTCTGACCCCCACCCCGAAAGCATGCCCTTGTAAGTGTGGGCACACAGTAAATAACTTAAAAAAAAAAATTCTCTTAAAACTTGCTTGATGGGCTGGAGAAATGGCTCAGTGGTTAAGAGTACTGTCTGCTCTTCCACAGGTCCTGAGTTCAATTGCCAGCACCCACATACATGGTGGCTCACAACCATCTACACTGGAATCTGATGCCCTCTTCGGCATGCAGGGGTATATGCAGATAGAGCTCTCATATATGTTAAGTAAATAAAATTAAAAACAAAAACTTGCTTGACCAGCTAGGTGTAGTGGCATTCACTTTAACCTCAGCACTGGGGAGGCAGAGGTAGGTGAATTTCTGTGAGTTCAAGGCCAGCCTGGTCTACAAAGTGAGTCCAGGACAGAAAAACCCTTTCTCCAAAAAAAATGTGCCAGACTACACAGAGGAACCCTGTCACTAAAATTAAAATAAATAAAGCAAACTTGCTTGGCAGTTAACTCCTCCGTGATACATTTGGAAGAATAGCCATGAAGGCCAGGAGCAGGGATGCATTTGAGAAACAGGCAACTGAGGTCTGTGCCACTTTGGTCTACACAGTAACTTCCATTATAGGCCAAAGCTACACACACAAAATAAATGTAAAGCAACTAAAATACAGTTCTTTTTCAAATTTGTTTCTGTTACATCCAATTTTGTTACGGTTTCTGCTCATTCCTTTTTATTAAATTTCAACCTGACATACAGAACTAATCCACAATAGAACAGCTATTTCAGGAAACAGACCCAAGTAAATAAGAAATTTGATATAAAAGAGCCACATCTAAAATTGTTATTTAAGGAGCTGGAGAGATGGCTCAGCGGTTAAGAGCACTGGCTGTTCTTCCAAAGGACCCAGGTTCAAATCCCAGCACCCACATGGCAGTTCACAGCTGTCTGTAATTGCCGGGCTTAGTGGTGCATGTCTTTAATCCCAGCACTTGGGAGGCAGAGGCAGGTGGATCTCTGTGAATTTGAGGCCAGCCTGGTCTACAAAGAGAGTCCAGGACAGCCAGAGCTACACAGAAAAACCCTGTCTGGAAAAACAATAAATAAATATTGTCTCTTAAAAATGGCTTTGCCCAGCCGGGCGTTGGTGGCGCATGCCTTTAATCCCAGCACTTGGGAGGCAGAGGTAGGCGGATCTCTGTGAGTTCGAGGCCAGCCTGGTCTACAAAGTGAGTCTAGGACAGCCAGAGCTGTTATACAGAGAAACCCTGTCTCGAAAAACCAAAAAAAAAAAAAAATGGCTTTGCCCTAAATGCTACAGTATAAATACACTCACACACACCCATGGACAAGACACTGGACTCCTATTGCACAACATCAACCAAAATAAGCTTAGGTTGGCCAGAGGTTTGGAGTAAACACTAAAAATGGAATGTCAGGAAAAAACTTGAAAGAATTTTAAATACTCTCAGTGCAGAAGTCCTTTGGAAGTCATTAAAACCCTTAAAATAAAAGACTTGTGATTTAGCTACAAAAATGCGGTGGGGGGAGCCAGGCGTGGTGGCGCACACCTTTAATCCCAGCACTTGGGAGGCAGAGGCAGGCGGATCTCTGTGAATTCGAGGCCAGCCTGGTCTACAAAGCAAGTCCAGGACAGCCAGAGCTGTTACACAGAGAAACCCTGTCTCGAAAAAAAAAAAAAAATGCGGTGGGGGGATGTCTACATCCAAGAGAGGAGGAGGGTGTTAGAAGCTAAAAGAGTAATGCCCTCTGGAGTCAGGCTGCCTTGACAGTGAGCTTAGCTGTGCCCTGCTTCTCTGCCTGCCACAGAAATCTGATGAGGAAGAAGACAGAGCACTCAGCCCACTCCTGAATCACAGGCACGGTACAAGTGTTGCTACGGAGAGAGTGTGGAGGAGCCCTGGGGGCTGGGGTCAGAGCGGGCTGGGCAGTGATGAGCCATTGCATTTCCTCTTAGGAGCCTTTTCCATTTAAGGCTGGAGATTTGACTCAGTTGGTAGAGCGTGAGCCTAGCATTCACGGAGCCATGAGTCCATCTGTAGCATAGACTAGGTGTGATGGCAACACCTGTGAGTCCAGAACTCGGGAGGTGGGGGCAGGAGGATCACAAGCCAAGGTTCAACCTGGACTAAGGGAGTTCAAGGCCATACAATTGCAGTTCCATCTACCTGGCCACTGCTGAGGCTTTTTTGTTTTTTGTTTGTTTGCCCTAGGACTAGCTTTACCATAAGAGCACAGGGCAACATATGCTGTAACAGCTAGCTGCTCTTCCATACACCCTCCCTAGCTACTTGCTGGGGTCTCCATTATCAGCACGAGGTCATGCTTTGGGCGGAGATGCCTTAGCTGAGAGCATACATCTAACCTTAGGAATAAATTCATTTGAGGTCTGAAGAAGTGGCTTGGCAGTTCAGAGTACTTGCTGCTCTTGCAGAACACCTGAGTTCCATCCCCAGCACCACATAGCTCACACCATCACAACTGTCCATAATTCTAGTTCCATGGGATTGGGTGCCATCTTCTGACCTCAGGGGGCACCAGGTACACATGCCCTGAGTTTACATTCAAGCAAGCAAAACACTCATACACTTAGATGGATGGATGATAGATAGATAGATAGATAGATAGATAGATAGATAGATAGATAGATAGATAGATACAACATTAGTCTGCCAGTTATTTGCATGTCATGAAAAATGACAGGCTGGTCAAGAGCAGGGGATGTTAGTGTGTGCTGCCGTATGCGGTCAGCCAGGAGGAGGGCATCAGCACCAAGTTCCTACACCAACTTTCAGTACAGGAGACATCCATCACCTTTCTTTCTTCTTGGAACTTTCTCTTCTCCTCTAGACAGTAGTTGGGGAAAGTGCTGATTGGCTGTGTTCTTTCATTTGTTAATTCAATCGAATTTTACATGACTATGATGTGTAGTTGCTTAGGATATACCAATAAACAAGTAGTTTTCTGGCCTCTACATGTGATGGACACATGGGTCCACTCACTCATATGTGTGCTAAAAGCATAATTTAATTTTTTTTTTGTTGTTTTTCGAGACAGGGTTTCTCTGTATAACAGCTCTGGCTGTCCTGGACTCACTTTGTAGAGCAGGCTGGCCTCGAACTCACAGAGATCCGCCTACCTCTGCCTCCCAAGTGCTGGGATTAAAGGCGTGCGCCACCACTGCCCGGCTCATAATTTAATTTTTTAAGAAGATTTATTTATTTAATATGTATACAGATACAGTGTTCTGTCTGCATGTACGCCTTCAGGCCAGAGGAGGGGACCAGATCTCAACATAGATGGTTGTGAGCCACCATTTAGGTGCTGGGAATTGAACTCAGGTCCTCTGGAAGAGCAGACAGTGCTCTTAACCTCTGAGCCATCTCTCCAGCCCATAATTTAAAACTTTAAACCTTTCCTCTTTGTAAGTTCATTATCTCACATATTTTGTCACAGTGACATAAAACTGAACTAGCTGAACAGTTGTAGGAATGGATCATACAGGATCTAGCAAATGACTTGGGCTTCATTTTTTATTTAGTTTGTTTATTTTGAGGCAGGCTAAATAATGTTGCTCAAGCTGTCCTAGAACTCTCCATCCTCCTGCCTCACCTTCCCATGGCTGAGATTATAAGTGGGCACCCAGGCCCACCTGACACTGACTTCAGATGAAATGAGGATCGTTGGAGTTTTGAGCAAAGAAACCTGTGATCTGCCGTTTTAGAATTCTAAGCTCCATATGTATTTGGCACCTGACTTTAACATTCTACTATCTAACCATCTCCATGAGTTTAAAGTTCTATATCTAACAGCTTTCATACTACCTTGCCTCATAATTTTAAAAATATCTTCTTAGATCCAGAACACCCTCTTGATTCCTAAACAACTCAAAATTTAACTATGAGACTCTAGCTATCTATTCTTCAACCATCTCAGAGACCTGAGAGGGATAAATATATCTGATTATATAGGAAGTGCAGGGCCTGCAGCTTCCAAAACTAAGAAATGACATACCAGTGGCTGCCTGGACAGTTCCCATTTTCTCTCCATACATTACTACATTGGGAATGTATGCTAAGCCATATAACTTATAATTGTGGCCTATTTATTTCTGTTGTTTTGTATTGTATTTATAGTTATAGGAAAAAGAACCATTTTTTGGACTGAAAGGGAGAGCTGTTGGGGGGGAAAAAGAAATACCTTAAACTAAAAAAAAAAAAAAAAAAAAAAAAAAAAAAAG
>CAJQZJ010001558.1:10894166-10908169 GCA_907164525.1 Lophiomys imhausi
ATTTATTATACAGTGCATGTATACCTGCAGGCCAGAAGAGGGCACCAGATCTAATTATAGATGGCTATTAACCACCATGTGGTTGCTGGGAATTGAACTCAGGACCTCTGGAAGAGCAGTCAGTGCTCTTAACCTCTGAGCCATCTCTCCAGCCCCGGGCATGAAATTCTTAACTGCAGCATTGTTTGTTGGCCTATTTACTTTCAGGACCTGAACTATATCATTCCATGATTTCCTGGCTTTTAGGGTTTCTGTTGAGGGATTTAATGTTATTTTGATGTGTTTATCTTCGTCAATTGGCATTTTTCTTACAACTTAAACAATTTTATTGTTGGTATCCTTGGTATCTTATTATGTGCTGGGGAGAGGTCCTTTTCTTATGTCTGTTTTGGATTCTAAGTATCTCTTGTGCTTAGATGTCCACTTATATCTATACATTTGGGATTCTTCTCTGGTGTAATTTCATTGAATAGATTTTTCTGTTCCTTTAGTTTTTATCTCAGCTCCTTTTACCCCATATTTTCTTAGGTTTTGTCTCCTTTTATTTAAATGTTACTTTATCATTTTGTTGTTTTTGTTTTTGAGACAGGGTATTGGTATGTACCCCAGGTTGGCCTCGAAGTTACCATGTAGCCCAGGCTGCCTCCCAACAATGGCAAGCCCCCATCCTTAGCCTCCATAGTACACTATCATGCCTAACTTTAGGTTTGTTTTTTTTTTAACATTTATTTAATTTTTTATTATGTATACAGTGGTCTGTCTGCATGCATGCAGACCAAAAGACGGCACCCCATCTCATTATAGATGGTTATGAGCCACCATGTGGTTACTGGGAATTGAACTCCTGACCTCTGAAAGAACAGCCAGTGTTCTTAACCTCTGAACCATCTCTCCAGTCCTAACATTCATTTATTAATTCAAGTTACATCTCCATCACAGCCCGTTCCCTCCACTCCTCCCAGTCCTACCCTCCCACCCTTTAACATCCTCTTCCACCTATCCTACTCTCTGGTGTGAGGTGCCCCCACATGTCAGCTCTCCTCAGTTAATCAGTCACATGAAGGCTAAGAGCTTCCACTTGACCTGAGGGCCTACATGACAGCTCCACTAGGGCAAAGTGTCCCACTAACAGGTAACAAAGTCCATGTTCCTGCTCCGTTTGGTCTGTTGGTTGTAGTATAGCTATCCTCTACTATATGGCGAAAATTTAGTTATAAGTGAATACATGCCAGGTGCATCTTTCTGGGTCTGGGTTAGTCACTCAGGATGAGCTTTTCAGGTTTGGTTTCTTGATCATATCTCAGAGTTCTGGAAGGGAAGTTGTAGTCAAGCTCATTTTTTATTGTTGTGTTCATTGAGGTCTGCATGTGGTATTTTCTTGATCTTGTCCTCCATCATTGATATTCTTTGTCCTGCTTGGTCCAGTCTGTTGTTTATGCTTTCAGTTTTTCTCTCTTTTTCTTTTCTTTTCTTTTTTTGTGAAAGGGTCTCATGTACTCTATGCACTCAAACTTGCTATGTAGTTGAGAATTACCTTGAACTTCTGATTCTTCTACCTATACCTCTTTGGTGTTAGAATTACAGGTACATACCACAATGCCTTGCTTATTTATTCATTGAGTTTTTCATTTCCAACACTTTTTAGTTTCAACTCTCAATTTCCTTGTTGAATTTCTTATCAACATTTCTGACTCATATTTCTTACTAACTTCATTTACACTGTTGACTTTCTTCTCGAGACCCTAACTTGACCTTCTTATTTCATTAATGAACTATATATATAGTTTGTTTTTTGAGACAGGATTTCTCTCTGTAATAGTCCTGGCTGTACTGGACTCACTTTGTAGACCAGACTGGCCTTGAATTTACAGAGATAGAGATCCGCCTGCCTCTGCCTCCCGAGTGCTGAGATTAAAGGCTTGTTTGTGTGTGTGTATATATATATATATATATATATATTGTTCGTTTGTTTTTGTTTTTTCCAGACAGGGTTTCTCTGTGTATCCTTGCCTGTCTTGGACTCACTTTGTAGACTAGGCTGGCCTTGAACTCACAGAGATCCGCCTGCCTCTGCCTTCCAAGTGCTGGGATTAAAGGTGTGGACCACCACACCCGGCTTATATTTTTTGAATAATTATTATTCCAAGTAAAATTTTGAATTCTTTTTTTTTTTTTTTGGTTTTTCGAGACAGGGTTTCTCTGTTTAACAGCTCTGGCTGTCCTGGACTCGCTTTGTAGACCAGGCTGGCCTCGAACTCGCAAAGATCCGCCTGCCTCTGTCTCCCAAGTGCTGGGATTAAAGGCGTGCGCCACCACCGCCCGGCTAAATTTTGAATTCTTTACACAACATTTTACCCAGCTCAGTATCTTTGAATTTAGTAATTGAGGAGGAATGGTCTTTTGTAGTACTGTCTTATTGCCCTAGATTGTCATGGTTTCTGTGTTATGATTTGCCCTTTTATTGGTTTAGATATCTCTTCTGGATTTATTGGGGAGATCTCAATGAGGAACCTGATCTTGAGGACTCAATTCCCAGTATGATTCAGAGGAGACAAAATATTTCTCTAACAACATTACCAAACTCAACAAGCTGTACAAATACACCTGAAATTTGGTAGGTTGCTCACAAGGCCCCACCCCTAACTAGGAGCTATTCACAGTTGCTGAAGAAGATTCATTTTCTTCAGGAGTGTGGCTGCTATGCTGCTCATATTCCAGCCGATGATGTCACAGCCACGTGCATTCCAGTAGCACTAACTGGACTCTGGATTATTTCTTAAAAGGGGGAGGGGCTGGAGAGATGACTCTGGTTAAAAACACTGGCTGCTGTTCCAGAGGACCTGGGTTTCCTTTCCAGAACCTTCATGATGGCTCAAAACAGTCTGTAATTCTACTCTTTTTTTTTTTTTTTTTTTTTGGTTTTTTGAGACAGGGACAGGGTTTCTCTGTGTAACCCTGGCTGTTCTGGACTCACTTTGTAGACCAGGCTGGCCTTGAACTCACAGAGATCTGCCTGCCTCTGCCTCTTGAGTGCTGGGATTAAAGGCGTGCGCCACGGGCTGTAGAGATGGCTCAGTGGTTAAGAGCACTGACTGCTCTTCCAGAGGTCCTGAGTTCAATTCCCAGCAACCACATGGTGGCTCCCCAGCCATCCATAATGAAATCTGGTGCCCTCCTCTTGCTGCAGATGGAACATTGTATACAGGCCGGGCGGTGGTGGCACATGCCTTTAATCCCAGCATTTGGGAGGCAGAGGCAGGCGGATCTCTGTGAGTTCAAGGCCAGCCTGGTCTACAAAAGTGAGACCAGGACAGCCAGAGCTGTTATACAGAGAAACCCTGTCTTGAAAAACCAAAAAAAAGAACATTGTATACATAATAAATAAATCTTCCAAAAAAAAAAAGGCATGTGCCACACGCGCGGCTATAATTGTAGTCTTTGTCCTTGGGCCTCCCAGGCACTGTATGCACTTGGTTCACACACATCCATGTCGACAAACAGCCATTCACACACAAAGAAAGCAAAACAACAACAATGGAGGCCAGTCGTGGTGGCGCACGCCTTTAATCCCAGCACTGAGGAGGCAGAGGCAGGGGGATCTCTGTGAGTTCAAGGCTAGCCTGGTTTACAGAGTGAGTTCCATGACAGCCAAGGCTACACAGAGAAACCCTATTTCGAAAAAAGACCCCACCAAGCCTGACTACTTGAATTTGTTTCCTAAAACCTAAGTAAAAAGGCAAATCCAATGTCATGAACCTGTAATCTTGGCCACTCTCTGTTGAGATGGGAGGCAAGGCAACAAAAAATGGGCAGAATACAAGGCACAGCAGCAAACCCAAGAGAGATCCTGACTCAACAGGGATGAAGGTGAGAACTGATTCCCACAAGTTGCTTTGTGAACTCTGTAAGTGTACTGTGGCATGTGCACCCCTGTAACTCACAAACATGTACATAAAAATAAAAATTTTCAATGTATATTTATTCTAGTTACATCTCAATCACAGTCCCCGCCCTCTTCCCCCTATAAAAATAAATTTTAAAGCTGGGCAGTGGTGGTGCACGCCTTTAATCCCAGCACTTGGGAGGCAGAGGCAGGCAGATTTCTGTGAGTTCGAGGCCAGCCTGGTCTACAAAGCGAGTCCAGGACAGCCAGGGATATACAGAGAAACCCTGTCTCGAAAAACCAAAAATAAATAAATAAATAAAAATTTTAAGCCAGGTGTGGTGGCACATGCCTTTAATCCCAGCACTTGGGAGGCAGATGCAGGTGTATATCTGTGAGTTTGAGGCCAGCCTGGTCTACAAAGTGAGTCCAGGACAGCCAGAACTGTTACACAGAGAAATCCTGTCTCAAAAAAAAAAAAAAAACAAAAAAAGAAAAATCTTGTCTCAAAAAACCAAAAATAAATAAAAATTTAAAAGGTCAATATGTAACTAGTACAGTATAAAAGGGTCAGAGGACAGAAGGGACTACAAACATTTCTAAAGTGTCTCCTTTCTGTATCCTCGAAAGGTGTGGAGGCTTCATGTGTGTTATTTGAACTTGCAGACTTTTGTCTTCACTATTTATGCTGAGCTTATATTGGGAAGTGTCAGTCAGATTCTGCCAGAGTTGTCTGTGGTTATTTCCCTTTCAGTAGGGATAACCCTGATTGACTGTTGTAACCAAACTTTTAAATTATTATTTAACTTATTACTAAATTCACTTATAACAAACACCAACAATTTCTTAACTATTAATCCTATAAAATCCTACAACCCCTTTAACCTATCCACTAAACTTTTGATAATTATAACAACTACTTTCATAACCTTTTAGAATGATACAGTCTCTGGGGCAGGTCCTCAGTCATCAGGAACACAGTCTTTGTTGTAGATTCTTTAACGCACTTAGCAGTCCTTTTTCTGGATCTCTCAGATGCAGGTTCGTCAGGGTCGTTGGTTATTGCAGTCTCACCTTAAATAAGGCTTCATGCTTTCTTCTCTGTGGGAGACCCCAGCCGTCTGCAGGCCAACTTACTTCTTTTGAATCAGGAACTCAGCTGCTCTGCCTCAGTCCTTAAAGCCAGGCACCGTTTCCTTTAGGCCACTGTTTGGACAGATCAAACCCCTCCAGGCAAAAGCTGAGCCACAGGGTCCAGTCCTTGGCCTTTTGGTGTCTTGCTCAGGCTTTCTTTGCTCACCGGCTTCTTTCTGCTTCAGGGAGAGAGCTGGCCATTAATGGCCAGCCGTTTTTTCAGCAGGACTCTTGGAGCTCTCTAGCATCAGGGGCCTCTTCTCTTCTGGGCTCCACACACTGTCCTCAAATAGGAGGAACTCTGTTTCAGCTTAATTTGGGCTCCGCCCACTTAGCAGCTGAAAACAATGTCAGGCCAGATACTTTGTTTCTTCAATTCTAATGAGTCTTTCCTGTTTTCCTGACTTCAAACTTGTTTTTCAGTCTATTGAGTCTTTCCTGTTTTTGCTGACTTCATGCTGATAATGCTCTTCAGGCCCCGAATTAAGAGACAGTATCAGAAACTCCTATTATTTTCTAAATCTAATTTATCTAACCCCTACAGACTGTACTTAGTTTTGTAGTCTTTTCCAACTCTCCCAGGACTGGCCAGTTTGTGTGCAGTTAGATGGCTTTAGGTTCTAGCCAGGGTCTAACAATTGAGTACATTGAGAGTACAGGAAACAACAACACTGAATTCTTTGTAGGAAGATCTGCCCTGTACTTTGAAAATCTACTAAGCTTTAAATACTCCACCAGATGAATAAGACTGCATGTAAAGGACCCACTGGAGCTTCAGAGTTCCTAGTCTCTATAGCAGAGAACTTTCTAGAAGGTAGATGGCTCCAAGAGGCCTCAGGCTCAGGCTATCAACTTATTCCTGGGGGATGGCTACCTCTCCCTGTATACTTCACTTTCTGAGTGAATCCTTTGGTCTCTTGAACTTTTCAGTTTGTCAGTTCGTGGTTGTTGTTCTCCCACTACTACAACTGCCTCCCAAGGCTTTCTCTTATCCTGGGGCTATGGCGGTTGACTTCAGGCTCCTTGACTTGTGATTGATTTTTTTTTGGTTTTTCGAGACAGGGTTTCTCTGTGTAACAGCTCTGGCTGTCCTGGACTCGCTTTGTAGACCAGGCTGGCCTTGAACTCACAGAGATCCCCCTGCCTCTGCCTCCCGAGTGAGTGCTGGGATTAAAGGTGTGTGCCACCATGCCCAGCTCTTTTATGCCTTTTATGTGACAGAGTCTCACTATATAGTCTAGATTGGACTCCAGTTTAATTTGTAGCTCAGGTTAGCTAGCCTCAAACTTTGATACTCTTGTCTTTGCCTCTTGAGTGCTAGGATTAAAGGAATGGACTACCTACCATGTCTAACTTTAGAGTCATCAGCTTTGAAAGAAAGAAATTATATAAATTCTTTATGTAGTCATCAAGTGCCTTTTAAATATACTAAGAATTCGCCAGGCAGTGGTGGCGCACGCCTTTAATCCCAGCACTTGGGAGGCAGAGGCAGGTGGATCTTTGTGAGTTCGAGGCCAGCCTGGTCTACAAAGCGAGTCCAGGACAGCTAGAGATATTCAGAGAAAACCTGTCTCGAAAAATCAAAAAAAAAAAAAAAAAACTAAGAATTCATAAAATGAGGTAGATTTTTTTTGAGACACGGTTTCTCTGTCTAACAGAGCTCTGGCTGTCCTGTACTCACCCCGTAGCCAGGCTGGCTGGAAGAGAACATCTCTGTGAAGAAACCCACCTGCCTCTGCTTCCCGAGTGCTAGGATTAAGGGCATCCCCCACCATGCCTGGTATAAAATGAGGTTTTTAGTGATGTTTATTTCTTGTTTGGGGATTGTGACAGTAGTTAAAAGGATTTATTTAAGATGGGCATTGGTAGTGTATGTCTTTAATCCCAGCACTTCAAGGCCAGCCTGGTCTACAAAGAACAAAGAGTTATGGGACAGCCAGGGCTGTTACAGAGAGAAACCCTGTCTTGAGACAACCCCTCCCCCCAAAAAGCTGAAACAAAGACTTCTTTAAGTATCCTTCTCAAATTGGAAACATGAGGGTGCATCTAAGCAGCTGCTATTTTTGGAACATATCTCTGGGAATTACACCATGCTGGTGCTCCTGAAGGAGCAATCCCAGTCTCTTTCTTTACAAGGAGGATGACAAGCTTCCTTCTACAATTCTACAGTTTCACCACTAGCTAAAGAAAGATTCAAGTTCTCTTTACTATTTCAAGTAATTAAAAGAATATTGAAAAACTGTTTCAATCTGGCCAAATTTTTCCTCTCAAATGACTGTCTCCAAGATGGGGTCTTCTTGTACACATTTTATATATACATCTGAGTAAAGTGTCTTTCCTTTAATCCCTAATGTTACTATGAAAATCAAGTCACAATTTGTCACTGATTTAAAAATATGAAAATATTGATGTTCAGGACTTATTCCATGTCTCACATTAAAAGAACTTTTTATTTGGAATTTTGGCTTACAGGAGAGATACAAGAGAACAATCCAAGGAATACACATCCAGATTCAATATCCATTAACATTTTCCTCAATTTGTTTTACTATATGAGTTCTCTCTTGGTATACATTTACATGTATGTGTATATATGAATATATTTATGTACATATATGACCAATCAGAGGTCTAACACAGTATTTCTGTTGATTAAAGCAGTCACAAAATTCTATCCATGCTCCAGTCATAGAAAGATAATCTCATCTACACAGAAAAATTAGATACCTGTTTAAAAACATCCTTTTTGAGAGGGGTGGAAAGAGGACACTGTGATGGAGATGTAACCTGAAGTAATAAATATTAAAAAATAAAGAAAAACATTTTCTGAACTATTTTTTAAAGCATATTGCATAATGTCTTTCACCCCTAAATTAACTCAGTATATATTTACTAGTAACAGGTGTTTAGTCAAAAACATTCAGGAAGCTGGGCATGGTGGTGCACACCTTTAATCCCAGCATTTGGGAGGCAGAGGCAGGCCTGGTCTACAAAGTAAGTCCAGGACAGTCAAGGATACACAGAGAAACCCTGTCTTGAAAAACCTAAAAAAAAAAAATTCAGGAAGAATACCTAAGACTCCTCAGTCACACCTGGATCTAATCTGGATGCTTACTGTTCCTAGACCCCAAGCCCAAACCTGATGCACTTTTGGAAGAAGGGATAAATGTATCTTGCTTAGGGCAAGATTCCAAATCACTCTGACCAGAAGGTAGACCTTTAATAACAGTATTCGTGGAGGTGATTTCTCCTCCCCTTGATCCTTGGCAGAACTGTTGACTGTTTAATGACTAGAATGCAGAGGAAGTGATGCTGGGTTAACATCTGAAACTAAGTCTTAGAGGCAGTAAAGTGTCCACCCCTCCCTCCCTCTCACACCTTCCAATACACCCACAACGTGGTGAGGTACAATAGGTATAGTTATTCTAGCTGAAGGCTCCAATCACAGTCTCAGCTGCCAACCACAATCAAGCATATGATTGACATAGGATTTCAGCTCCTAGTTTTTTTTTTTTTTTTTGAGACAGGGTTTCTCTGGATAACAGCTCTGGCTGTCCTGGTCCTGTAGACCAGGCTGGCCTCGAACTCACAGTGATCTGCCTGTCTCTGCCTCACAAGTGCTGGGATTAAAGGTGTGCGCCACCACATCTGGCCTTGTTTTTGGTTTTTAAACATAGTTTCTCTGTATATCTCTGGCTATCTGGGAATTCACTCTGTAGACCAGGCTGGCCTTGAGAAATCACAGAGATCTGCCTCCCCATCTCCCTCTCCCAAGTGATGGGATTAAATGAGTGCACCACCACACTTGGCCATTACAGTTTTTTGAACTGCCATGTGGGTGCTGGGATTTGAACCCTGGTTCTTTGGAAGAGCAGCCAGTGCTCTCAACTGCTGAGCCATCTCTCCAGCCCCAGTTCCTAGTCTTGAACCATTGCAGCTAACAGAAGATTGCACAGTGGTTAGCTATCCCCATAAAGCCTTTCTCAATTGCATATTTATAAGCAAAATAAATTTCATTGTTTTGCCAGCCTGGTCTACAAAGCGAGTCCAGGACAGCCAGAGCTGTTAAACAGAGAAACCCTGTCTCGAAAAACCAAAAAGAAAACAAAACAAAACAAAACAAAATTTCATTGTTTTAAAGATTTTTTTTTTTTTCGAGACAGGGTTTCTCTGTGTATCCTTGGCTGTCCTGGACTCACTTTGTAGACCAGGCTGGCCTCGAACTCACAAAGATCCGCCTGCCTCTGCCTCCCAAGTGCTGGGATTAAAGGCGTGCGCCACCACCGCCCGGCTGTTTTAAAGATTTTATATATACACACACACACACATTGTAGCAACGATAATTCAGAACCCCACAAAGAAGCACAGATATACGCATTTATATAAACAAAGAATTTTCTATTCCAATGTGACTTTGGGCTGGGCACAGTGGTGCACACCTTTAATCCCAGCACTCAGGAGGGAGAGGCAGGCAGATCTCTGTGAGTTCAAGGATAGCCTATCTACAAAATGAGTCCAGGACAGCTAGAGATACACAGAAATTCTGTCTCGAAAAACAAAAAAAAAAAATTGATTTTGATGTCAGGGGCAAGATTAAGCTGGGTATTGCAGTTGATGCCTGTGATCAGCCACTTAGGAGACCAAGACACAAAGATTGCCTTGAGTTTAACTCTGGTCAGTATTAGAATGACCCTGTCTCAACAAACAATATAAAAGACTAAAAACTAATGCTGCAGTATTGAGAATGAAAGAAAATTCTGCTCAGGCCAAGGAGATGGCTCAGCAGTTAAGAGCAATGACTGGTCTTGCAGGGGATCCTGGTTCAAGTCCCAGCACCCACAAGGTAGCTCACAACTGTAACTCCAGGATTGAACACCCTCATACAGACATATAAACAAAATACCAATAAAAATAAATTAAAAGAAGCCAGGTGTGGTGGCACACACCTTTAATCCCAGCACTTGGGAGGCAGAGGCAGGTGGATCTCTGTGAGTTGAAGGCCAGCCTGTCTGCAAAGTGAGTCCAGGACAGCCAGATATACACAGAGAAACCCTGTCTTGAAAAACCAAAAAAAGAAAATTCTATTCATCTATCAGGGCATATAGCCCTTTTAAGAGACAAATGTGCTGGGTGTGGTGTACACCTTTTTTTTTTTTTTTTTGGTTTTTCGAGACAGGGTTTCTCTGTGTAGCCCTGGCTGTCCTGGACTCACTTTGTAGACCAGGCTGGCCTTGAACTCACAAAGATCCGCCTGCCTCTACCTCCCAAGTGCTGGGATTAAAGGCGTGCGCCACCACTGCCCGGCTGTGGTGTACACCTTTAATCCTAGTACTCAAGAGGCAGAGGCAGGTGGATCTTTGTGAGTTCAAGATTAGCCTGATCTACAGAGTGAGAGTCCAGGACAGTCAAGGATACACAGAGAAACCTTTGTCTCGAAATTTTTTTTTTAAAAAAGGGAAAGAGAGTCAAATGCTAGAATGGAACGCCCTTATATCGGGGTTTGTATAAGAGATTAGATGTAGTTAAAATGTACACCATGACTAGTTAACTACAATTTAGCCCTATCCATTTTTTTTTGTTCTGTATGTACAGAAACTAGATGATTTGGAATAACTTAGCACCTTTTAGCCAGAAAGAATACCATTAGGAGAAAATATGGTCAGAGTGTCTAATCAGGGTTCATGTTTTGTTGGGGGATATCTGAACCCTTTTCTTGTGGACTGTTTGAGATAATACCTGCTACCTTAAATCTTTTTTGAATGGATTGTGATGTTAATGTTATCCATTAGTGTATGCAAAAGTTTGGGCTTTAACAATGTCTTCTAGAGCCATGTGTGGGCACACCTGCAATCTCAGCACTCAGGAAAGAGGCAGAGGCAGGGGGATCTCTGTGAGTTCCAGGCCAGCCTGGTTTACAAAGTGAGTCCAGGACAGGCAGGATACCCCAAGAAACCCTGTCTCAAAAAAGCAAACAAACAAACAAAGAAAATGTCTTGTAGAGGCTAGGTGTGGTGGCACAAGTCTTTAATTCCAGCACCTGGAAGGCAGAGGCAGGCAGATTTCTGTGATTTCAAGGCCAGCCTGATCAAAAAAGCCAGGGCTCTGTTACACAGAGAAACTCTGCCTAGAAAAACAAAGAAACAAAGTCTTCTAGTGACATCTAGATTGAAGTTTATGCACAGTGAAAAACCAAATTTCAAAACTGTATCTTTTGGATAGGTTAAATTAGATTTTATTTGCTCTCTCATTTTTCAATAATGTCCCATAAATGTCTTTTACAAATAGCAGTGCATATATGTGGGACATGTGATACAAAATTAGGTCAGATGGCTTTTTTTCCACAATTGGTTGACTATTATATCACATGAGTTAACTCAAGATTCAAACTTAAGGGCTGAAGAGATGGCTCAGCGGTTATGACTATTATATCACATGAGTTAACTCAAGATTCAAACTTAAGGGCTGAAGAGATGGCCCAGCGGTTAAGAGCACTGGCTGTTCTTCCAGAGGACCTGGGTTCAAATCCCAGCACCCACATGGTGGCTCACAACTATCTATAATGTGATCCTCCTCTGACATGCAGGTGTACCTGGAGATAGAGCATATACATTAAATAAATCTTAAAACAAAAAAGATTCAAACTTAAAACAAACAAAACAATCCTCTTAAATTTACCAAGTAGAAAAAAATAAAAGAAAATTACTAAGCAGAGAAATTGTTGGCAATCATCTGTACATTTATATTGTCTCATAAATACTTTTTGGGAGGGAGAGTTGGGGGTGAGACAAGTTCAGGCTGGTCTCAAGCTCCATCTTGTAGCCAAAGATGACCTTGAACTGCTAAATCTTGCCTCTGTCTTCTGAGTGCTAAGGTTGTAAGTGTACATCAATCACCATCCTCCATTTTATCTAATTTTTTTCCCAAAAGGGTTTCTCTGTGTAATAATCCTGGCTGTTTTAGACTCCCTTTGTAGATCAGGCTGGCCTCAAATGTACAGAGATTGGCCTGCTTCTGCCTCCTGAGTGCTGGGACTAAAGGCATACATGCGCCACCATGCCCCGCCAATTTTATTTTTTTATTTTTTTTGGTTTTTCGAGACAGGGTTTCTCTGTGTAACAGCCCTGGCTGTCCTGGACTTGCTTTGTAGACCAGGCTGGCCTCGAACTCACAGAGATCCGCCTGCCTCTGCCTCCCAAGTGCTGGGTTTAAAGGCGTGCACCACCACGCCCGGCCGCCAATTTTAAAATACTTTTATGCTGTTCCAATGGTCTTATTTTCTTCACGCTCACCTGATTTACCTTAATGATGACAACAACTACTGGTAAAACCACCTGAAAGGGTAATTTTAGCATGTGCTCTCTGCCCCAGCAGGAGTTTATTTTCACTGTGGAATAAGAAGACATTAAAGTTTGAGGTAATAACCCTTCTTCAACGTTTCCACTCAAGTGACAATTTTTCTTAGTCTCATCCCTGATTTTGGCATTTTCATCAACAAGAATAAACTACTCTGCTAGAAGTTCAATCTGCTGCTCCTTGAGATGGCATTTATTTCAAGTGTCACTACAAAATATGTGACCTATAATACTTAGGGCTTAGATATGAGTGAACCCTGGCATCTCAGAGTTGTTTTTTTTTTTTTTTTTTTTTTGGTTTTTGAAGACAGGGGCTTTCTGGCTTTCTGTGTAACAGTCCTGGATGTCCTGGACTCACTCTGTAGACAAGACTGGTCTTGAACTCACAGAGATCCCCCACCTCTGCCTCCCGAGTGCTGGGAATAAAGGCGTGTGCCATCACGACCAGCTTTTTTTTTAATTGGGTGTGCATGTACATGCCATGTGCATATGAAGCTCAGAGGGCAACTTGGTGGAAACCAGCTTTCTTTCCACTCTATGTGTGTTTTAGGATTGAACTCCTGTCATCTAATCATGGTGGCAAGTGCTTTTACCCACTGAGGTATCATACCAGTCTAGCACATTACTTCTTTTTTTTTTTTTTTTTTCGAGACAGGGTTTCTCTGTGTAGCCCTGGCTGTCCTGGACTCACTTTGTAGCCCAGGCTGGCCTCGAACTCACAAAGATCCACCTGCCTCTGCCTCCCAAGTGCTGGGATTAAAGGCGTGCGCCACCACCGCCCAGCTCAGCACCTTACTTCTTTAGAATGAAGTTGAGGGTGTATATTGTCCCTAGGGGTTCCTGTCAGGTGTTGCTATTTATAGTTTGGATATCACAGCAAAACAGAACTCTGACAAAAACAAATGAAATACCTGAAGACTGTTTGAAAGCATTCTTCAACTACTTACTCTCTCTCTCTCAATATATATATATTTTTCCCCCGAGACAGGGTTTCTCTGTGTAGCCCTGGCTGTCCTGGACTCACTCTGTAGACCAGGCTGGCCTTGGAACTCAGAGATCTTGTTCCTGCCTCTGCCTCCCGAGTGCTGGGATTAAAGGAGAGCAACACCATGCCCAGCTACTTACAATTCTTAACAAATGCTAAGTGTACCTTGCTGGTTAATAAAGGACTTTGTTGGGCTGGAGAGATGGCTTAGTGGTTAAGAGCACTGGTTGTTGTTCTGAAGGACCCGGATTCAAATCCAAGCACCCCCTCCAGGCAGTTCACAGCTGTCAGCAATTGCCAGGCGTGGTGGTGCACACCTTTAATCCCAGCACTAGGGAGGCAGAGGCAGGTAGATCTCTGTGAGTTCAAGGCTAGTCTGGTCTACAAAGTGAGTCCAGGACAGCCAAGTATACACAGAGAAACCTTGTCTCGAAAAACCAAAATCAAAATAATAATGATAATAGACTTTGTTCTGTAAGTTGTTTGTCTTTGTGCAAAGGGCATTTCTGATGAGAATAAGCTTTTACGTTCTCTTTTACATCCTGTGCCTTCACTCACAATTGTTTTTTTTTTTTTTTGGTTTTTCGAGACAGGGTTTCTTTGTGTAGCCCTGGCTGTCCTGGACTCACTTTGTAGACCAGGCTGGCCT
>CAJQZJ010001558.1:10908269-10923698 GCA_907164525.1 Lophiomys imhausi
CTCTGCCTCCCAAGTGCTGGGATTAAAGGCGTGCGCCACCACCGCCCGCCTTGTACAATTGTTTTTTATAGCATGTTCTTGGCCCTTCTTTTTTTCCTACCTTACTTTTTTTTCATTCTTCTGCTTACTTAAATTTTTTTAGACAGTTCCATGTAACTTTGGCTGTCCTGGAACTATGCACACCAAACTGGCCTTAAACTCACAGAAATCCACCTATCTCTGCCTCCCAGTGTTGAGGGTAAAGATGTGTACCACCATGCCCAACCCAGAACTCTTATTAAAACTCTCCAATTAGGGCTGGAGAGATGGCTCAGTGGTTAAGAACACTGACTGCTCTTCCAAAGGACCCGAGTTTAAATCCCAGAACCCACATAGCAGTTCAGAGCTGACTATAATTGCCAGATGTGGTGGCACATGTCTTTAATCCCATCACTAGGGAGGCAGCTGCGGGTGGATCTCTGGGAGTTCAAGGCCAGCCTGGTCTAAAAAGTGAGTCCAGGACAGCCAAGGATACACAGAGAAACAGTGTCTTGAAAAACCTAAAAAAAAAAAAAAATCTCCAATTACCAGGTTGGTATGGTGGCTCATGCCTGAAATCTCAAGGCTTGGTAGGCTGAGGGAATAGAACTGTAATGAGTTTGAGCCCAGCCTAGACTACACAGTAAGTTCCAGGCCAGCCTGAACTAGACCGAGACTCTGTCTCATAAAACAAACAAAAACCCTGTTTCTTTGGGAGAAGACGATGTCCTTTGAAATCTTTCAGAAATATATCTGTAAATACCGTCAACCACTAATGACTTCATTTATATCTCCAGTCTGGTCCTTTTCTCACTTCATACTTTTCAAAAACTCTATTCAAGCCTGGGAGTGGTGGTGCACACCTTTGTCCCAGCATTCCAGAGGCAGAGGCAGGTGGATCTCTGTCACTTTTAGGCCTGGTCTACAGAATGAATTCCAGGACAACGAGGGCTACAGGGAGAAACCCTGTCTCAAAAAACAAAACAAAATGCAAAATGAAAAAAGCCCCATAAAACTCTATTCAAAATCTCAACTTAGATGTCTAATAGGTATCTCAAATATAAGAGATGAGTGCATGATCTTAAACCATAAACTTTCTCTTCTTATTGTCTTCCTTACTTCAATAGCAGTCCTATTCCTCAAGTTACTGACACCATCAACTTTGGAATAATCCTTGAATAGTCACCCGCCTCAATCTATACTCTGTAAACACATTCATATAGCATTTATGTGCATGTTTGTTCTCATGCACAGAGGCCAGTATGTGTCTTCTATCACTCTTTGCCTATTCCTTTGAGGTAGGTTCTCTCTCTGTACTTGGAATTCATCTCCTTAGTTAGGCTAGAAGCCAGTAAACTCTGACAATCTCTATCCACTTTGGAGTTGGGAGTTACAGGTTTGCACATGATGCCTGGCTTAGGAGGTGGGTACCCAGATCTGAACACTGGTCTTCATGATTGTGCAGCAAGCATTCTTAACCACTAAGCCATTTCTCCAGCCCCCTGTTGGCTTTTATTACAAAATATCTGGAATGCAATCGTTTACCCATAAACTTCATTGCCTGAAAGGGGTGGAGATGACATCCTAATCTTGTTCTTTCTCTTCTCATTCCAGATTCTGTGTGCATTTGTGTATGTACACTGGGAAATATATTTTTTCTTTAGTATTTGGAGTCAGGGATTCTCTGTGTAGTCCTGGCTATCCTGGAACTCACTCTGTAGACCAGGCTGGCCCTGAACTCACAGAGATCCGCCTGCCTCTGCCTCCCAAGTGCTGGGATTAAAGGCGTGCGCCACCACCGCCCGGCATTGAATTATTTTCAACATTTTATAATAAATGTTAGAGCAGTGGGAAAATGTTGAATAGATACAAGTGAAGGGCCAGCCAACACTTTTTTTTTTTGTTTTTTTGAGACAGGGTTTCTCTGTGTAACAGCTCTGGCTGTCCTGGACTCACTTTGTGACCAGGCTGGCCTGGAACTCATAGTGATCTGCCTGCCTCTGCCTCCCAAATGCTGAGACAGGTTCTCACACACAACAGGTGGGTTTAGAACTGGTTATGCAGCTAAAAATGACCTTAAACTCCTAATCCTCCTATCTTGACCCACCATGTGCTGGGATTTTTCAGGTGTATGCCACATAATCCACAGCACAATAGTTACTGATCGAGAAGAGATTCAGAGTCTAGGAAGGAAAGATAATTAGAAAAACAAAATACATGCATTGGCATTCTATGTATGTTTAAAATAATTTACAATCTAAAAAGAATTAGGATCATTTTGTAGAAAAAGTCTGAGATACAAGAATGAACTAAAAACCTGAAGTTTAGTATATAGACTACAAAAGATGTAAAAGAGTACAATATTATATACATGGAAAACATGACGTGTGCAATCATGGAAAACCCCTACCTTTAGGGAGTAGGCCTTGGTGAAGCAGTGAGTTTTACATTGTAGACACTTGAATACAAACTGAAAATTTCTTTTGGAGACAAGGTCTCACCATTTAGCCATGGCTGGCATGGAACTCAGAGTTCTGCATGTTTTTGCCTCTTGAGTGTTGGGAGTTAAAGGTATATGCTACCACACCAGGCAGAAAATATTTTTTAGTGATGTATTATTTGCATAAAATAGCTTAAAGCGATGTACTGTAAATACAATTATAATACAAGTTTCTTCACCTTCAAGATGTATAAACTATAATGTAATGAGTCCATAATACTGAAAATTAATTCACGGACTTCATAGAGCATTGGCCTCTTGTGGCAGCCAAATTACTCATAGATCAGGTATTGGTCTAACCCACTATTATATTCGCCTATCTCTAATGAAGCTAGGCTTCTTTGGCAAGTACTAACATGACTCTGCCCTCTCCTTATGTCATTTCTCCAGGAATACAAACTAGGGAACATTGTCATTTAGGTTGCCCACTCACAGCAGAAATGACATACTAATCTCCCATGCTTTAAATCTTTGCACAGATAACCTTTTCACAGGCATATAATTACAGTTAAAGGAATGATTTCCATAAGTACAACTTAATGCTTAAAGTGAGGTAGCTCGCCAACTCTTCAATGGATTAAAGGAACAAACTACATGATTAATAGAATCCTTTCAGCATGACAAGAAGACTTTACATTTTCTGCACCATCAAACGTAAGTATTGTATCAATTTTAAGTTATAGGGAGATGTTTTAACATTTGACTGCATGACTTGTGATACAAACCAGAGCCAGGTTCTTATCTTTGCTTAACATTTAAAATCCTTATCATACGTAACTATCCTTCTCACTGCCTTCTTCAATAACATGTATAATTTAACTCAAAGGAGAAATAGTACTTTATACATTGCTATCTCAATTTCTAATTTTAGGAGGGGTTAATCTTTGATAAACTCTGTGACAGAATCTAACATTTTAATGATACTACAGGTAAGCCAGTCCTGAAATTTTAAGAATCTTTTTGTTTGTTTTTTATTTTTGTTTCCAGACAGGGTTTCTCTGTGAAATGGCCCTGGCTATCCTAGACTCATTTTGTAGACCAGGCTGGCCTCAAACTCAGAGATCCACATGCCTCTGCCTCCTGAATGCTAGCATTAAAGGGGTGTATCACTATGTGAGGCCAACTTGATTAGGTTTTTTTTTTAAAAGATTTTTTTATTTATTATGTATACAGTATTTGGTCTGCATGTATGCCTGCAGGCCAGAAGAGGGTACCAGATAGATGGTTATGAGCCACCATGTGGGTGCTGGGAATTGAACTCAGGACCTCTGGAAGAGCAGCCAGTGCTCTTAACCCCTGAGCCATCTCTCCAGCCCTTTGATTAGGTTTTAAATCTAGTCTTCCAGCAGGGTGTAGTGGCACAGCCTTTAAATCCCAGCACTTAAGAGGAGGCATGCGTGGGCCGGGCATGATGGCGCACACCTTTAAACCCAGGCAGAGGCAGGCAGATCTCTGTGAGTTCAAGGCCAGCCTGGTCTACAAAGTGAGTCCTGGACAGCCAGGGATACACAGAGAAACCCTCTCTCTCTCAAAAAAAAAAAAAAAAGGCATGCAGATCTCTGAGTTTGAGGACAGTTTGCTCTACAAAGGGAGTTCCAGGACAGCCATTACACAGAGAAATCCTGTCTCGAAAAACCAATAAATAAAAAATTAAACAAACCTAGTCTTCCTTGATATTTCTTGTGGTAATCATCTCATAAGACAAATTCTAACACCAGTCCCAGCTTTCAAGTGGGGCAGTGCCACAAGGGGAGAAAATAATTTACTCCAAATCCAATGTACACCAATTAGTCAGTTACACACCCAGGCCCATGCTTTGTAACGTGAGGTCATCTTATGTACTACTTGGGGTAGTAATAATGCACACCGTGTTTTACATATGAGCTCAAGGGTTTTTGGTCCTTACAGCTGAAATCTTTAGATTTTCCCTTCAGAATAACCTGATTCAGAACTCATACTGTGCAGGATGGACTGAGTTGTTTTATCTGAAGACACATTGAATTGATGACATAGAAATGAAAGGGTTTGGAATATATCCCCAACCTCCTGCTTCATGGGCTTTTAGTATTACAAGTAATCTCAGGTCTTATTAACTGCCTCAGAGAACTGGAAAGGGCAGTGTTGTAAGTCTGCCACGCCGTTGATCTGGTCCACCAGGAAGGGTAAGTAGAGAAACACCTTTCTCTGGCAGGTCATGTGACAATCAGATGGTTTCAGGAACTGAAATCCTTTTGCTATCCCTAAATTATCTTAATTGGCATCTTGAGTCTACTCTAATCCAAATAGTTATATTTCAATGTTGTTCCTTACTGAGAAGCTTCATATTATGACTTTCATGGTGAAGACGGATACAAATTAGTTAAGAGGAAATGGGAACCGGGTGTCAGGCACATGCTTCCAATATCTGGAGGCAGAGGCAGGAGGATTGCCACAAGTCCCAGCCCAGTCAACTGCTAGTTATAGAACTTCTCACTGCTTCTCTGAAAAGGCAATGGAAAAATTTACATTGTATTTATACACCATATTTTGTTTACTAACCTATGTTGACTATTGTATATACGTTGAGTGCACACATAGCTGTTCACACATCCCTTTGAAGACATTCTCTGGGAGTATGTACTCAGAAGTGGAATTGCTGGACCTAATGGGAAAGCCTGATAAGCTACAGCACAATGAGACATTAAGTGAAATAAGCCAGTCATGGGAGAAATGTGGTTCGATTCACAGTGGTTGCCGTTGAACTAGTGTGAAGACTAGCATTACTATTGAGTGAAAAAGTTCCAGTTCTCTGCTATAGTCCTGAAGATAAACTACTAAGGCTGCAGAACGATGTAAATGCACTTAATGCTACTAAATTCACACACACACATATGTATGTATATATATATATATATGTATATATATATATACACACACATATATATTTGTTTGCTTTGTTTTGCTTTTTGAGACAGGGTTTCTCTGTGTATTCTTGGCTGTCCTGGACTCACTCTGTAGACCAGGCTGGCCTTGAACTCACAGAGATCCCCCTGCCTCTGCCTCCCGAGAGCTGGGATTAAAGGCATGCACCACCAGGCCCGGCTAATACATATTCTTTTAAAGCAAGTTACTGCTTGATTTGAAGTGCTGGGCTTAAGCAACATAAGAAACTTGCATATAAAGAAGGCAGGGCCGGGTGTTGCTCCTTGCAGAACCAGTACGTGGGAAGCTGAGGCTCGCAAATTGCTAAGTTCGAGGCCAGCCTGGGTTACAATGCAGAACCTCCCCAAGTGGCGCACACCTCTAATCGCAGCACTCGTAAGGAAGGGGCAGGGGGATCTCTGAGTTCGAAGCCAGACTGCACTACAAGCCGAGTTCCAGGACAGCAAGGAATACACATAGAGAAACCCTGCCTGGGGGGGAGGGGAGCGCCAGGCTGTAGTGACACAAGGCAGAATACAAACATCCAACGCAACCAACCAAAGGAACATGTGTAAGGCAGCTTAAAACACTGGGGGTGGGGGGAGCAATAGGTTCAGAAGGAATGTGGGCCGACATAGTGGCTGGGCCTAAAGACCGTGAAAGGAACGCTAAAGCAACCGGGTCCGGAGAATGGGAAGGCGCAGAAAATAATTTTGTGACAAGGTTCACTGCCCTAGAGGAAAATCGGTTTCTTCTCAGAGAAGCCTTGAGAGTCTGTCTTATCTTCCACTTCTGCCAAAATCCCCTGAACGTTAGGGGTTCCCCGTCTGCCCACTCCATGTCGCCTGCACCGCTTTCCTCACACCCCTGCTCCCTAACATTCCCCGAGTCTATCCAAGGTGGGTCTCAGCCACCGCAGCACCAACCGTCATCGCTCCGGCCCCGCCCGTCGAACGCCAGAACGTGGGGGCGGGAAGAACAGTTCTCGGGCGTCCCGGAAGTCACGGCCCCCCTGGCCAGCTGAGCGCCGCGGCGGGATTCGAGGCCCGGGATTGGCGGGAAGACGAGGATGACGCGCTACGAGTTCGCCCCGCCCCTGCGCGCTGTTAGCGTGGGGTGGGGCGGAGCGAGGCCCCGGGCGGCCATTACCCGGAACAGTCCGGGGCCTCGGGTCAGGTGACCCACGGCGGGACTGGCCGGAGGGGGGCCGAGGGGAGGAGAGGAGTGAGGAGCTAAGCCAAGGGAGGAGAGAGAAGAGAAGGGCGGAGTAGGAGGGAAAGGGGGCGGGGTGGGAGCGGGTCACGTGACTTGGCATGGAGGAGGCGGCGGCGGTCGGGAGGAGTCGCTGGGGCAGAAGCCGCACTTGTTAGTGTTGGGGGAGGAGGGGGCCGGCGACGCCGACACCGTCAGCCGGCGACGCCGCGAAGAAGGCGGGAGGGGGGTGGGGGCGAAACTAGGCTCCGACCCCCGGCCGAGGGGATGAGGGGAGCATGGGCGCCAAGGAGTCACGGATCGGATTCCTCAGCTACGAGGAGGCGCTGAGGAGAGGTGAGGGGGAGGGGTCCCGGCCAGCGCCGAGCGCCCGAGGGTGGCTGGCCGGTAGGGAGGGAGGGACGGGAGGCTGGGGCGTGGGGTGCCTGGCGGAGACTGAAGGCCAGCCGTGGGAATATTGAGGCCAGGGAGGTGGAGGGGGAGCGGGGTTTGGGAATTGGGGCGCTAGCGGAGGGGGCGAAGCTCTCGCAGTGACGGGGGTACCGGGCGCTGGCTGGCCACTGCCGGTGGGCTCCGGTGGGGTTGTTATCTTGTCTAGGTCCGGGGAAACCCTGTCCATCCTTTCTCTGGTAGCTCAACCCTCCCAGGCCCCCTCATCCTTCAGTGCCATTTTCTCATGTCACTCGTTTGAAAAAAAAAAAAAAAAAAGCCTCCGACAACATCCTAATGTGGTTTCTAACAGCTTTGGCTGGGGAAGAGAAGGCAGCTGCAGAGCGTTCCTCTTGCTCCTGGGGAAGTATTTCCCTACTAGGGAACCTCTGGTTTTTTCCAGGGTCTCCGCCGCTCTGATGAGGGGCGATGTCCATCCTTGCATTTACTACTGCCACCCTTCACTTCACCCTTTGAGCGGTTGACTTTGATCAAGAACGACCTGAAATGAAGTTGTATTTAAGGCGAGAAGAGACTAGACGGCTGGGGTTCCCATAAGACCTTGTCTAGGGTTTCCTCTCCTCGGACATTGATGAGGCGGTTTTAGTGCACTTGATGCTCCGTTCTTACCCTCTCGCTCCCTTAAAGTGGTATTCGGAATCCAGCATTATGATACTGTGTTACAGCTCCCTTCAGAGACGGGCCTTGCTGTCAGTGTTAGCCTGCTGCTGCTATTGGCTCTGGTTCACATTGTGTTGTGAACAGCCCCAACCCCCTACCGCTTACTCTGAAACGGTTATCGGGTGATCACTAAAGCTCACGCTAACTGGAAGTGTCTTGCACAGTTTATGGCCGGAATGTGACTTAATTTTTCATGACTGAGATTTGAGTGTATGTTGTGTGGTGCTTGTATTTGTTTTCGACGTTTAATGGATTTTCTTGGTAAGAAGTGAAAAACATTGTTAACAGATTTCTTTTTTTTTGTTTGTTTTTGTTTTTTTTTTGAGACAGGGTTTCTCTGAATATCTCTGGCTGTCCTGGACTCGCTTTGTAGACCAGGCTGGCCTCGAACTCACAAAGATCCGCCTGCCTCTGCCTCCCAAGTGCTGGGATTAAAAGCGTGCGCCACCACCGCCCGGCACTGTTAACAGATTTCTAAGACCAAAAAAAAAAAAAAAAAAAAAAAAATTCAGCTATGCGCCAGGTGGTTTTAGTTGCTTGGGATAGAAAATGAAAATATGACGAAAAACATTTTAAGGTGAGGATTTAGAAGTGAGTTCATATCAAGGAGAATTAAGTTCAATGGACCCACTACTTACTAAAAGCTAATAAGATACAGAATTGGAGCTGCATTAATTTTGGACTGAGCAGAATAGCAAAAATATGCCTTTTAGTGATGCCTCCATACCCCATCAGCATGATGAATGGTTTTTGTTTGTTTTGTTTTTTGAGACAGGGTTTCTCTGTGTATCCCTGGCTGTCCTGGACTCACTCTGTAGACCAGGCTGACTTTGAATTCGCCGAGATCTGCCTGCCTCTGCCTCCCAAGTGCTGGGATTAAAGGCGTAAGCCTCCACGCCCTGCCATGATGATTGTTTTTAACCACAATCTAACTTGAACTTTTTCTCCCTGTTTCAATATGAGAAATATTCCAAATTCTCAATTTATTTCCAACCCTAGTAGACCAATCATTTCCTGATTGCTGTTGAGCTTGATAGGCCTGGGGGCAGTTAGTCAATGGCTTACATGGCATGAAATAGGGCACTTTCAAATTGATTTACAGCTGCAAGGTTCGGAAGTGTTCCTAAGTTTAAGGCTGTGAATACCAGTGATATACTTGTTATTAAGAAATTCTAAAATTAAACTTTGATTCCAGCTCTTGTTGATTTACTTTATATCAAATTAAGATTGTACATTTTGTTTTTTGAGACAGTGTTTCTCTGTGTAGGCCTGTCCTGGAACTCATTATTTAGACCAGGCTGGCCTCACCTCCAAGTGGTGGGATTAAAGGCATATGCCACCATGCACAGCAAGACTGTACATTTTAGAATATAAATGAGCCAGGTGTGGTGGTGCACGCTTTGTAATTCCAGCATTCTGAAGGCAGAAGCAGGTGGACCTCTGTAAATTCAAGGCCAGCCTGCTCTACAGAGCCATTCCAGAACAGCCTGTACTGTGTTGAAAAACAAAAGCAACAAAAAGAAATTTATACTTTTAAAAATGATCTAGTGAAAGGTTTTGTTTAATTTGTTATGAAGTGTGCCTGTGGAATTTAAAAATGCATATTTGAAGAAGTAGCAAAGTATGATAAAGGTTGGTTGAATGTTTTTTTTTTTTTTTGTCAGTTTTGCTGCAAGGAAATTAAACCAGGAGAAAAGCAAGTTGATAAAGTAGTTTCTAGGTGTAAACAGGGATATGTTTAAAACAAGCAAGTAATATGTCAGACTTCAAGTAAACTACAGAAAGATTTTATAAGCTTTTGCTAGAGCTGCAGAATGGTTTGAGAACCTTTTTGGGGGGCACCTAAATAAAGGGGTGCTAATACCTGTGTCAGTTTTATTTATCTCTTTATGCTGTATAAGGTGAGTTGGTGCAGATAGAATTTGACAAGTAAAGAACAAGCTTGATAGAACTGTTTGACCCTTTGGCTTTAATTTAAATGAGCACTGCCTATTGCCTATCCATAATTACACAGCATTTGAAAAAGCTGCATTACTGCAAACAAGAAATAGTACATAGTTTAGCAAAGTGGGACCTTGAAGTGCAGTGTTATGGTTTGTTTGTTTTCAAGACAGTTTCTCTGCTATCCAGGATGCAGCTGTCCTGGACTCACTTTGTACCTGGCCCTGAACTCACAGAGATCTGCCTGCCTCTGCCTCCCGAGTGCTGGCATTAAGGGTGTTCTCATGTTATGTTAAGGGAAGATAACACTGGACTTGAGTGAAAGAGCAGTCTAGTTTGTTTGAGGCTCTAGAAATTAGGGTGAATTTTGGACTTATTTCGTATTTTGGCTAGACTACCAGTTATTTCAACTTTTCCTTTTCTGAAAGTATGTAGCTTTAAACATTTTTAGGAAAGATTTGTTAGTAGTAGCTTATTTTTGGCTTGTATCATAAATATCTTCAGTAGCATACAACAGGATTGATGCTTTAATTAGAATATTTGCGTTATATTTATTTGAAAGTGTGTGTTTGCAATAGTGAATAATTTTTGGGACTGAGGAGTCAGCTTTCTCCTCTCATGTGGGTTCCAGAGATTGAACTCAGCTGTGAGACTTGACAGTGAGCACCTTCACCCTCTCATTCATCTTACTGGCCCAGCTTGACTTTTGTTTTTTTAATAATTTATTTTTATTTTATGAGCATTGGTGTTTTGCCTGCATATATACCTGTGAGGGCATCAGATAGCCCGGAACTGGAGTTACAGACAGTTGTGAGCTGCCACACAGGTGCTGAGAATTTAACCCCAGTCCTCTGAAAGAGCAGCCAATGTTCTTAACCACTGAATATCTCTTCAGTCCTCCCACCACCCCCCCTTTTTTTTTTTTAAAGAATGCATGTATTGTCTATGGAATTATGCTTGTTTTCATGGATACTGAGAATTTTAATAGCTTTGTTTGACATCTCTTTATGTGTGTGTGTGGGGGGGGGCGTTATTTGAGACAGGGTTTCTCAGTGTATCCCTGGCTGTCTTGAACTCACTCTAGATCAGGTTAGCCTTGAAATCATAGAGATCCACCTACCTCTGCCTCCTGAGTGCTAGGATTAAAGGCATGCGCCACCATGCCCAGCTTATTTATTTTCATTTTATGTACATTAGTGTTTTGAATGCATGTATGTCTATATGAGGGTATTGGATCCTCTGGAACAGGAGTTACAGACAGTTGTGAGCTGCCATGGGGGTACTGGAAATCAAACCCTGGTCCTTTGAAAGAGCAGCCAGTGCTCTTAACTGCTGAGCCATCTCTCCAGCCCCCCATTCACCTTTTTCTGTCTTTCATCCATTTGGGCTCAGTTATCAGAAGTTCCCAAAAGTATTGCCTGTATCCACCTCCCCAGCACTGGGATTACCAGCACATGCTACTATGTAGAGCTTCATTACCTGAGTATTGGGATGGCCCATATACTTGAATGGCCAGACCACCTTCCTAGCTGCTTCCTAGCTCTTGAAGCTTGTGAGGTTTTGTTTTGTTTTTTGAGACAGAATCTCTATGTAGCCCTGGCTGTCCTGGAACTCACTCTGTAGAACTTGCTGTCTTGGAACTCAGAGATATGCCTGTCTCTGCCAAACTTGTATATACAACATTTAAAAAACATTGGACGAGAATTGGGCATAGTGGCACATGTCTAATCACAGCACTCAGAAAGCAGAAACAGGCAGATCTCTTGTGAATTCTAGGCCAGCCAGGACTTCACAGTGAGACTCTGTCTCAAAGAAAAATTGGGTAATAGACATTTCATAATTTAAACCAAAATTATTTCTTTTCTAGACCTCCTTCCTTTCATCTTTGGAAACAGGATTATGCTTTCTCTCCTTTTTAATCAAGAATATACAGATTTAAAATTTTCTTAGCTCGGTACTCGCCTTTAATCCCAACACTCAAGAGGCAGAGGAAGGTGAATCTCTGTGAATGTGAGGCCAGCCTGGTCTACAAAGTGAGTCCAGACCAGCCATGGCTCTGTTATACAGAGAAACCCTGTCTTGAAAAGCCAAAAACAAAAAACAAACAAAACCCCAAAAAACAAAACAAAACAAAAAACCCAAAAACAAAAACCCCAGAAAGTTCTTGACTATGTAGTATATTGATTTCTCAGTCTTTTCTTTTTCAGGTCTGAACTGGGACTGTTTGCATATAGGCGTAGTCCTACCCATGAGCTACTTTTCTAGCTCTGGCTTGTTTGATATAGTCTTACTATGTAGTGCAGGCTAGGTTTCAATTTGTTATGTCACCAGCACTGGCCTCTAGCCTTTGGTCTTCCTGCCTAACATCCTGAAGTGTTAGAATCACTGGTTGAGGCACTACACACAGCTGTGGATTCTCTTTTTTCTTTTTTATAGCAACCTGTGAAGGTTATTTTTTAAATACATTTTTTGATTTTTTTTTGAGACAGGGTTTCTCTGTGTAGCCCTGGCCATCCTGAAACTCTAGACTAGGATGGCCTTGAACTCAGAGATTTACTATATATATATTGTTTTGTTTTTTTTTAAGACTGGGTTTCTCTGTGTAGCTCTGGCTGTCCTGGACTTGCTTTGTAGACCAGGCTGGCCTCAAACTCACAAAGATCCACCTGCCTCTGCCTCCTGAGTGCTAGGATTAAAAGCGTGCACCACCACGCCCGGCTGAGAGAGGTTTCTTTGAGGGGTGCTAGGTATATTTATTTATCCAGGAAAGGTAATTTAGCACAGATTGACATTTTAATGTTCCTTTGTTCATTCATTCAATTAATTAAAAAAATGTTTTTTTACTAAGTTCTGACTAAATATAAGGCACAGAGAAAACAGATAACTAAGTCACTATCTGTCAGATCATATTACCTGGGTCAGTAATTTTCAATGAAATAGAAATATAAGATGTCCATAAGGAGTGGGAATAAAACATCAGAGCTTTAATTTAGTTATAATTAGATATTTAATAATATACATAATTATTAAATATTCACATGTATCATTTGTAAACTATTGATATATCTTTAGTGTATTGATATAGTATCTTTAGTACTATAGAAATGTAGAATGTGGGTGAATGGCCATGATGGGTTAGAAGTAGCACAGCATTGTACTCATTTTCTAATATGTGCTTAGTACTTTCCTGGAAAGAATTTACTTTCCTAGTCTCTTAGAGGTGGTGTTTGTAGACAGAATGATTTAGCATGGAGTAGTTGAAGTTCCAACTAGAATTCTAAACTTTCACTAGATTTTCACTACCTATATGATACAAGGGTAGGTAGTTTGCCATAGTACATCATTCTGTAAGGGAAAACTGAATTCACAGTTGGTATCTTCTGTGGTGCATTAGTTTTTGTTGGTATTTGTATGTTTGAGACAGGGTTTTTGTGGCCTTGAATATAGTTAGCTAGCTCAGGCTGACCTCCTGCCATATGCTGGGATCAAAGGTGTGTGCCACCGCTGCTGGCTGTAGTACAGTTTATTCTCTTAAAGCACTGATCTTTCATCACCTGAACTTGTTAAATACATTAGTAAACTCTTCCGTATGATCTGTAAAAGAAAAAATGGAACATTTTTTGAAATCAGTGTGCTTATATAACATTCTCTAAGTACTTACAGAGGTGAATTACCTCTCCCTTTACAATGTCTTTACATTTGGAGTGTGTGAGTGACAAAGAAGAGATAAATTCACTGATGAATCCCGGAGTTTAGATCATAAACAGAATGATGTGACCTCACTTGCTGTTCAGTGACCTTCCCATTTACCAAACCTGACAGCTGTTGTTTGGTTTTTGTTTTTCATTGTCTTAGAATTTATTTACAGTGATAGCACTCAGGGTTGCTTTTCAAAATAATTGGCAATTTAGAGTAGGGTTTGTGATGCCTGACCAATAGCCACATACTTTCTCAGGAAAAAAAGGAAATTTTTGGCACTTGATTATACACTAGATCACAGGAGAAGTTAGGGAATTTATTATTATTATTGAGGTCACCATAGAATATATGCTATCACATTAGAAGTAGAGATAAAGGTTGACAGTTTGGAAGCTGTAATATTAAACAGCTGCAATGATCAAGGGGTTTTTACTTGTGGATTAGAAGTTGGTGCTGGGCATGGTGGTGCACTCCTTTAATCCCAGCACTTGGGAGGAAGAGGCAGGCGGATCTCTGAGTTCAAGGCCATCCTGGTCTACAGAGTGAGTCCAGAACAGCCAAGGATACACAGAGAAACCCTGTCTCAAAAAAAAAAAAAAAACTAAGTGGGACTGGCAGTTTTTTCATTCTGTGTCTAGGGAACATGACTCTTCTTCTTTCCAGGGCTTATTTATGCTTTTGTTTCTGACATTTTGGGCCTCAGGGTATTTGTTTAGATTGAGCTGCTCCATGTCTTTCTGAATGCTAATCAGGGTAGACCTTTACAAAGGTAGTGGTAGGCAGTTAATTATTGACACAGAATACTGATAAAGCTGGGTTCTTTAGTGTGCTCTTATAATTAGCGGCCTAAATGTTCTAAGGCCTATGTGTTCAAAGATAACTAGCATATAAGCCCTGCTCTTAACTCCTTTCTTTATTAGGGATTTAATAATCACTAACATGAAGCTTTCAAGTTCACCAGTGGTTTTCAAGCTTTTCTGTAATTTTAGAATCCTTGATACTAAATTGCTTTTTAAGCAAAATCATACTAAAATGAGGTTTTACAATGGAAGCTTTCTTTTCCATTTCTATAAAGAAGGTGGTTGTCTGATTATCTCATATCTCTGAGAAAAGCCATTTAATTCTATTTAATTCTTTGTGTTAAGGATTGAATTTACTTGACCTTTCCTATTTGGGCAAGTGCTCTACCACTGTGTTACATCTCAGCACTTGCTTTTTTTTTTTTTTTTTTTTGGTTTTTCGAGACAGGGTTTCTCTGTGTAGCCCTGGCTGTCCTGGACTCACTTTATAGACCAGGCTGGCCTCGAACTCACAAAGATCCACCTGCCTCTGCCTCCCAAGTGCTGGGATTAAAGGCGTGCGCCACCACCGCCCGGCTAGCACTTGCTTTTTGAGACAGGCTCTCACTAAGTTGCTTGGGCTGCCTTTGAATTTGCTGTCCTCTTGCCTGAACCTTCTGAACTGTGGTATTACTAGTGTGGATTGTGATGCTTGGCAGAATAAGCCTTTTACTATTCACTATGGTTTGATAATGATCTATGAAAGATTCTAGAGAAATTTCCTTTGTGGAAAAGTCTCTTTTATTAAATTAGGCCTCTTTTAGTCTTGCTCATGACAATAAATGACATTACTCTCCCCACCCTGTTATTTATGACCAAAATATGGACACGCTCATCTTTTTTTTTTTTTTTTTTTGGTTTTTTTGAGACAGGGTTTCTCTGTGTAATATCCCTGGCTGTCCTGGACTCAATTTGTAGACCAGGTTGGCCTCGAACTCACAGAGATCCACCTGCCTCTGCCTCCGAAGCACCGGGATTAAAGGTGTGCATCACCACGCCCGGCTTCCAAATACTATTTTTAATCAGTATTATATGTATATGTAAATATTAAAAAGCTTTAATATTTTTAAGTGAGGCTAGTAGGGTGGCCCCATGGGTAAAGTGCATGCTGTGTGACCTGAATTCTAGCTCTAGAACCATATGAAAATGGAAGGCGCACGCCTTTAATCCCAGCACTCGGGAGGCAGAGGCAGGCGGATCTTTGTGAGT
>CAJQZJ010001558.1:10927263-10957876 GCA_907164525.1 Lophiomys imhausi
CTTCCAAAGGTCCTGAGTTCAATTCCCAGCAACCACATGGTGGCTCACAACCATTCACAATGTGATCTGGTGCCCAATTCTGGAATGCAGGTGTACATGCAGACAGAGCACACATATGCGTAAAATAAATAAAATAAATCTTTAAAAAAAAAGATGTTAAAAAAAAGTCTAAAAAAAAAGAAATAGAAGAGTATTGTATAGAAATTAACAAAAGCTTGGTTACCTGCTTGCTAGGCGTCATGGCACATGCAGGTGGATCTCTGTGAGTTCAGGTTCAAGGCCAGCCTGGTCTACAGAGTGAGTTCTAGGATAGCCAGGGCTACACAAAGAAACCCTATCTTGAAAAAAAAAACAAAAACAACCCCCCCAAACACCCAAAACCTAAAACAAAACAAAACAAAAACCCTTGGTTACCACATAGGCACATCCAAAGCAAGGAGAGCTCAGTTTGACAATGTCATTGTGATTTCCTGAAAGCATTCAGACTTGCTGATACCCGACTCCTATCCATGTAAACAATTACTTCAAAATTGCTTTTGGTATCAAAAAGAGCAATCTATTGGTTATTATATAAATTTCTCTGTGTATTCTTGATTGTTCTGGACTCACTTTGTAGACCGGGCTGGCCTTGAACTCACAGCGATCCATCCACTTCCCTCTGCCTCTGTGCTGGGATTAAAGGTGTGCACCACCACACCCAGCCATTACAGACAGCTGTGAACTGCCATGTGGTTGCTGGGATTTGAACCTGGGTCCTTTGGAAGAACAGTCACTGTTCTTAACTGCTGAGCCATCTCTCCACCCCAAATTTGTTGTTTTTATTATGTTGTAAAAGACATCTTTTCAAAGTGAAATAAAGTGGAAGAAATAAATATGTATAAATTCCTGAATGTTAAATGTGATTGGTTTAGTGAGTGCCATGATATAAAAGCTTGTGTCTGTCCAAAATTTATGTGCTGAAACCTAATTCTCTGAGTGGCAATTATGGGGCATACATAGTCTTTGGAAGGTGGTTGGATCATGGAGATAGAGTTGCCACAAATAAGATGATGCATTTTGAATTTCTGATCCTCTGCCTCCATTTCTCAAGAACTGACATCATGCTCATGGGCCACTACACCTTGCTTGAAATGCTTTTTAAAGAGTAAAATGATGTAAGGTGTAAATTGTATTATTTATTCTGCTCAGTGGGCTAAAGATACTGAAGGCATCCTATTTTCACATTTTGGTTAAATTATAAAGGAATTTGGGCTACTAGATGCCTTCTGACTAAATGTTCCTCCCCTCTCTGCTGGAGGAGATGAGGATACTTGGAAACATGTAATGTTGCTGAACTGATGAATTGTTATGTTGCTGATAGCTTCAGAAATTTATGAACCAAGAAAATGATAAATTGTGTGTTTGGTTTGAGAAACTGCTGGAAGCAAGTGAATAAACTAGGAAACTTATCAACATGTTAAATAGTCATTTTGTTATATTGCAGAAAATAATGGGAAGCTGATGAAGGTTTAGGGGCACCTTCTCAGTCATATCTTTAAAATTCTATGTTAACATCTGAGCATACAGCAAATGTCCTGTGACTGTAAGTTATTTTTTTTAATTTATATTCTGTTCTCCAGGCAGTTTTCAAGACACTATCTTCCCTAGAAGTTATTTTAACTTCATAGTGGCATTTTTTGTTTTTGTCTTTTGTTTTGTTTTTTTGTCGAGACAGGGTTTTTCTGTGTAATAGCCCTAGCTGTCCTGGAACTCACAGAGATCCACCTGCCTCTGCTTCCCGAGTGCTTGGATTAAAGGCGTGCATCACCACACCCGGCCATAGTGGCATATTTCACATGTTTCAGAATGGGCACTATCACTAAAAGAACTTGTACAACTTCAATGTTTCTCTATCTGTGCCCTAAAGTTTATTACTTTTTCATTCATTGACAAAGTAGTTTTGTTTCTTGACACAGAGATCCTATTCTGTATTTTTTCCTTCACAATTTTATACATTAAAGAGAAATTTGTAATGGGAACAAAGAAGCCAAATTTTCTTTTATATTATTTCAATTTTCTGTATAATGCAGGCAAGCTCAGAGGATGGGTGTGTGGGGACAGACACAGAGGCAGATGGATGCTGACACTCTGTAAGGATGGCGTGGCTACTTTTGATTATAGATACTGAGGTCTGTGAGGTGAAGATATGGAGCCATTTACAGTCTGAACTAAGCACATGTGCTGTGGAAAGCCAGGAACAACTTCATACGACATTGTAGAAGAGAGCCACTTTTAGCTTCTTAGTACAGAAACCCACATATGGCAACCTTGTCAGCGCTGCCTTTGAACATTAAGGCTAAATGCTATAGAAACTTCTACACTTTGATTACAGATGACTTGTCCTGAAATGTAAACTAGGCTATAATACTAGTGGACCATTTTTGCACTTTTTCAAAAACAAAAATGGGAGATTGATTAATTTTAGGATTTATTTTTGGTTGAGAGGTGGTGGCACATGGCTTTAATCCTAGCACTTGGGAGGCAGAGGCAGGCAGATCTCACTTTGTAGACTCAAAGTGGCCGATGTTTTTTATTTTGAGATTGTGCTTTTGCTCTCTCTATAAAAATCTATGACGAGCCAGGAGTGATGACGCACGCCTTTAATCCCAACACTCCGGAGGCAGAGGCAGGCGGATCTCTGTGAGCTCAAGGCCAGCCTGGTCTACAGAGTGAGTTCTAGGACAGCCAGGGCTGTTGCTCAGAGAAACCCTGTCTGGGAAAACAAAACAAAACCCAGAAAACCTATGAAAAGGGACTGGAGAGGTGACTCGGTGGTTCAGAGCATTTGTTGCATTTCCAGAGGATCCAGACTCAATTCCTAGAACCTGCATGGTGGTTTACAACTATTTCAGGGATCTGACACCTTCTGGCTTCCATAGACACCCAGGAACACATATGATGTACAGACATCACATATGTACAGGCAAAACACCCATATGCATAAAATGAAAAATAGTTTTTTTTTTAAACCTATGAGAAAACTCTTTTTTCTTTCATTGATCATTCCCCTCCCCAGACAGAGTTTCTCTGTGTAACAGTACTAGTTGTCCTGAAACTCAATTTGTAGACCAGGCTGGCCTCGAACTCATAAAGATCCACCTGCCTCTGCCTCTGGAGTGCTGAGATTAAAGGTGTGCGCCACCACGCCCAGCTTTATTTCCGCAGTGCTTAAGTATGAACTTTGTAGATGACTGCATTGTGTTGCAGTGTGAAAAGGTTGGACACACCTACTAAAGAGTTTAATGTTTTGTTTGAAAAGGGGTGTTGGGCATCAGTTCTGTAAATACTCATCAGGCGATTGTAGTTGTGTGGCAGGGAAAGAACTATTGAAGGAATTGTGATCATTTCACGACGTGTGCAACTTGAAGAAAAGGGGAACTACTAGATTAAAGGTGTAACCTTGCCTGACTTGAAATCAGATTCAGATTATGGACATTTTAAAAGCAAGGATCATGCTTTATTTTTGTAGCTCCCATAGCATCCAATATACTATTGCCAATTATGATTTGACAAAATCTACTTGCCTATTCATTTTTGTGGTATTTTATGTAGTTGTGTAAGCTACTCTGAATGCATTTAGTTTACATTTTATTTTATGCATTTATTGATTATCGATTGATTGTCTTAGATAGGGTTTCACTCTAGTCGAGGATGGTCTTGAAGTCCTGATCCCTCTGCCTGTACATCCCCAGTGCTGGGATGACAGGTGTGCACCACCATGCCTGATAGGAAAAACTTCTGGTTTTTTTTTTTCCGGTTTTTCAAGACAGGGTTTCTCTGTGTAGCAATAAGGGCTATCCTGGAACTTGCTTTGTAGACTAGGCTGGCCTTGAACTCACAGAGATCTGCCTATCTGTGCCTCCCAAGTGCTAGGATTAAAGGCATGTGCCACCATGCCAGGCAGGAATAACTTTTGTAACAGAAATTACTGGGCCACAAAATTGTGATGTGCCTTTCAAAACAAAATAAAAAAGCAAACAAAAACCCAAGGCCTTACAACATGGCCTTGGCTGTCCTGGAACTTGCTCCTGTAGACCAGGCTAGCCTCAGATTTTTGAACATTTGAGTCCTGGGACTCCAGGTATACATCATACCCAGCTATGTATTTTTTAAAAATTATTTTTACTTTTTATGTACGTTGTATTTTTGCCTGCACGTATGTCTCTGTGAAGATGTTGTATCCCCTGGAACAGGAGGAGCTACAGACGGTTGTGAGCTGCCATGTGCTTGGAACTGAACCTGGGTCCTCTGGAAGAGCAATGCTCTCAACCACTAAGCTATCTCCCCAACCCACCAGCTGTGTATTCTTTTTTTTTTTTTTTTTTGGTTTTTCGAGACAGGGTCTCTCTGTGTATCCTTGGCTGTCCTGGACTCACTTTGTAGACCAGGCTGGCCTTGAACTCACAGTGATCCGCCTGCCTCTGCCTCCCAAGTGCTGGGATTAAAGGCGTGCGCCACCACCGCCCGGCTTGTGGTTTCCTTTTTTTTTTTTTTTTTTTTTTTTGGTTTTTCGAGACAGGGTTTCTCTGAATATCTCTGGCTGTCCTGGACTCGCTTTGTAGACCAGGCTGGCCTCGAACTCGCAAAGATCCGCCTGCCTCTGCCTCCCAAGTGCTGGGATTAAAGGCATGCGCCACCACCGCCCGGCCAGCTGTGTATTCTTAAAAAAAAAATAAAAAGTACCCTCTAAAGAAGACTTGGATTAAGTGAAGTTTTCACCAGTCCTGTGCTTGATTAATGAATTAAATATAAAAGCCGTATTCTTCACTCTTTGTTATAGTCTTCATAAGATGTGTGTCTTGGCTAGTAAATGACTTTAGTTTAACTATGATTAATAAGTCTCATTTGTAGATAACTGTAATAAACTTAGGAAATAGATGTACTTTATGCTTTGAGCAATACTATGTCTAGATTAGCCTGTAGCTAGTAAATGTGGCAAAATTACCAGATTGAACCTTTGGTCTTTGGTGGATGTTTTTCTTCTCCCCTTTTCTAGTGGAGACCTGATATGCATGCTAAGTGTGTATTCTACCACTGAACTATTCTTCCAACCAGATCTTTTAATCTATGTGTGGAAATTTGCTATAACCCAGGCAGGCCTCTAACCTCAGATCCTCTTGACCTAGCATCCCAAATGATGGAATTAAAGGCATTTGCCACCATGTCCAATTTGAGCCTTTCATCTTGTTTGTTTGCTTGCTTGCTTACTTGTTTGAGACAAGGTCTCTCTGTGTAAGCCCTAGCTGTCCTTCAACTTACTCTGTAGACCAAGCCAGCCTTGAAGATATGTCTGCCTCTGCCTCCAGAGTGCTGGAATTAAAATTATAAGCTACCAGGAGCTGAGTCTTTAATCTTTTAAGATCAGTGACCCTTTGCTTGCTTCTTTGTTGCAATGTTAATTAATATTTGTTTTATGGTGTTGGGAACTGAACCAATGCCTTTGTGTATCCACGATAGGTAGGAACTTTACCACTGAGCTATATAGCTTGTAAAATTTATTTTTTGAAGAGAGATTTCATTTATTGTTTTATGGATTATTAGTTTGTATTTAGTGTTGAGTACTCATTGATGATATTTATCTGTCTTTAGACAACACTTATGTTCAAATCTAAAGCAATGATGAGCACCTCTTTACAACACATAACAGTGCTTTTCACGTGTGTATACATACAAGGAAGCCAGAAGAGGACATCATTTCTATCAATATCTGCCTTGTTCTCTAGAGACAGGTCTCTCATTGAACCTGAAGCTATGCAGCAAGCCTGTCACCCCCCCCCCCCTTGGTGCTGGGAATACAAATACATGAGTACTTGTGCCTGAGTGTTCACCTGGGTACTACAGATTCAAACATGCTGCGCACCAGGTGCTCTCATTGACTGAGCCAACCCTGACTCCTTCCCTGATTTTGGTTTTTATTTTTTATTTTTGTTTTCCAGACTAAAGTAGCCATATGTGGTGGCACACTCATATGTGTGTTTTTTAAAGAAAAATGAATAGTTTTGCAAATAATTTTGTAACCAACAGTGGAGATTGCCATATTATGTGCTAATATAATCTAATATTCTAATTTCTTTTTGTCTTCACTAATAAAGCCATTAATGAGTTGGCTATCTTAAAGAGATATTAATAGTTCTGGTAGGAAAGTTTTCTCCCTAATTACTGTAATTAATGAGCTTTGTTCTGTGTTCTGTTTTCACATCTAAAAACAAAATACTGAGTTTAGGTATATTGTAGGTGTTAGTAAGTCTGATTTCTAATGAGCTACCTTTTTGCAACTATTTGAATTATCATATTGTATTTTTTTTCTTTTTTAATCATTGCCCTACATGTTGTTGAACCTGGAACCCTCCCTGCATATGACAAACATTTATTGAGTGATTAGCTGTGTACCAAGCCCTTTCCATTTTTATCTTGCTGGCCATTTCTACCTTGGGGCTGCTTATCAGGAACTTCTTTCTGTCCTTTGGAGACCATATTTTTAGGTGCACTGTACTTTTCATTACCAGTTTTTTCAATCATTCTTTTCTTTTTCTTATTTCCTCCTTTTCAGACATTGTACACTTTGTTTCTTCCAGTGTTGTACTTTTTACCCAGTGTTTTAATTAATTCTGAACCGAGGACTCCCAACAAACCTTTCTAAGTTTTTATTTATTTACCTCTCTATTCATTTTATTTCCCAATTGCAGCTCCCACCCTCTTTTTCACCCAGTCCCACCCTCCTGCTGTCTTCCTTCTTTTCTCCCTCCCCTTCTCAGAAAAGGGGAGCCCTTCCCCAATCAATCTACACTAGCTCTTCAAGTCGAATCAGGACTAAGAGCATCTTCTTACACTGAGGCCAGACAAGGCAGCCCACCTAGGGTAAAGTGATCCACAAACAGGCAATAGAATCCATATCAGAGACAGGCCCCCCTCCATTTGCTAGAGGATCTACATGAAAACCAAGCTGCCTATCAACTTTACATATGTGTAGGAGGTCCTTCTAAACTTTATACTCAAAAAATTAAAAAGCAAATGTAATTTTCCAGTTACCATAGGCCTTTAATAGAGTTGCCTTTTATTTTACTTCTCTTCTTTTTCCTTCCAAGGATGGAAATTTAGTGTTGCTCTAGACTGCTTCTATTCTCTGAACAGATTTCAGTCTACTAACTTTTCTGTCTCCTTGTAATAATGATCTGCCTTTTGCTCCCAGGTTGTTCTCTCTTCTGCACTGTTTCAGAGAGTTGTGCAGTTCCTGCCTTGTTTCCAGTTGGCTTAGAGGTTCTCTGAGTTGTAGGTGATTATATCCCTCCCTTTTGGTAGAGTAGAGTAACTGTAACTTGGTCTTCATAGTTGTGGGCTTATCATCTCTTCTCCCTGCCCCTCAGTTTTGTTTGCTTAAGTCTGCCTTATTTTGCCGTAGTGGCATATGGTGTAACTCCACATTTTGAAGCAAAGTATCATATCTGTTTGTCGTGCTCTTGACCTTTTTACATGGCTTCACTTTAAAAAAATTAATGTATTCCTCCTCTGCATCCAGAAACCTTCTTTGTTTCTTACAGCATGAGTCAAAGGCAACCATTTTTGTGTCTCCATTGGATTGTTACTCATTTCTTTTCTAATTAATTAATTAGAATTGTTCTTATTAATTTATTACTAGTTTGTGTGCTCCTTAGTTTTTGTCAACTTGACACAAACTATGGTTATCTAAGAAGAGGGAAATTAGGTTGGAAAAATGCTTCCATTGGATTGGCCTATGGGAAATTTTCTTTTCCTTTTTTTTTTTTTTTTTTTTGGTTTTTCGAGACAGGGTTTCTCTGTGTAGCCCTGGCTGTCCTGGACTCACTTTGTAGACCAGGCTGGCCTCGAACTCACAAAGATCCGCCTGCCTCTGCCTCCCAAGTGCTGGGACTAAAGGCGTGCGCCACCACCGCCCGGCTGGAAATTTTCTTGATTAATGATTGATGTGGAGGGCCCAGCAAACTGTGTGGGTGGTGTTACCCTGGGTATGTGGTCTTGAGTTATATAAAAACTGAGCAACCCACGGGGGCCAAGGCAGTAAGCCAAGTTCTACCATGATCTCTACCTCAGTTCTTGCCTCCAGGGTTCTTGCCTTGTGTTCCTGTCCAGGCCTCCCTTGATGATGCAGTGTGAGCCAGATAACCCATTTCTCCCTATGTTCATTTCGTCGTGGTATTTTATCACAGTAATAGAAACCAAACAAAGACAGCCAGTGCATGTATGTGTTGGCGTGCAGCCTGTGTCCCACATCTGTGTCAAGATCAGAGGATGACTTTGTAGAGTTGATTCTTTACTTACATTATTACAGAGATCTAATAAGTTTACCAGACTTTTGCAGCAAGCATCTTTGCCCTCTGAACAATCTCATCATCACTTCTCTTCTCTGCCTTTTTAGAGAAGTTGTTGTATAAAGTGAAAGAAGTATTAAATGCCTAAAGTAATAGCATGCATGATTTAAAATTTTCTTTGGTATTTTTTATTTGTATGTGTTTGCGTTTTAGATAGATAAGTAGAGATGTGTGTATTTAGTATATGTCTATCTGTATTTAGGAGTGCTTTTTACTCTGTGTGCAAATGCCAAAGGATAGAAAAGTCCTTTTCTATCACTTCCTATCTTATTCTTTTGTGATTGGATCTCACTGAACCTGAACCTCATGATTTTCTGGCAGCAAGCCCTAATGATCTTCTTTTTCTGTCCATCCCAGGGTTGGAGTTAGAAAAGTGTGTGGAACCACACCTAGTTTGCCTCCTGATTGTTTACCAATGCTCTTTAACTTTTCAGCCCAGTGCTGAATATATATTCATTATAAATTTATAAATAATATGTTAATATATAATAAATATATATACATAATTAGTTTAAATGGATTTTAAAAATATGTGTGTGGATTTGTGCATTTGAGTACAGGAACCCAAGGAGATCAAAGGCATTGGCTCTCCTTGGAGCTAGAATGGTTGTGAGTCACCTGACAGGTTACTAGGAACCTTTATGTATTCTTTACCATTGAGCCATCTCTCCATCCTTCTAATTTTAAATTATTAGTATCATCTGTTTATAGTTCTTTTTGTGTATGTGAGAAATGACAAGAATCTAAATTCTAGACTGTCCTTCTCAAGATAGATATGTACTCATGGTATAAATAATGTACTTTTATTGCAAAGGAAACACGTATGTTGATGCCAGAATTTAATGCTATTTAGCTTACCTGTTTGAAATATCTGCAATTCTTGCTTTCCCTGGCCTGAAATTTCTGTGTATATTTTAAAGTATTGTCTTTTTATTTAAAACAAAAATTTGTGTGTATGGGTGTTTTTTTTCCCCCACATGTATGTTTGTTTGCCAAATTTGAGCAGTGCCTAAGGAGGCCAGAGAGAGGTCAGAGCCTCTGGGACTAGAGTTACAGATAGTTGTTGTGAAGCCTAGTATGGGTGCTGGGAACTGTATTGTAGGCTTGTGTTTGTTTGTTTTTAAGACAGGGTTTCTCTGTGTAGCTCTAGCTATCTTGAAACTCACTGGGTAGAGCAGAGATTCCTCAGAGATTAAAAGTATATGCCACCATCCCCGGTCCCTAGAATTTGCCATGTAGCTCAAGTTGGCTCAAACTCCATTCTTCGCACAGCCTCCAAATACTGGAATTATAGGTGTGTGCCCTCAGTCTGACTGTGAGGAGCTGGATTTTGAAAGCCTTTTTCTTTTTGGTTTCTTACCCATCTTCTGTTTCTGAATTGTAGTGACAGATGTAGAGCTGAAACGACTCAAAGATGCCTTCAAGAGGACCTGTGGACTCTCATATTACATGAGTCAGCACTGCTTCATCAGGGAAGTGCTTGGGGATGGAGTACCTCCTAAAGTTGCTGAGGTAATCTTTATGGTGCTGGGCTTTTCAAATAGTTGTCTACCAGCTTAAATTTCTTTTTCAAAGTTTTCTTTTCAATTTATTTTAAATTCTTTTCTGTCATTAAATGTTTTGTTTTCAGACAGGGTCTGTTATAGCGTAGACTGGCTTCCTGTAGCTGTGGCTTGCTTGCCTTTCTTCTTATCCTCATGCCTTCATGTCCTGAGAGCTGGGTTTGCAGGCTTAGGCTACCCCCCTGTGTTCCTGTCCTTTTTGCTTTTAAAATTCTGCAGGGGTCTTCACTTAAAAGATTTCATTTTGCTGGGTGTGGTGGCACACACCTTTAATCCCAATACTTGGGAGGCAGAGGCAGGCGGATCTCTGTGAATTCAAGGCCAGCCTGGTCTACAGAGTGAGTCCAGGACAGCCACAGATACACAGAGAAACCCTGTTGTAACATTAAGTTTTTACTTATACTTAAATATTTATTAATACTTAACAAATACCTATGAAGTTCCTAAATCCTAAAACCCAAACCCTAATTCTAAAACCTATAATCTAATTAAGAATATCTTAATGCCTAAAATATCTATAAAAAACAAACACTTAACACTAACTTAAGTTTCTTAAAAGGATGTTAATTCTCTTAGGTTAATTTTTGGCGTGGATCCCTATGGGTGGCTGGTTTCCACCAAGTCTTTCAATGTTAAAGTCTTTTAGTCTTATTCGTCAGATCTTAAGGCCAGTTTATAAATTTGATGTTTCGACCATTGAAGTGGGGCAGCCTTTTAATCAGCCAAGAATTGCCTCTACGGTCCTAGGGCCCAATTGTTTGCAAGATAAAAAGTTTGTTGGGCTCACTGTTCTGATGCTCTGGGGCTCTAAGGACTCAGCTCAGGTGTTTCAGCTGTTCTGATGCTCTAAGGCCAGAGTCTGGAGCACCAGGGAAGGTCTGTCTTTACTTTCTCCACAGCATGGAATCCTGCAGGTCAGCACAAAACGGTGATGAGCAGTGGAGCATGGTCTTTCAACATGTGTTGGCAGAGGAAGACAAGGAGGAAGGCAGGGCTGAGGCTGTGTGGGCTTCCAATTTAAATCCCTTGTGTTATAATGTGTCGTAATGATCTCAGCCGTGAATTCCGCCTTTCGTTGCCATAGATCCTGGTAGGCTTTCCAAGGCATGCTTCTACAACAGTGCATCTTGTTCGAGGACTTCAGGACCTTGAACTCAGGACCTCTGGAAGAGCAGACAGTGCTCTTGACCACTGAGTCATTTCTCCATGATCATCTGCTCTCGGCGGGCTTTCAAGGCATGCCCTTCAATGTTAATCACATTCGGATGTAACTGGATCTACTCATACCTTTTATCTGAGACACCAAGCTTCCAAAATCCCTATGCTGCTAGATTTTATATTAACTTCACCAGTCCTACCACCCCGTCTTGGAGGAAAAAAAAATTCCTCATAGTTTCTTGTTGAGTAGGTAAACAACCAAGTCCTGGTTTAGATGTGTTGTATTTTTTGTATGTTTGTTTTTGGACAGGGTTTCTCTGTATATCCTGGCTATCCTGGAATGAGCTCTGTAGACAAGGCTAGCCTTGAACTTATAGAGATCCACCTGCCTCTGTTTCCTGAGTGCGCCACCATGACTGGCCATTACTAACAGTTTTGAACTGAAATTGTGTGCTGAGATTTGAACCCAGGTTCTTTGGAAGAGCAGCCAGTGCTCTTAACTGCTGAGCCATTGTAATCTTTTTTTGTTTGTTTTTTGTTTTTCGAGACAGAGTTTCTCTGTGTAACAGCTCTGGCTGTCCTGGACTCACTTTGTAGACCAGGCTGGCCTTGAACTCACAGAGATCCTCCTGCCTCTGCCTCCCAAGTGCTGGGATTAAAGGCGTGTGCCACCACCGCCCGGCTTGATGTATTGTATTCTTAAAGGTTGAATGGGAACACCGCACAGCCACAGTTTTTGGGTTTTTTGTTTGTTTGTTTTGTTGTTTAGGTGTTCTTGCAACTGATATATAACTATATGGACTGTTTATATGATTACCTCCTTATTTTAATTGTCATCTCTGACATTAAATTTTTTTTTGGATTTTTCGAGACAGGGTCTTTCTGTGTAACAGCCCTGGCTGTCCTGGACTTGCTTTGTAGATCAGGATGGCCTCGAACTCACAGAGATCCACCTACCTCTGCCTCCTGAGTGCTGGGATTAAAGGCGTGAGCCACCACACCCAGCTGACATTAAATTTTTATGTTATATGTTTCACAAATTTTATATTGAATAAAGTTGAGTCCAGGGATAACTCCACCACCCTAATAACTATATATATCAACTAGTAATTGTTAATGATTACTGCTATACATTGCTATGCTAAAATATCAGAAGTCTTTTATTTATGTACTTTTTTATGTATGAGTGTTCTGCATGTACACCTGCATGCCAGAAGAGGGCATCAGATCCCATTATATATGATTGTGAGCCACCATGTGGTTGCTGGGAATTGAACTCAGGACCTCTGCAAGAGCAGACAGTGCTCTTGACCACTGAGTCATTTCTCCAGTCCCCACAAAGTTTTTTACTACTTCTGCTACTGTTTATTTGTGTGTGTGTGTGTGTTTGGTGGTGGTAGTAATTGTATCTAGGACCTTGTGCATGCTAGGTAAGTGTTCTACCAGTAAGCTAACATCCCCAACCCTAGCCATATTTTATGCAGTGCTGGAGATTGAACCCAGTGTTTTGGGTATGCTAAGTGAGTATTCTGCCAGCTTACTAAGCCACGTCCTCAGACCTTATTTCTAGTTTTTAATTGGAAAAGTATATTGCTTCTTTTCAAATAAGTGCAAATAATTTTCCTTTGCTCTGTGCCATTAGTAAAAGCAGCTATTAAGGCTAGTCATAGGGAGAAAATGCTATTTTAACTGCACTTAATGTAAACCTAAGCAGTCCTAAAGTATTTTTGTGTAGTTACTCAAATATTCTCAAGATTTTCTTTGCTTTAAATTTGTTTTTGATGGAAAAATGTAGTAAGACATAAGTAGATTTACATACAGTTATAAAAAAGTATGAAAAGGTAAGTCTCTCTTTAAATTTTGCCCTGTTTTTCCCTAAGGTAATATTTTATAAATGCATAATAACACCATAACCAAGGTGTTAGTATTGATACTCTCCACTTGTTGTAGTGAGTTTTCCCTTTCCCCAGGGTTCGCTCTACTTGTGTGTGTATGTGCATATATTAAGTTCTATCCAGTTTTTATAACTCAGTCTGGTTCTGAACTTCATAGCTTGATAATCTGTTTTCTGTTGAAAAGTATAGGCCTCTTGGTAGAATAAAACAGTTGAAACCATGTGCAGTATGGTTTGCTGCTGTCCAGCCATTGCTTTTCTTCTAGCAATGGTTCTTGGTTCTCATTGAGTTGAGGTTGGAAAACGTATAACACTGTTTTGGATACTAGAACCTCTGATCCAAGTATATTTGAGAATTCTTTTGTTTGGATACCCCAGAAAAAGTAGTAAGTATTTAACTGATACTTTGAAAGCTATCTATTAAAAAGGGTTTTCTTGTTTTAACTAATGTTTATAATTCCTACTACTAATTTTCATTGCATTTTTCCCTCTCCCATCCTCTTTCTGAAAGTTAAGACTGTCTTTGTAATAATTCCTGGGAACAATATTAAGCCCTTACTAGCCCATATATTTGAGGGACAGTAAAGTATTAATTTAATGTCCTTGAACTATGTACCATTAGTGACAGTATTAGTCACTTTTCTGACCAAGTACCTGATAAGAAACAACTTAAGGGAAGAGAGTTATTTTGATTCATGATTGGAGGAGACACTGGTTATTATGGTGCAGAGAACATGTCAGCAGGAGCAAAAGAGTCTTGTTCACATTGTGTCTCTAGTCAGTTAGGGAGACATGAGTATTGGTGGTCACTTTTCTTTCTCTCTCTCTCTTTTTTTTTTTTTTGGTTTTTCGAGACAGGGTTTCTCTGTGTAGCCCTGGCTGTCCTGGACTCACTTTGTAGACCAGGCTGGCCTCGAACTTGCAAAGATCCACCTGCCTCTGCCTCCCAAGTGCTGGGATTAAAGGCGTGCGCCACCATAGCCCGGCTTCTTTCTCTCTTTTTATTTAATACAGGTCTCTAGCTTGGTACAGACAAGCCCAGAATTTTCTCCTAGGTGACACGAAATTTATCAAATTAGCAATGAAGACTAGCCATCATGGTGCATTTTTCATTAGATCTATTTCTCTCTCTTTTTTTTTTTTTTTGGTTTTTCAGGACAGGGTTTCTCTGTGTAGCCCAGGCCATCCTGGACTCACTTTGTAGACCAGGCTGGCCTTGAACTCACAGAGATCTGCCTGCCTCTATCTCCCAAGTACTGGGATTAAAGGCACGTGCCAACATGCCTGGCAATTACAAACAGCTGTGAACTGCCATGTGGGTGCTGGGATTTGAACCCAGGTCCTTTGGAAGAGCAGTCAGTGATCTTAACTGCTGAGCCATCTCTCCAGCCCCTTAATAAAGTTTTTATCAGCATATATTAATTATATGCAATAATAGATTTTTGTCTTACACTTTTATTCTTGTATATAATGTATTTTGATCATTTATTCCCCATTATTCTCTCTTCTCCCCCTACCATTCTCATGGATCCCCTTTCTTCTTCCCAGCTAGTCATCTATTCTTTATTTTTATTTTCTAAAGATTTACCTTTTATTTTTGTGTATGTGTGTGTATGCTTGTTAGTATGCTCACCTGTGTATGTTTTAGTGTCTATGGAGGCCAGAAGAAGGTGTCAGGTCCTCTGGAGCTGGAGTTGCAGGCAGTTGTGAGCCATCCAACATGGGTACTGCCAAGAAAACTTGGATCCTCTATAACAAGGTGGCTTTTACTAATTTTGTTTTATTATTCACTGTAATTATTTTAGTATACTTAATACCTCTATCTCCCTTCACAATCCTTGTTTCTTCCAACCCCACAACACTATGTGGAAGAGAAGGAAGGTTAAAAGGAAAAAGGACAGAATTCTCTTTGAGCTACTTGTTGGTTAGGGTCATCAGGTTCTTTGAGGGCAATACCAAACTCTACCGCTCCCAATAATCACAATATCCAGAAGTCCAGCAAACCAGGAAACAGCAGTAGGAACAACCAGCAGAAGTTTGGGGAGCACCAACAGCAGGGAGAGCAGCAACCTTTTTCTTTGTAGTGCCCCTCTTCTCCTCAGGGCTCTGGCTTTTTATCCCTCAGTCCTTAGAATTTACATGCCCTGCTAGCTCAGGAGGGACATATTGATTACACCTGGGAACTAAATGAAGCCACACCGCACCTGAGATTAAACAAAAACAATGTCATAACTGTTTTTTCAATAAAGAAAACTCATGGGCTGGGGAGATGGCTCAGTGGTTAAGAGCACTGTCTGCTCTTGCAAAGGTCCTGAGTTCTATTCCCAGCAACCACATGTTGGCTCACAACCATCTATACTGAGATCCCAGGTGTATGAAGATAAGAGCACTCACATATGTAAAATAAGTGAATAAATCTTTTTAAAAAAATCTTTAAATAAAGAAAACTCTTAGCCGGGCATAGTGGCGCACATTTTTAATCCCGGGGAGATTTTAATCTGGAGGCAGTGGCAGGTGGATCTCTGTGAGTTGGAGGCCAGCTTGGTCTACAAAGAGAGTCCAGGACAGCTAGGGCTCTGTTACACAGAGAAACCCTGTCTCAAAAAACAAAACAAAACAAAAAGACCAACCAACCAAACAAACAAACAAAAAGTAACAAAACTCTTACCACAATCCTGTGTAAGAGCAACAAATTCTCTGAACCTTAGAGCTGTCTCTCTCCAGCTTCCTACTTTAATGTTTTTTGGTTTTGGTGAGCCAGTAAGTTTAATTATGGTTACCTACAGTATCATTGGCAATTCATCAGTGACTATACCAATGAAAGAAAATTACTTTTTCTTTCCCAGCAACCATTAATTGCATATTGATCTTCTGGAAGAAGTTGGGCAGGACTTGTGGACCCCTTCTCATCTTCAGTGATGGAATGTTGACAGGCACAGTCTTGTGTGATATCACAACTGCTGAGACAGTTTTAGGTTGTCATGACCAAAAGACATGATATACATTCTACTCCTTTCTCTGGGTTATGTGTTCTTTCTGCTTCTTTGTCTGTAACGTTCCCTGAACTTTGGAGAAGATGATAGCGATATCCCATTTATATTTGTGCATAATACTAGTCACCATTCTCATTGTTCTGCAGTAATTGCCATCCGCTGCAACAAGAAGCTTCTCTGATTAGAGCAAATGGTAGTACTGATTTATGAACATAAAAATAAATATTTAGAAGTCAATTTGATGGACATATTGTGTAAATTGAGCAAAACAGCGGTAGTAGCCTTCTCACTTAGGGCCTGTGGTCTTCTTAACCATGCACTTTTCATTAAGTTTATAGTACTGTCTCCTTTGGTTTTCAGTCAGCATCATGCTACAGTAGCCAAGGTGTTTAATTTTCTCTTCTAACAGATAACAGTTAAATCCAAAAGTGACAATAGCATAGCTAGCAAATGGTACAGGAAGCCTAAATAAAAGCAGTTTACTTGAAAAATAAACTGAGCTTTGTGCCCGGTGTGATAGTATAGGCTTGCAGGACTTGGGAGGCAAGAAGGAAAGCAGATGTCATTACCTCTGCCTTCTGAATCTTGGGATAACGGGTGTGTGCTGCCATGTCTGATTCAGGTTGGTTATTGCATTCCTATCCTCACCCTCAAACTTAATTAGTTTATAATATAGTTGAAAATTCAAAGAAACATCTGTAGTAGTCTGCTTTTAAATCACCTTATAATTATTGTTGTTATTCAGTAAGTATCTTTGTCACTTAATTCAAGTAGAATTTTGGGGTTAGCCAGGGGAAATCTGATTATAAGTGACTAAAAAATGTTTTCTGTGTTTTAGTCATTAGAAATGACTGCCTTATATACTTGTAAGCTGGCTTGTTTATTAACTAGAAGGATTGTGCAAAGCAAAGTATACATTTAAAATAATCTGGTTGACACTTACAGCATGATGTTATTTAATAGATTTAGAAATTTTTCTCCTGGCCTGTTAAATTCCCAAAAATCATTCAACCATACTAATATAAACAGTTTTTTGCTGTTTGCATACTTGTTTCTCTTGGAATCAAGATCAGACACTGGAGAGATGGCTCAGTGGTTAAGAGTGCTTCTGCTCTTCCAGAGGACCTGAGTTTCCAACATTGACATCATAACTGCCTTCCCGTCCAGCTCCTTTACAGCTTCAGTAGGCATCCATATACACATGGCGCGCGCACACACACACACACACACATAGACACATACATATACAAATAGATAAATCTTCTTTTTCTGGGGAGGGGGAGACAGGGTTTCTCTGAGTAGCCCTGGATATCCTGGACTCACTTTGTAGACCAGACTGGCCTTGATCTCACAGAGATCCACCTGCCTCTACCTTCCAAGTGCTGGGATTAAAGGCATGCACCACCATGCCCAGGATTTTAAGACAGCTGTGAACTGCCATGTGGGTGCTGGGATTTGAACCCGGGTCCTTTGGAAGAGCAGCCAGTGCTCTTAACCACTGAGCCATCTCTCCAGCCCTTTAATCAGTCTTATACAGTGACTTAGTACAAATAATTGAGCTAGAAAATATGACAACATTTTTCAATTAAAAGAAATCTGGCTTCATATCTGAAGGTGTTCATTATGATTAAGAGTATACAATTAAGAATTCAAAATAATTTCTGGGCATGGTGGTGCACGCCTTTAATCCCAGCACTAGGAGGCAGAGGCAGGTGGATCTCTGTGAGTTTAAGGCTAGTCTGGTCTACAAAGTGAGTCCAGGACAGCCAGGTATACACAGAGAAACCCTGTCTCGAGAAACAAAAAAAAAAAAGAATTCAAAATAAGAAATAATGTTTTCTCTTTTATTTTTTATTGAAAATAGATTTATTTTTGTGCAATATATTTTGAACATAGTTTTCCTTCCTCATCTCCTTCCAGTTCTGCCTCACCTTCCCACCTTTTTGTCTCTCTTAAGAAAACAAACAGGCATGGTGGCAGACACCTTTAATCTCAGCACTTGGGAGGCAGAGGCAGGTGGATCTCTGTGAGTTAGATGCCAGCCTGGATTACAAAGGGAGTCTGGGACAGCCAGGGCTATACAGAGAAACCCTGTCTCAAAAAAAAAAAAAAAAACAAACCAGGCAATAAAAGAGAAATAAACAAGAATAAAAGAAAACACAGGGCTGGAGAGGTGGCTCAGAGGTTAAGAGCACTGGCTGTTCTTCCCAAGGTCCTGAGTTCAATTCCCAGCAACCACATGGTGGCTCACAGCCATCTACATTGTGATCTGCCCGGGCATATATGTAGAGCAAATACTGTATACATAATAAATAAACAAAAAAAAAAGAAAACACAATAACAAACAAACAAAAACCCCAAAGACCGCAAGAAATGCATATGCACACAGACAAAACCCATAAAAACATAAAATCTAAAACCATAATATACAAACAAAGAACCAGTAACAGAGAGAGAGAGTGCACCCAGAGCAATAGGAGACAAAGCAAAACAAAACAAAAAAACCTCCAGAAATACCTTTAAGTTCATGTTGTGTTGGCTGTTTACTACTGGGCATGGGACCTACCCTTAAATATGGTTTGTATACCCAGTGAGACTCCCTTGGAGAAACTGATTTTTCTTAGCAAGCATTGTTAATTGGTAGTAGCTTCTTGATTGAGGATGGAAGCTTGTATCTACTTCCCCATCTCAGTGCTGGAACTGCTATCTGGTTTTGGATCTGGGCAGGCCATATGGCTGGCTGCCATAGTCTCTGTGTTCATATGTACATCAGTCTCGTTTTGTCTGGAAGATACTACTATCTTCATATCATCCATTCCCTCTGCCTGTTACAGTCTTCCAGCCTCTTGTTTTACAGAATTCTCTGAACCCTCAGGGGAAAGATTTGATGTAGACATCCCATTTAGGATTGAGTGTTACAAGATCTCTCAGTCTCTGTATATTTTGTCCAGTTGTGGGTCTCTGTACCGCAGCAGGATGCTTCTCTGATGAGGGCTGAACAAGACACTGATCCTATGGGTATAGCAGAATATTAAGTGCCATTTTATTGCTTTATTTCTTTGGTACAACAATAGTATTTGGTTTTATGTTGGTCTATGGCCTATCTAGTTTCGACTTTTGGCCAGCTGAGCAGTGTCAGGCATTGGTTCCGTCTTGTGTAGTGGGGCTTAACTCCAGTCGGATAGTGGTTGGTTACTCCACAATGTTTCTGCTGTTATTGGAGCAATGGACACCTGTGTACAGGGAGGGTTTTGTAGCAGAATTGACATCTACCTTTCTCCCTGGGTAATGTTCAGAGGACCTTCCAGTACTGTGAACTCTCATCAGTAGGGGTAAAGTATTAGGCACCATCTCAACTTCTCCTTGTTCAATTAAACATGTAAGTGTTGGCTTAAGCAATAGGGCCCTACCATCAGTTTGTGGAAAGCAGCCTTGGCAATAGCCTGACTGATTTGGGGAGTTTCTATGGGTCTCCTTTGGCCAACAACTCAATTAGATGTAACCTGTTTTGGGCACTGGAGGTTTCAGTAGGTGCTGAGAGATGTCTAACTGGGGTTTTGTCTTCCCCCTTATTTGGCTCCATCTATTTAGATTTCTTTTATAAATGTTTTCTCTTAAGTTAATTCATTTTGTACCTTCTGTGATCTTTAGAACACATGCAAGTTATTTGTTTGTGAAATGCTAGTCTTTCAGGCTACAAAAAACACAACACCCAAAAAAGAGAGTAGCTTCTTTGCATTTCTGCTATTGTCCATAAAGCACCTACCTTACCTGAAAAATAAAACTCTAGCCAAACTGGTCCAGACTCTGATTTTTATGTTAAAGTGCAATATTTTAATTCTGCTTATAAGAGTTCGTTATCGGAAATTTTTTGTTTTGTTTTGTTTTTCAAGACATGGTTTCTCTGTGCAACAGCCCTGGTTGTCCTTGAACTCTCTTTGTAGACCAAGCTGGCCTCAAACTCATAGAAATCCACCTGCCTCTGCCTCCTGAGTGCTGAGATTAAAGGCCTTTGCCACTATGCACAGCTGATCATTATGTTCTCCTTTTTTATTACTTCTTTTTTTTCTGAGATTATAATACAATCACATAATTTTTCCTTTCTCTTTTCTCCCTCCAAATTTTTCTTATGAACTTCTCTGTGCCACAGACTGCATCTGCTGGCTTTCAATTTTAATCTAACCTCTCAGGGATACAAATATTTTTTTTCTCATAAAACAGTTTATAAACCCAGTTGGCAGAAATTTAGGTTTCTTCATGACCATTACTCTGGTTAATTCAAACTGTGTAGCTGAGTGAGGGATAAATAAGCTTTGCTTTCCAGGATGAAGGATGGCAGGAACTTCTCACAAAACTCTGTCCACACAAAGCTTACTATTGATTAGATAGTTCCTGAAAAATCATTTCTTAAGAAATTAGATCTGCTGGGCGGTGGTGGCATACGCCTTTAATCCCAGCACTTGGGAGGCAGAGGCAGGCGGATCTCTGTGAGTTCGAGACCAGCCTGGTCTACAAAGCGAGTCAAGGACAGCCAGAGCTGTTATACAGAGAAACCCTGTCTCGAAAAAGAAATTAGATCTACCACATTTTCTGTGAGAAATTAAATTTATTAGAATAATATATACAGAAGATTGCCTAGAAAATTTTTTTAGATAAAAATAAGTTGATGGATCACATATTCACTAAAAATTTAAATGGAAAGGTTTTTGTTCTTATGAAAATTGTATAAAATTAAGTTTTGAAAACATGTACTTGATGCTGTTGAATATTTACTTTTGTTTTCCTTAAATATTAGGAATTGAGCCTAGAACCTTGCACATGGCAAACCAGTGCTTTATCAGCTAAGTTATATCCCTAGCTAAGTCCTGTTGACTTTTTTTAGTCATGTGCTTTAAAAGGTATATTGAAGTTTCCACAGGAAAAATATTTTCTGAAGCAAAAGTCATGAATTTATATCCCAAATAGCCTACACCAACAAGCCAAGCCTTGATCCTTTTGTTTTTTTTTTTTGAGACATTGTCTCACTGTATAGCTCTGGCTGGCTTGGAACTCACTGTGTAGACCAGGATAGCCTTGCAACTCATAAAGATGTACCTGTCTCTGTCTACTGAGCATTTGGATTATAGGCATGCAAATGTCTATGTACATGCACAGCCCTTATTTGTTTTTCATGCGTGCCCATGCAGTGACACACATGTGGAGTCTTACTTTGTGGGTTTCAGGGATTAAATCAAGTTGTCAGGCCTGGTGATGCACTCCCTTACCCACTGACTTCTTTTTTTTTTTTTTTTGGTTTTTCGAGACAGGGTTTCTCTGTGTATCCTTGGCTGTCCTGGACTCACTTTGTAGACCAGGCTGGCCTCGAACTCACAAAGATCCGCCTCCTCTGCCTCCCAAGTGCTGGGATTAAAGGCGTGCGCCACCACCGCCCGGCTACCCACTGACTTCTTGACTCACTGTCCCATGAATAATTTTTGGGTATGTAAATTTTAATAATGAATAATTTGTAATAATTTTGAATAATTTGTAGTCATTGATGATACTGTCCCTTCTGTGTCTATAGTTTTTATTCTAGTATAAATATTGTAATAAATTTCTGTTAATAAATGTTTTTTGTGGTCTCTTTATAATTCTGAACATTAGGGAATGTCTTTTTTTCTAATAAAAATAATATATGTGTAAGTATAGCCAAAGTTAAAGGATACTCTGTAATTGGATCTTGATAAGGATCCAAAACAAAATAACTAGTCAGTTGTGTAATCCTGTATTGTAGTGTGTGTGTGTTTAGAATAGGTGGTTATATCAGCTGTGTATTTTAATACTCAGGTATTAAAAGGTACAGAAGAAGAGAGAGAGTCATTATTTCATTAAAATTAATCAGAGCCTTGTCTGGAGATGGAGACAAGGCTTAGGTAAGGATGACGACATTCCCTGCTCCTTGATAGCTGAAACATCTCTAAGGTTAACGTTTTTACTTTTCTTTCTTCAGGTGATTTATTGTTCCTTTGGTGGAACATCCAAAGGGCTGCACTTCAATAATTTAATAGTTGGACTTGTCCTCCTTACAAGAGGAAAAGATGAAGAGAAAGCAAAATGTAAGTTCTTTTATCTCAGGTGATAATAGTATCACATGTGCAGAATAATCAACCTTACAATCCGGAAAGCAAAGATCCTAGTGACTATTTCTCCAAAGATACATCAATGACCAATAAGCACTGTAGCTAGTCACCAAAGTGAACTAAAACTAGTGTGATACGACATAATTTTTTGAAATATAATAATAGTACTGATAAGCATTTATAGAAATTCTAGTTCTTGGTCTTTGCTGTTGGGACTGTGAAATGATAGTGCAACCACTTTATTTTTTTTTTTATTTTATTCACTTATTTTTTTGGTGCTGGGAATTAAACTTGGCCTATCTGAATGGATAAACAAAATGTAAATTTCTGCACAAAAGAACCTTATTTTACAAGGAAAGGAGGTAAAGTACTGATCTATGCTGAAACATAGATAAGTCTTAAAATATTTTACTTGAGGAGCTCGAGAGTTGATTCAGCAATTAAGAGTATATATAACTAGCTCTTCCAGAGGACCCTTGTCATGAGGCTTACAACTGCCTGTAAACTAACTCCAGGGGATCTGACATCCTCTTCTGGCCTCTGTAGGTACTTGTCTTCCCATATGCACACATACACATAAATAAAAATGTATATTACTGAACAATTGGCATTTCTTAGAGTAGACTACATGTTATTATAGTTATGTGACATTTCTAGAATAAACAAACCCATAGAAGCAGAGTATAGTAGATAAATGACTGTCAGGATACTTGGTGGACAGGGAAATGGAGAATGCATAGCTGCTGATAAATACAAGGGTTCTTGTTTTTGTTGTTTGCTTTCCCCCTTTTGTGGTATTGGGATTGAAACAGAACCTCACACATGCTATGAAACTGCTCTGCCACTCAACTGTATTGTTAGTAGGTAGCAAATTACTTTTTAGGTTGATGAAAAGGTTGTAAAATTAGTGATAATTGTTATACAACCTTGTGCATATACTAAAAATTACTAAAATGTGAGTTATTACAAGATTAATTTTTCAGAATATGACTTATATTTCACTAAGGCTTTTAACTTATAAAACAAAACAAAACCCAAAAACATTTAGCTGTGTGTGGTGGTATATGCCTTTAGTCCCAGCACTGGAGGCAAAGGTGATGCAGGTAGATATCTAAGAGTGTGGGGCCAGCCTGTTCTATATCATGAGTTCTAGGACAGCCAGGGCTACATTGTGAGACCCTATCTCAGAAGACTTAAAAAAACAACAAAAACCCTGAAAAAAACAAAGCACTCTGGGGGGAAAAAGAAAAGATCTGAAGACATAAACTTAGTATTCTGTTTTTTTTTCTTGCTTTACAAAACCAAAAGTTCATGTTTAACTTTGAAAATTAGTTTTATTCTATAAATTAGCTATGGTCAGAAAGTGTTGGGATCTCCTCTCTGAAAGTTTCATTATGTAGCCTAGGTTGGCCTGGAATACTCATGTGTCAACCTTCTGTCTTGCCAGGCTAAAGAGGATTTAAAATACAGAGAACTAAGGCTGGACATGGTGGGGCACACCTTTAATCCCAGCACTGAGGAGGCAGAGGCAGGCGGATCTCTGAGTTCAAGGGTAGCCTGGTCTACAAAGTGAGTCCAGGACAGCCAGGGCTTGTTACACAGAGAAACCTTGTCTTGAAAAACCAAAAAGAGAAAAAAGAAAAGAGAGAGAGAGAGAGAGATCCTATTTCTCCCCGTCTTTGCTAATTTTCAGTGTTAACCACATATATGAAAAATACCACACAATTATTTTGAAAAGTAAATTAAACCGACAGGCATGGTGGCACACACTTGTAATCACAGCTCTCAGAAGGCTGAGGCAGGTGTATTGGGAATCCAGGGCCAGCCTGTGCTACATAGTACTAGCTCACCCAAGACTGCAGAGCAAGACCACCATCTCAAGAGGATAAAGAGGAGGAAGAGGACAGTGAAGATGACAACAACAATAAAAAATTGTATTTATAAAGTACAATTATTTTTCTACTTTAACTAAGCTATACTTGCTGTAAGTAATTTATTTTTCTTTCTCAGATATTTTTAGTCTTTTTTCAAGTGAATCCGGTAGCTATGTTGTACGGGAAGAAATGGAAAGAATGCTCCATGTGGTGGATGGTAAAGTCCCAGATACACTCAGGAAGTGTTTCTCGGAGGTATATTTAAAGATTTATATTTCATTTCTTGTTGTTGATGAAGTGTTAACATTTTGTGATAATTGTGGCTTTGATGGATGCTTATGTACAGAGTGTTCTTGGTATTTTTGTATTTAATGATTGATGTTCCAACTCTTTCTGTGATGTACTCAAAAAAGAGTACTTGTATCTAACAATCTTATAGGAAAATAGATCAGAATAAGGGATCTAGATATTGATGGTGAGGACTAAATTGAGTTTTGCTTTTTAAGAAAATTAGGAAGAGCTGGGTGTGGTGGCGCACGCTTTTAATCCCAGCATTCGGGAGGCAGAGACAGGCAGACCTCTGAGTTCGAGTCCAGCGTGGTCTACAAAGCAAGTCCAGGACAGCCAGAGATACACAGAGAAATCCTGTCTCGAAAAACCATAAAAAAGAAAAAAAAAAGAAAATTAGGAAAATCTGTCAGATAAAGTAAAATTCAAGAGTTCATGTCTCCTATTGCTGCTGTTTATGAATTAGAAAATTCTTGGTTCTGGGACTGAAGAGATGGCTCATTGGTTAAGAGTGCATTTTACTCTTCCAGAGCACTCTAGTTTGATTCCCAGCACCCAGTTCAGTTTGTTACATTTCCAGAGAACCTGGCACTGCTGCTCTTTGGGGGCACCCACCCTCATATGCACATACACGTATATATAATTAATAATAATAAAATAAAAATTTAAACATAGAAAATTATCAGTTCTACCACAGAGGCATTAATTCTTTATACTTATATTATAGTGCTACACACTCCCACATGGATACACTGACACCATTGCACACTAAGGCTCCTGCAGAGATTATAGGTGTAATACCACACTAGCTCTATCTAGCATATCCATGTCTTAGGTAGTAAAGGATAGACTTCCTATATTTTTGGTTCTGCCATACTTAAATGAACTTGCTGTAGTAGTATTTTAATACTTTAGTATAAATTGGGCTATGCTTTGTTTCTGGTAACAAAAAGTCACTGCTCAAGAAAAATAGTCTTTGTAAATCTAATGGATTTTTCACAAGGATACAAAATTCATTAATAGTCTTCCTTTTTTTAAAAAGAGAAAATATAGTTTTACATTCTTTTTTTAAAAATATTTATTTATTTATTTAATATGAATGAGAACTCTATCTGCATGTACCCCTACATGCCAGAAGAGAGCATCAGATTCCAGTATTGTGGTTGTGAGCCACCATGTGGTTGCTGGGAATTGAACTCCGGACCTCTCAAAGAGCAGACAGTACTCTTAACCGCTGAGCCATCTCTGTAGCCCCTAGTTTTACATTCTTATTTAAATGTTCTTATTTTGCTGATGGGAACTAAAAGTGGTTGGCTACCTATTCCTTAAAATTATTTATAGTAGTGTCTACATTAGGTAGTAATTAGTGCTATAAAGAAATTAGGTAGAATAAGAGAGGTAGGTGCTGATGGGGAGGAAGCAGCTAAATATTCTCTTCTGTATGGAATAACTAAGAAATTGTATCAGATAAAGTGAAACTCAAGCAAAGGATTTATATTCATGATGATACCTACCTTCTCTGAAGAGAATACAGTAAAGACTGAGGTGGACAGGTGTTTTGCCTATTGAAGCAATTACAAGGACCATTTAGTTGGAATGGAGTTAGCAGTATATAAAAATAAAAGTATGGTATTTTCTATGCCTACTCTAGCTTCCAAATACTGACACAGACCTATTAAATTTATTAATAAGCTTTAATTGAGCACCTTAGCTGGGCAGATACTCATCTATTTATGATGATATGTATATACTATCAGACCTATAATTGCTACTTTATTTGTTGTGAGTTGTTAGACAGCCTAGAAACACCAAACATTCTATAGAGTTGAAGAATTTTTTTTTTTTTTTTTTTTGGTTTTTCGAGACAGGGTTTCTCTGAATATCTCTGGCTGTCCTGGACTCGCTTTGTAGACCAGGCTGGCCTCGAACTCACAAAGATCCGCCTGCCTCTGCCTCCCAAGTGCTGGGATTAAAGGCGTGCGCCACCACTGCCCGGCTTAGAGTTGAAGAATTTTAAGGTGTATGTCAGGAACAAGGGAGGAAAGCCAAGTACAGAATTCATAAAACCATAGCTATTTTTTTAAAAAGGATAATTGTTATAAATAATACCACTACATTTTAGACTTATTCTAGTATCTTAAGAGTTGTGTAAAAAGTACACAAACCTGTGGACTTTATACTTCTACTTTATTTTTTAGACAAATGTAGTTAGAGTACGAATATATCCTCTTGTGTCCCTGTCTCAAATATAAAACAAGATTGTACGTGTTGTCTTTATAGTTTCTATTGCATTGATGCTAAGTGTTCTCACACTAGTAGGCTAAGCATATTGTTGTAACTTAACTAGGATTCTGCTAAACAATGTAGATGTTGTTTTGTATCCTTCAACATTTCTGTTAGGGTTGGAGTTGCTAGGCCCCTGAATGTCAGTCTTTGCTGCATTTCCAATGATTTTTTTTTTTTTCTTAGAGAAATATCTAGTCCTTACTAAAGTTAAGAGCTATTATCCAAGCAGGGGGCTTGACCTAGAGAGCAATGTCAACACACTCTTGTTCAGCCTAGATAGTTTTTTTCTTTAGAGATTTAGTAAAACAAATACTTGCAAAAGACATGAAATTGAGAAGAATATATGTGGAGAGGATTTGGAGGAAGTTAGAGGGTGAGATAGGTGTTTGATCATATTTCATTGGAATTTTCAAATAATTTTTTAAAAGGAAAAGCAAAAAATAGAAATGAACTTGTTTCTTTTGTGGGTGTTGTGGAGACAGGGCCTCATTATGTAGCTCTGACTGTCCAAGGACCTGTCCTTGCTATGTAGACCAGGCTGGCCTAGAAGATATCCTCCTGTCTTTGCCTCCTCAAGGCCCGTGCCACTAAGCCTGTCTAACTTGTCTGTTTTTGAACTCTAATTGACTTCTGGGATTCTGATTGTCTAGCAAAGAATTCTGAATAATTGTTTTTAATTTGTAAATGAGATTTAAGTGTTTTAATTTAGGGAAATTTAGTTAAAGTATACTAATTTAAATTACAAAGTGCTGAATACAATGGATAAGTTAAAATTTAGACTAAAATTTCTTTTTTTTGTTTGTTTGTTTGTTTTTGTTTTCGAGACAGGGTTTCTCTGTTTAACAGCTCTGGCTGTCCTGGACTCGCTTTGTAGACCAGCTGGCCTCAAACTCGCAAAGATCCGCCTGCCTCTGCCTCCCAAGTGCTGGGATTAAAGGCGTGCGCCACCACCGCCCGGCATAAAATTTCTTAAGAATAAGAGAATCTTATTTTATATTGCATCCTTTTTATATTTTTTATGCATATGCCTCTTTTGCCTACATGTATGTATGTATTCCTCATGTGGGTCAGGTTCCTGAAGAGCCAGAAGAAGGTGTTGGATCCCCTGTAACTGGAATTAGGAATTTGTGAGCTGCCATGTAGGTGCTTGGAACTTAGCCCCCGTCATCTGCAAAACAACCTATGCTTCGAACTATTGAGCCATTTATCCAGCACTAGATTTACTAAAAATTGAAACAAATATAAATGTAGCCTCTGATTTCAGGATATACCCAAACAAGTAAAAATTTTTTTTTTTTTTTTGGTTTTTTCGAGACAGGATTTCTCTGTGTAATCCTGGCTGTCCTGGACTCACTTTGTAGACCAGGCTGGCTTCAAACTCACAGAGATCCGCCTGTCTCTGCCTCCCAAGTGCTGGGATTAAAGGCGTGTGCCACCACGCCCGGCTAGTAAAATGTAATTTATTATTGGCAATTGACTGCTTTAATGAATTGATAATAATTTACATTTAGCACATAGGTTTTATGCACAGATTTTAACTGAGGTGCAACTGTTTTGGTTTTCAAATAACATTTTTCTTTCCAACTATATGTGTCTTGTTTCAGGTTGTTCAGGTTCTAAGTACCATACCCTAAAGATGTTCTCTTGTTTCCATTTTAGGGTGAAAAGGTAAACTATGAAAAATTTAGAAATTGGCTTCTTCTGAACAAAGATGCTTTTACCTTCTCTCGCTGGCTACTGTCTGGGGGTGTATATGTGACCCTTACTGATGACAGTGACACACCTACTTTCTACCAAACTCTGGCTGGAGTCACACATTGTAAGTAATGATATTATATTGTTTGCTTTCATCTTTAATATAATTGCCTGATAATAACAGAATATGCTTATAAAGATAAAAAGGTTTTTGTTACTGCCTTTCTCTTTCAGTATATAATCAATGAGATGCTGGAGCGTGGGAAGTATAGCCCTTTACTAATTTTCCTTAGTAAAGCTGTATTAGTTTTCTGAGCTCTTTTCTGCAGATTCCCACGATTCATAAACTGAAACAAGATAGAAATCTACTAAGAGTTCCATTGGCTGAAAGGAAGGAATTAATAGAGCTCTGTTCCTGGTAGAAGAAGAACTCATCCTTCTTCCTGCCTTCAGTAATCCCAAGCATTCCTTGGCTTGGGGCAGCTTCACTTCCTTATCTGCTTCTGGTGTTTTGTTTTGTTTTTCAAGACAGGGTTTCTCTGTGTAGTAGCCCTGGCTGTTCTAGAACTAGCTCTGAAGACCAGCCTGGCCTCCATCTTAGATATCTGCCTGCCTCTGCCTCTCGAGTGCTGGAATTAAAAGTGTACACCACCCCTGCCCAGCTGCCTGGCTTTTTAAAAATATGGTTTCAGGAGTTTGAACTGTGGTCCACATGCTTGCACAGTAAGCACTTTACCACTTAGCCATCTCTCCTGATTGTGCCCTTTTCTTTAAATGAAACCTTATATTTCAGTACTATCAGAAGTCCATTTCTTCTTTCTCTGAGTTTTTTAATTTTTAGTTTTATTTTGTGTGTATGTATAAGTGTATGAATGTGCACCACATATGTGCAGAAGCCTTCAGAGGTCAGAAGAGGCATTGGATCCCCTGGAACTGGAGTTAGATATGGTTGTGAGCCATCATGTGGGTGCTGGGAACTGAACCTGGAGTCCTCTGTAAAAGCAGTTCTTAACCACTGAGCTATCTCTCCAGCCCCTCTCTGAGTTTTTACAACAACTTTCTGTGCCCTTCTTCATTAGACTTATACTTTTACCCTATGTTATAATTATTTGAAGCAATCTGTTTGTTGTCCATGCCATCTCTTCTCAATCATAGGATCCTGTCCTGGATAATTTTATGTCAACTTGATAAAAGTTAAAGTCATCTTAAAGAAAATGCCTCCAAATGATTAGGCTGTAGGCAAGCCTTTAGGGCATTTTATTAATTAGTGATTGATTAGTTAGTCTGTTGTTAGTGGGGACAACCTTTGGCTGTCAGTCCAAAATTCTATAGAGAAATCAGACTGAGCAAGCCATGAGGAGCAATCCAGTAAGCAACATTCCTCCATGGCCCCTGCATCAGCTCCTGCATCCAGGTTCCTCCCCTAAATGCTTTCGATATGGAAATGTGAGTTAAATAAACAGACATACACACAAATGTAAGAAAAAACTCAGATTTTAAAAGGTAAGTACATTTTCAGCCCTGAAAATTTCAAACTACTACCTTATTTTTGATTTAATTAAAAAACTGAATTAAAAAAAGAAACTAAATTAAAACTTAAAATCAAAGTTATAGGTGTCTTGTTTTTGTTTTCATTTTTGTTTTTCCCTTTAATTGCCTTATAAAGTAAAAGGTTTCCTTAGGCATTTGCAATCATACTTTATTTTAGTTAAATTTTTCTCTCTCTTTGATCCTGTCTGTTCCATTATCTCTGCCCCTCAACTTCCCACCATATCTTTTCACTCCCAGTGTTCCTTCTGTTTTAACACATTAACCTCCTCTGTTTTCTTCCCTATATCTCTCCTTTGAAATGTTTTCCTCCCACCCTGCTCATTTGTTCCTTTCTAGTTTCTTGACCTCCATCCATATTTGTTCCTTACTAGATATACATATTTAATACATAGAAGTTAGGATCCATTTAAAGGTGTATTTTTTTATGGTTAGCAGAAATTAACTTTTAGAAAATCTTCTTAGCATTAACTTGCTCTTTAAATGCCTAAGTGTGCTCGGTTTGGGTGGAAACTAAAGGTGCAGTTCCTGATAGAGGGCTTGCCTCATATACTAAGACCCTGAATTCTGTCTCTTGAGCTTCAAGACAGAAAGTTGGGTCTATAATTCTAGAACTTAGGAAACTGAGGCAGCAGAGTTAGGAGGTCAATATCAGCCTGAGCCATATGATGAGATCCTGTTTCAAAACCAAAACCAACAGAATCAAATTTGTATGAAGTGAGATGCCTCAGGAGGTAAACACTGGGAGAAGGGGATCACTGGCCTCAGAGTTGCCAACACATATGCACAGCACATAGTAATACTAATAATCA
>CAJQZJ010001558.1:10957886-10986402 GCA_907164525.1 Lophiomys imhausi
ATCATAATTAATAATGATAATATTGGAAGAAGGAGATAACTGGCCCCCCAGATTTGCCAACACATATGCACAGCACACAGTAATGCTAATAATCATAATTAATAATGATAATATTTTAATATAGGAGCTGGAGATATAGCTTAGTGGTTAAGAATGAGTACTGTTCTCACAGAGGACCTGATTTCAGTTCCCAGCACCCAGCTACTGGTAACTCCAGCTCCAGGGATCTGATACCCTGTTCTGGCCTCCATAGATACCTACACTCAGTGTGCACACACACACTCTTACACAGACATATACATATAATTTTTTTTTTCGAGACAGGGTTTCTCTGAATATCTCTGGCTGTCCTGGACTCGCTTTGTAGACCAGGCTGGCCTCGAACTCACAAAGATCCGCCTGCCTCTGCCTCCCAAGTGCTGGGATTAAAGGAAGTTTAATATCAAACAAAAACTAATCTATCAAGTGTGTGCAGGATTCTTAAGATAAGTTTATCTTATCCTAAGATGAACTTATTTAATTACCAATGTAGTCATAATAGACAAAGCCAATGTTCTAATAATGGACTCAGTCTGAAATACATTAGTAAAGATATTATTAGGTAAAATTTTCCCAGCTGGGCGGTGGTGGCGCACGCCTTTAATCCCAGCACTTGGGAGGCAGAGGCAGGCGGATCACTGTGAGTTCGAGGCCAGCCTGGTCTACAAAGTGAGTCCAGGACAGCCAAGGATACACAGAGAAACCCTGTCTCGAAAAACCAAAAAAAAAAAAATTTTCCCATAAAAAAATATGTTGGGCCGGGCATGGTGGCGCACTCCTTTAATCCCAGCACTCGGGAGGCAGAGGCAGGCAGATCTCTGTGAGTTCAAGGCCAGCCTGGTCTACAGAGTAAGTTCAGGACAGCCAGAGCTGTTATATAGAGAAACCCTGTCTCAAAAAATCTAAAAAACAAACAAAAAAGTTGGGCTGGGCGTAGTGGCGCACACCTTTAATCCAAGCATTCAGGAGGCAGAGGCAGGTGGATCTCTTGTGAGTTCAAGGACAGCTTGAGTGCAAAGTGAGTCCAGAACAGCCAGAGATACACAGAAACACTGTCTCAAAAACTCAAAAACAAAACAAAATTGTTGGAATGCCATGCTTGGTGACACTTATAACCCCACACTCAGGAGTCTCAGGCTGCTGGACTATGGTAAGTTTGAGACAGGCCTGGGTATATATAGAAAGTACCCAGCTATCCAGGGATATAAACTAAGATCCTATCTCAAATTTAAAAACAAAAAAAAAAGAATGGGGAGATGATTGTACTATAAAGGCCAAACCCTGGACATTTTTGCTTTTCTTGTCCATACATAATTAGCACACATATCTTTGGAGTTTGCAGAAACATACTAAAACTCGAAATGTGTTTAGTTTCAATCAGTTTTTTACAATCTGTGTTATAAGATAGCCCTACCCAAACACTATTGAAGCAACAACTAGTTCCAAATTGAACTGTCATTTTTTAAAACCACTTGTTTTATTGTTGTTATTTTCTTCTATCTTATTTCTATGGCAAAATGCCTTGGGATGCATAGCAGGAACTTGTCACACAAAACAATTGAAGTTAACCTTTTCTGTGGCTTTTAATTAAAACCCCACACTTTTTTTTCTAATTGCTGTAATCTATTTTTGTTGTTGCTTTGTTTTGCTTTTTCTTTTTGCCATTTAGGGATTGAGCCACATCCATCTCCTTGCCTTAAGATTTTAAACATCTGGGTTGTGGTGGCACATATATTTAATCCAGCATTTGGGAGACAGAAGCAGGTGAATCTCTTTTGAGACCAGCTTGAGTGTATTCCAATACAACAAAGACTACACAGACAAACTCTGTCTTGAAAACAAAAAACCAAGAACAAAAAAAAAGATTTTTTTTTTCCCTAGACAGGGTTTCTCTGTCTAGCCCTGCCTATCCTGGACTCACTTTGTAGACACCAGGATGGTTCGAACTCATAGAGATCTACTTGCTGCTGCCTGAGTGCTGGGATTAAAGGCGTGCACAACCACACCCAGCAAGAAAATATTTTTAGTATATATGCTGCCGAAGCGAGCACAAGAAGCAATATTTTTTTTAAGATTTATATATATATATATATATACACACATTGTTCTGTCTGCAGGTGTGCCTGAAGGCCAGAAGAGGGCACCAAATTTCATTATAGATGGTTGTGAGCCACCTTGTGGTTGCTGGGGATTGAACTTTGAACTCAGGACCTCTGGAAGAACAGTCAGTGCTCTTAACCTGTGAGCCATCTCTCCAGCCCCAAGAAGCATTTTAAGTGGAGTTTTTGTATGTTTTAAAGACTAGTTTCCTTTCCAATGACTTTTTTTTATTTTTTTTAAGATTTATTTATTATGTATACAGTGTTCTGTCTGCAGGTATATCTGCAGGCCAGAAGAGGGCACCAGATTTCACTGTAGATGGTTGTAAACCACCATGTGGTTGCTGGGAATTGAACTCATGACCTCTGGAAGAGCAGCCGGTGCTCTTAACCACTGAGCCATCTCTCCAGCCCTCCAATGACTTTTAAAGTGTCGTCTCACCAAGGGGTTATAATGTCAAGTGCATTTGCTATTTCATTAAACTACCTGCTGATGAGATAGATGGCTATCTTGATTCCTGAGATTCTCATAAAGATGGGAGTAGAGAACTGGCTCCATAAAGTAGTCCTGTGGCCTCCACATATACCCCCTATCCCCATGAACACATACCAATAATAGCAAAAATAAAATTAGAAATAAAAAACCTAGGGGCTGATGAATTGGCTCAGTAGGTAAAGTTCTTGCTTCATAAACATGAGGACCTGAGTTTAGATAGCAACCACCCATTTAAAAGCCAGATGTGATGGTACATGTCTACAATCCTAGTACTGGGGAGGCAGAGGGGCTCACTGCCTAATTAGTTTTGCTAAATTAATAAGTTCCAAGTTCATTGACAGATGCCATTTACCCAGAATAGTAAGATATACAACACCAAAAATGAGCTCTAAGGCAAATTATGGACATGGAGTGAAGTCGTGTCAACCAGTGTATGTTCAGCAGTTGTAACATGTATGACTCTGGTGCGAGGTGTCACAGTCAGTGTGTAAGGATAAGGGGATGTTAGAAATTGCTGCCTTTACTCCATGTTTCTATAAACCAAAAACTTCTCTTAAAAAAAAAGTCTTATTTATGAAACAGAGAAAGACTTTGCAGTCTTATAGTTTCAGGACATCTCAATTTTAAACTTAAATTGTCTCATGACTTCATGATTCAAATGTTTTGTGGTTTCTTGTACCACAGTTTCTTCCAGTCTGTAGTTTCAAAGACTTAATAAAAAGACTTATCAACCATTTTCTTTTTTTTAATAATTTATTTTTTATTTCTTCAAGTTACATCTCAATCACAATCCCCTCCCTCCTCCCCCCCCCCCCCCCCCTCCCCCCCCCCCCCCCCCCCCCCCTTTCCCCTTTTTTTTTTTTTTTTTTTTTTAGTTTAAGGTATTTCTTTTTTCCCCCCAACAGCTCTCCCTTTCAGTCCAAAAAATGGTTTTTTTTCTTATAACTATGAATACAATACAAAACAACAGAAATAAATAGGCCACAATTATAAGAGTTATATGGCTTAGCATACATTCCCAATGTCCAGTCCATATGTATTTGGCACCTGACTTTAATATTCTACTATCTAACCATCTCCATGAGTTTAAAGTTCTATATCTAACTCAGCTTCCATACTAACTTGCCTCATAATTTTAAAAATATCTTCTTAGATCCAGAACACCCTCTTGATTCCTAAACAACTCAAAATTTAACTATGAGACTCTAGCTATCTATTCTTCAACCACCTCAGAGACTTGAGAGGGATAAATATATCTGATTATATAGGAAGTGCAGGGCCTGCAGCTTCCAAAACTAAAAAATGACATACCAGTGGCTGCCTGGACAGTTCCCATTTTCTCTCCATCCATTACAGAATCAATCTTCAGCCATTTGGCCCCATTTCTCTGACAGACATTGGTTGTAGAGCAGGAATTATGAAGGACTTACCTACTCTGTCTTGGCAGAGCTAGGCTGTCGACTTATCTGCTTCCAAGTTTTGTCCTTTGTGGACAGAAGTCTGTCTACAGTTGAAGCAAAGGGTTTTTCTTGCCAAGAGAACGGCTTCAAACATTTTCTTAATGAAGCAAATAGTAAATAATTTGAGGCTTGTGGGGACTCTTTGGAAATGACTTAATACCACCATTGCAACACATAATAATTACCTTAGTTTCAGAATCTGGCAGTTTTGTTTGGTTGGTTTTTTTGTTGTTGTTGTTGTTTTTTGGTTTTTCGAGACAGGGTTTCTCCGTGTAACAGCTCTGGCTGTCCTGGACTCACTTTGTAGACCAGGCTGGCCTCGAACTCACAGTGATCCGCCTGCCTCTGCCTTCCAAGTGCTGGGATTAAAGGCGTGCAAGGACATTCCCAACAGAAATTTGCACTCTGTTTCTTTCTTTCTTTCTTGAGACAGGATGGATTTCTCTGTGTAGCCCTGGTTGTCACAAATTCCCTTTGTAGACCAGGCTGGCCTCAAAATTACAGAGATCCGCCTGCCTCTGCCTCCTAAATGCTGGGATTAAAGGTGTGTGCCACCATACCTGGCCTCTGTACTCATTTTCAAGTCCTTTGAATCATGGTAAACTGATTTAAAGAAAGCTGCAACCAGATTCCTACCCAAAATATGAGCCTAAGTGTTTCCTGTTTTTTTATTTTTGTTTGTTCTGTATTCTTTTCTAAGGATGTTATTTCCAACTAGTGTGTTTTTCTATCTGAAGAATGTCTTCAGTATTCCTTTTTGTGCAATTCTGTTATTGTTGAATACTGTGTTGCCTCACAAAGCCCTGATATTTGTTGTATTTTTTAAGGATGATTTTGATTGTATATATAATTTGAGATTGCCAATTTTGTTTTTACTACTTTGCCTTTTTACTTTTTGCTCCCTCTTATCTGAAGATACTTATCATATTTTCTATGTTTAGTTTAGTTTGTAATGTTTATCTTGGTCATGTTAGTATTTCCTGTCCCCCTACCTACCAAAAGTTTCTCTGTGTAGCCCTAGCTGTCCTGGAACTCAGAGATCTGCCTTGAATTGCTTCCTAAGTATTGGGATTGGCAGTATATGCCCCACATTCAGTCTGGTCTTCTTCCCCTTACCCTCCAATGTTAGAGATTGAACTCAGGACCTCACATCTACTAGGCATGTGCTCTAGAACTACATCCAGCCATGAAATATTTTTCATTACATCTTGCATTAGTGTGGTTAAGAGTAGGGATTAGGGGGGCTGGAGAGATGGCTCAGTGGTTAAGAGCACTGACTGCTCTTCCAAAGGTCCTGAGTTCAATTCCCAGCAACCACATGGTGGCTCACAACCATCTATAATGCGATCGGATGCCCTCTTCTGGAATGCAGGTGTACATGCAGACAGAACACCCACATACATTAAAATAAATAAATCTTTAAAAAAAAAAAAGAGTAGGGATTAGTTCTCACCAAATTTCGAAAAATTTTAGAGTCACTTATGATATTACATACTTGTAATTCCAATATTTGGCAGGCTGAGGCACGTAGATCCCCATAAGTTTTTGACCAGCCTTATCTATGTAATAATTCCAGGCCAGCCTGGGCTACATAGTGAGATCCTGTCTTAAAACAAAAAATAAAACAAAACAAAAACTCCAAACTCAAAAACACTTAGGAGACCGAGCTTTATGACTTTGAGGCTGGTTTAAGCTACATACCAAGTTTCTGCTTCCAAAGAAAAATTTCAACTATAAATATTTCAAATACTTTCTTCTTGCCTTTTTGGTTCCTGCACAATTATATTTATGTTTGTTCTGATTCAGCCTGTTTTCTCTTCGTACTTGCATTTTAATAGTTGTTGTGGCCCAGTTGTCAGGTTTACTCATCTCTCTTGTCTACTCCCTAATCTGCTATTGAGTCCTCTAATGGGTATTTTTTAATTTTAAATGCCATTTTTCATCTTTGGTAGTTCCAGTTGATTCATAGTTTATAATTGCCATTTCTTACCTTGGTATATTTCTTTACTTGTCTTTTTGTTGGTTTGTTGTTTTTTTTTTTTTCAGGACAGGGTTTTTCTGTATAGCCCTGGCTGTCCTGGAACTCATTATATAAACAAGGCTGGTCTCAAACTTGGAAATCCACCTGCCTCTGCCTCTGAAGTGCTGGGATCAGATCCACCACCACTGCCTGGCTAATTCTGGATGTTTATAACTCATAGCTTTGAAGCATTGTCTTATTCCATTGTCTTTTATTTCTAGGGGTTTTTAACCTTAGTTTTGTGTCACATCTTCTTACTTTTTCTTTGTATATATACTGTGTGTGTGTGTGTGTGTGTGTGTGTGTGTGTGTGTGTGTGTACACTACCATGCTGTATGTGTCAGAGTACCATTTGTGGGAATCACTTCCTTTCTGTCCACTCTGTGGACTCCTGAATCAAATTCAGGTTGTCAGTCTGGGTAGTAAGCTTCTTTACCTGCTGAGCCTTCCAATGGCCTCTTTCATGGGTTTTCCCAATGCTAGACACTGTGACTCTTGTGTGGTTTCTCCCCAGCTTGCCTACGTTCTTTCAGTTCTTGTCGAGCTTCAGTGGGTTTCACTCTGTATAACACAGATTTCTGGAACTCAGCTTGTTTCTAACACCTGATTTTGAGCTACCTCAACTTCCCTCCAGTGATCTCCATTTTCAATATAGTGAAATCTCTGTATTGAGACTACTTGTCTTTTCCCACCTTGAGGATGTAGGCACAGGTAAAAGCAGGGTAGTATAAATTGCCAGTTCTCTAGTTTCTATAACTGCTTGATTTATGTAGTTATGTAAATAGTTTCTAGTCCTTTATGGCCCAAGGGCAAGTCTGGTGCCAGTTAATATTTCATTATGGCCAGAAGGGGACATTCCCAGAATTACATTTCAGTGAGATAACTTTGTACCTTGTTTAGCTGAAAATAAAATATCTGTATGCTTCCTAAATTTTATTTTAATTGCTTGGGAGGGAAACAGAAACACTTTAAATGTAACCATGCTTGCATTTTGTTTCTATTCATATTCATGTTTTCATGACTTTACTGTTTGTTACCTAGCACATTGTATTAACTGTGTGAGTTGAATCTTGACCCTGATATTCTGATAGTTACTATGTAACCAGGAGAGAAGATACATACAAAAATTTAAACCTAAGTTGAAGGTTGAAAATGACTAGAATGGCTTTATACATGATTTTATACATTAGATTTTAGCAGTCTGCTTAGTGGGAAATTGTAGCTCCTTTTTCTTTGAGTTTTAAAGTCCCTTTGTTATTTTTATTTAATTTTCTTACAATTTTTAAATATGATAGATTTATCTTTTAGTGTGGGTTTTGTTCATAATTGGTTTTAGTAGTTGAATTGATAAAATGTCCCTTAAAAGATATATTATCAGGATAAACTGATGGCTCAGAAGAGCATTCTGAGTTTATAATCTTGTTTGATTTGATTCTTAGTGGAGGAATCAGACATCATTGATCTGGAGAAACGCTATTGGCTCCTGAAGGCTCAATCCCGTACTGGACGTTTTGACTTAGAGACCTTTGGTCCATTGGTTTCACCACCTATTCGCCCTTCTCTGAGTGAAGGTAGGAAATGTTACTTTTAAAAAAATTTTAAAACAAACACAAATGTTCGCTTGGTAAGTAAATAGAAAGAATCTATCTTACTTCTAACCAAAACAGATTTAACTCTGACAAACTATAGTCCTGTAAATTTCATAGTTCCTTGATTAACAGTGTAGTGGTAATGAGAAAAATAAAGGTCATTGTCTTCAGCTTCATATTTTACTTGTGTGATCTTGCATGAGTCAGTTAGCCCTCTCTCTGTATCTGAATATCCTTACATGTACAGTTGATATGATCAGGTATCAGTAGTATGACAGTGTCAACAAGCAGGACATGCAAAGGGTATTGGCTACTGCATGACCAACAATAAAGAGTATTGAGTATGGTGGCACATGTCGTAACCCCAGCATTTGAGAGGCAGAGCCAGGTGAGTCTATGTGAGTTTGAGGCCAGCCTAGTCTACAGAGGGAATTCCAGGTCAGCCAGGGCTACCAAAAGAAATGCTGTCTCAAGAAAAAACAAACGAACAAAAAGAATATAAAGCATTGTGGATTACACTGTAAGCATTGTATTTGGATCTGAATAGTTGGGTTCTGCTTCTGATTATAAGGTATTTTTAGTTTTTTGCTTCTTTTCTTTTTAGATATATTTATTATTGCCTGAATATATGTATGTAGTATGTATCTGTGTACCACGGCATACCTGGAGTTCTCAGAGGTCTGAGGAAAACATGGGATCCCCTGATATTGGAGTTAAAGACAGTTGTAAGCCCCATGTAGATGCTAGGAAGCCAATCTGAGTCTTCTGTAAGAAGAAAGCACTCTAAACAGTCCAGCCCATTTTTAACTTACATCTTTGAACTTTTCTTAAACATTACTTAACTTTTTAATTTTAATATTTTGTTTTCATTTTATAGTTTTTATTTTCTCTGTATGGGTGCTTTGTCTACATGTATATCTGTGCAAATGTATGTGCATGATGCCTACAGAGGCCAGAGTAGGGCATTGGATCCCCTAGGAGTAGAGTTACAGACAGTTGCGCGACCTACCATGTGGGTATTGGACTCAAGCCCAAGTCTTCTGGAAGTGAACCCAGTGTACTTTTTTAAAAATTAATTAATTAATTAATTTGATTTTTCCAGCCCTGGCTATCCTAGAACTCATGATGTAGACCAGGCTGGCCTTGAACTCACAGAGCTTTGCCTGCTTCTGCCTCCCGAGAGCTGGGATTAAAGGTGTGTGCCACCATGCCCAGCACAGCCATAAGTCCCTGCCCTCTTCTGAAATTTAAAATGCTTACACGTGAAAGGTTAAGCTTTACAAAGAAGATATTGTACTATAGTAGAGTTTCTTATAGTAGTGTATTTCCTTTTCAGAAAAAGCTTTAACAAAAATTTATTAGTAGTGATAAATATTTGAATGTTCATTTAATAAGCAGTTCAAATTTTCTCTTTCCCTTCTCTTTCTAAGGATAATTGTAATTTCTGACCTTTCTTGATTCTTAATTTTCATTGCTTAAGCTTTTAGATAATTTATACTAGATAAGTAAAAGCAGACATAAACAAATATTGAAGGAGTGTAGTGTATTCTGCTGGGGGATGAGTTTCAGTTGTAATTATACTAAAGGAAAGAAGAAATATTCCTTGAAAAATTAGAAGCTTTTTTTGTTTTAAATATAGTCACTTCTCTTAGGATTTTATTGTTGTGAAAAGACACCATGACTACAACAACTCTTACAAAAGTAAACATTTAATTGGGGCTGGCTTACAGTTTCAGAGGTTTAGTCTATTATTATAATCGCAGGAAGCATGGCAGTATATAGGCAGACACCGTGCTGGAGCTGAGACTTCTACATCTTGATCCACAGGCAGCAGAAGGAGCCTGGGTGCTTAATGAGCTTGAGCATAGGCGACCTCAAAGCCCAACCCTACAGTGACACACTTCCCCCAACAAGGCCACATCTCCTAATAGTACAACTCCCCATGGGCCAAGCATTCAAACATATGAGTCTATGGGGGCCATTCCTATTCTAACCACCACACCACTTTATGTAAAAGAGACATTCCTAACTTCATAAACATGTCAGTATAACATTAGGACGTTTGTTGACTGTGGTTTATGGTGTCTGTTTGGTTTTATTTTATAGGTTTATTTAATGCTTTTGATGAAAATCGTGACAATCATATTGACTTCAAGGAGATATCCTGTGGGTTATCAGCCTGCTGCAGGGGCCCCCTGGCTGAAAGACAAAAATGTAAGTGTGATAAACAGTGTTTGCAAAGTGTCGCATTATGACATCATTTAAAGACAGAATCAACTTTCATCCATGTAATATCATCTGTGGATTAAAGATTGAGTTTCTTAGCTATCAGGTTAGCAAATAGTGATCCCATAAGTGACGATTTAGTTAATTCAGTCTAAGGAAGCAACAACCTATTCTTTACTATTTGGATACAGTTTGGAGTCCTTCTGTTATTTATAGGATTGGATTTCCTGGAAAATCTGATAATTCATAATTAATAAATTATGATAAATTACTAGGCGTGGTAGCACACGCCTGTAATCCAGCACTTGGGAGGCAGAGGCAGGTGGATCCAAGTTTAAGGCCAGCCTGGCCTACAAAGTGAGTGCAGGACAGCCACGGCTACACAGAGAAACCCTGTCTCAAAAAGAAAAATGATGATAAATGGGGGAAATTTTTTTTATTTGAGGCAGGGGTCTTAACTTGGAATGACCTAGCACTCTTGACCTTCCTCTCTCAGCCTTTAAATAATAGAATTGCAAGTATGAGGCACCGTGGTTAACTAAAAAATTTTAAATATTGGGAAATATTTTGTTAATCTATAGAGTATTTTGTGTCTTACATAATTTGAAGCATAGCTCATTCTCTGTCATTTATATACATTAATACTCTAGTCACAAGATGAAATTTGTAATTGGACATAATTTTGTCAAATACTATAATGGTATTTTTCATCTACCACACTCCCAAAGTATAGTTTATAAGCATAAAGATGTATTACATTACTAAATCTTAACCATATTTGAGAAAGTGTGACAGTTTATTTGGGAGGCGTGAATTTTCAAAGGTTTGTTTTTTGTTTTTTTTGGTTTTGTTTTCTTTTATATATATATATATATATATATATATGATCTCTCTATCTGCATGCATACCTGCATTTAGAAGAGGGCATCAGATCACAAATGGTTGTGAGCCACCATGTGGTTGCTGGGAATTGAACTCAGGACCTTTGGAAGAGCAGCCAGTGCTCCTAACTGCTGAGCCATCTGTCCAGCCTGTTTTTGTTTTCTTTTTTTTTTTTTTTTTTTTTTTGAGACAGTGTTTCTCTGTGTAGCTCTGGCTGTCCTGGACTCGCTTTGTAGACCAGGCTGGCCTCGAACTCACTGAGATCCGCCTGCCCCTGCCTCCCGAGTGCTGGGATTAAAGGCGTGTGCCACCACCACCTGGCTTCTGTTTTTGTTTTCTTAAAATGGAGCTTCACAAATGTCTTTTTTTATGAGTTTGGTATTTTTAAATCTTATTTAGTAATGCATACTGAATTGACTTACTGTAATAATTAGCATATTAGTAGGGATTATAAGTTTTTTTTCCCAGACAAGGTTTCTCTGTATAACCCCAGCTGTTTTGAGCTTACTTTGTAGACCAAGCTAGCCTCATGATCTGCCTACCTCTGCCTCCCAAGTACTGGGATTAAAGGAGTGTGCTACTATGTGCAGTTTATAAAAGGATTTTTGTTTGTTTTGTTTTTTGAGACAAGTTTTTGTGTTGTTTTCCAAGGCAGGATTTCTCTGTGTATCTCTGGCTATCCTGGACTCACTTTGTAGACTAGGTTAGCCTTGAACTCTCACAGAGATCCTCCTGCCTCTGCCTCCTGAGTAGTGGAATTAAAGGCATGCACCACCATGCCCAGTGAGACAGGGTTTCTCTGAATAACAGCCCTTGCTCTCCTGGAATTCAGTCTGTAGACCAGGCTGGCCTCAAACTCACAAGAGATCCACCAGCTTCTGCCTCCTACATGCTGGGATTAAAGTCATGCACCACCGCGTCTGGCATGAAGAGATATTTTTAATCTTAAAAATTCAGGTTTCAGCCGGGCGTGGTGTCACACGCCTTTAATCCCAGCACTTCGGAGGCAGAGGCAGGCGGATCACTGTGAGTTCGAGGCCAGCCTGGTGTACAAAGTGAGTCCAGGACAGCCAGAGCTGTTACATAAACAGCTGTCTCGAAAAACCAAAAAAAAAAAAAAAAAAAAAAATTCAGGTTTCTTTTTTATTCATATTTCAAACTGGTTTTGTGAAAGATTATTTTTTTCTTGCTAAAAATCTCTATTTATTTAGTTAGTTTGTTGAGACTAACTACATAGCTCAGGGTAGCCTTGAACTTACAAAGTTTCTACCTGCTTCTGCCTCCCAAGTGCTGGGATTAAAGGCATTTATGTACTAACATACCTAACAATGTTTTTTTCATTGAAATTTAATGTCTTTAAGGAAGTTGAAATCTCTACTTTTCATTTGATGCTAATTATTGCATTTAAAAGTTTAAAGTTTTGGGTCATAGAAGCAGCTTGATGGGTAAGAGAGCTTGCCACCAAATCATACAAGTTGCATTGGTCCACATGGTAAAAGGAGAGAACTGAGTCACACAAGTTGTCCTCAGACTTTGACATGTGCACTCACATACACACATTAAATAAATAAATGTGATTAAGATTTTTTTAATTGAAAATTTTTATTATGTGAATTTTACATCATGCACCCCGTTCCCTCTCATCTACCACCTCCCCTCAGACCCACTCTCCACCCTTGCAGTCTGTTCTAGCATAAAAAAATAAAATCTTGCCGGCGGTGGTGGCGCACGCCTTTAATCCCAGCACTTGGGAGGCAGAGGCAGGCGGATCTTTGTGAGTTCGAGGCCAGCCTGGTCTACAAAGCGAGTCCAGGACAGCCAGAGATATTCAGAGAAACCCTGTCTCGAAAAACCAAAATAAATAAATAAATAAATAAAAATAAAATCTCATTGTGGAAGATGCAATGTGTCTCAGTGTGTCCACAATATTCCCTTTTGTCCACACATTTTGCTTACAAATCTTTATTAAAATGACTCCTTGGTCTGGTATGAGGCTTCTGGTTTCTGCTACTTTGTCAATACTAGAATATCACTGGAACTCCTCTCAGATATACTGTAATTGTCCTGTGTCATGGAGATCCTGTAGTTTTGAGTTGTGGAACTGGCCTCTTGTACTCCAGCAGTTCATCCATGGGGTAAATGTTGGGGTTGGCCAACTCAAATCCCTGGTTCTGGACCTGCAACCACCATTTGCATGGCCAGTTCTGCTATGGAAAGGTGCAGGGCCTGCTCTCCCGAGTGTGAGTGCTGCAGCATGTGAGGGGCAGGGACAGCTCTCCTGCTCTTGTGACCCCATCTGGGCCAGATCTCACCCCACATCCAGGGCTAGACAGAGTTCTTCTAGTTTCTGGCTTGCATCCTGACCTGGGAGCCCATCTGGTGCTTGCCTGGAACTGGTTTGGTAGTCATCACAGGCTACCCCGTGGTGCCAACGTTGTGCTGGTGGTATCCAGCTTGCTTTTTTTCCCAGGACTGTTAGGCTACTATTCTTTCAGATGTTCATAGGTCAGAACACTGAATGTAGACATAACCTCTCCTCTCTGCCACCTACTGATGCACATGTGACATAGCAGCCACATCTGCAATGACTCTAGAGGCAGGGTAATTAAGATTTTTAATTTTAAATTTTCTTTTTGTTTTCTTTTTTTTCTTTGCTAGTCAGCTAGATGTTAACAAACCAGAGTGATTTATTTAGAGTTAATTAGTAAAGTGGTAATTGTCTAATTCCTACATTGTTGTATATAAACTATACTAAAGAGTTGAAATTACATTTGACAAAATATTAAATTTAGGAACTAGAGAGATGGCTCAGCAGTTAAGAGCACTGAAAACTCTTCCAGAGGTCTTGAGTTCAATTCCCAGCAACCACATGGTGGCTTACAACCATCTATTATAGGATTTGATGTCCTCTTCTGGTATGCAGGTGTACATGTAAATAGAGCACTCATATAAAATAAATAAATCATAAATATTAAATGTAAATTAGACTCTTTAGACAGATAAAGTAGAAGTTGGGAGTCTAATTCTCAATGTAGATGGGAATTTTAAGCATAGGAGAAGCAACTCTTTGGTGATCAGTCTTGAGTATGAGAAACTAACTCAACAGAGGGAATACAACTGACCAAATGCAAAGACTAACTCAAGGGAGGGAATGTAGCTGAGTTCAAAGAAAAGCATATGCACAGCATGTCCAATGCTCAGGTTTGGTTTAGTAGTATCAGGGAGAAGAAAGATAGTCTAAGATTTGCCTTGCTTCTTGAAAACCAGTAAGGTAATGCTTTTTACAGAATGCCATAGCCCCTTCTTTCCAGTGTATAGGAAAACTAGCTATGGATTTGGCTGACAGATAGGTCTTCACTCTGGGTAGTTATTTAGAGACAATCAGCTCTAGTCATAATTCTACATGTTACAATAATAGGTAATAAGAGAATGGTATAGTATATAGTCCACTCCTGATGAGAACTGTACAGTACATTCTGGCTTGGAAAACAAATTGTGCAGGGTAGCTTCTAATGAAATGTATCATGTTTCAGAATTTAAAAGTGATTTCCTTTCATAAGAGTTTCTTGTCATTAGTTTGCTTCAAGGTGTTTGATGTTGACCGTGATGGAGTTCTCTCCAGGGTTGAACTGAAAGACATGGTGGTTGCACTTTTAGAGGTCTGGAAAGATAACCGCACTGATGATATTCCTGTAAGTTCTGATTCTTTCTTTCTTTTTTTTTTTGGTTGGTTTTTGAGGCAGGCTTTTAATATTGTTAAAGCTGGTATGTGGTGTGTCCCCATATCTGGCTAAGGTCTAATTATTTACAAGGAAGATGGAATGAATATTTGAAAAGAAATAAAAAAGAATTTTTTTTATATATATGGGGGGACTAAAATTATACACATTACTCTTTTGGATTTCTTTTTAAAGGAATTACATATGGATCTTTCAGACATTGTAGAAGGCATATTGAATGCACATGATACGACAAAGGTGAGGCTAACTATGAGTAATTTATTTTTTTCTTAAAATACTATGTACTCTAAATCAAGATGTGTAGTTTATATGTATAGTCAAATGACTCTTCTGCATTATCAACCACATCTGGACCTGTGGTTAGAATACCTTCACATATGTAAACATTGTCAAGCTGTGAAAGAAAATGGCTGGAGGTGTGTTTTGGGAGAGAGGTGAGCAATAGGGTATCTGTACATTCGGAAAAAAAACCCTTCACATCATCTCTAAAGAGCTCATTCCAGGCTGGGTGTGGTGATGTATGCCTTTAATCCCTGCACTTGGATGGCAGAGGCAGGCAGAGCTCTGTGAGTTCATGGCCATCCTGGTCTACAAGAGAGTCCAGGACAGCCTGAGACACACAGAGAAACTCTGTCTCAAATCCCCCCACCACCAAAAAAGCTCCCATTCTATTTTAAACAGCAACTCAGTGATATCTAATATATGAATTAAATAGACACCTCCTTTGTGCCCTTGACAGTTTTAGTTTATAGTCTTTATTCCATTTAATATATTATGGTAAGGCTACCTTTATATTGAATAAAGGAAACCAACAGTATATATAGCATGGCTCTATTATATCAGATTTAAGAATAGAGGATAAAGCCGGGCGGTGGTGGCGCACACCTTTAATCCCAGCACTTGGGAGGCAGAGGCAGGTGGATCTTTGTGAGTTCGAGGCCAGCCTGGTCTACAAAGCGAGTCCAGGACAGCCAGAGATATTCAGAGAAACCCTGTCTCGAAAAACCAAAAAAAAAAAAAAAAAAAAAAAAAGAATAGAGGATAAAACTAATGGTGATAAAAGTTGAGGTTGTGATTTCTTGGGTGAAGGACCATGAAGATATCTGAGGCCATGAAAATATATTTTACAAATAATAACTCCTGGACTACAAAGTGAGTCCAGGACAGTCAAGGATACACAGTGAAATCCTGTCTCAAAAAAACGTAAAAAAACAAAAAAAAAAAAAAACTCCTTTGAATTATTTATTTTGGTAAGACTTACTGGTAGCAGCATCATAACAGATATTTATTTATTTATTTATTTATTTTTTCAAAACAGGGTTTCTCTGTGTCTCCCTGATTGTCCTGGACTCACTTTGTAGACCAGGCTGGCCTTGAACTCACAGAGATCCACCTGCCTCTGCCTCCCGAGTGCTGGGATTAAAGGGGTGTGCCACCATGCCTGGCAATTACATGCAGCTGTGAACTGCCATGTGGATGCTAGGATTTGAACCCAGGTCCTTTGGAAGAGCAGTCAGTGCTCTTCACCACTGAGCCATCTCTCCAGCCTCAGATTTATTTCTGTAACTTGAAAGTTTTATCTATTTGTCTCTGTGAAATTGTAAATAATTTACATATATGAAGAACTTTTGAAGTAATTTGAACCTTTTCATTCAAATATTGAAATGTATTTAGTAAGCCGGGCGGTGGTGGCGCACGCCTTTAATCCCAGCACTTGGGAGGCAGAGGCAGGCGGATCTTTGTGAGTTCGAGGCCAGCCTGGTCTACAAAGCGAGTCCAGGACAGCCAGAGATATTCAGAGAAACCCTGTCTCGAAAAACCAAAAAAAAAAAAAAAAATGTATTTAGTAGCAGACTGGTAACATATAGGCCATAATAGTGTTATATAGTTGACATTTAGAAAAAATTACATCAGTTTTTTCTTGATTCATTGTAGTTGCAAAAGGAATGATGATAGTTATATTAATTGATTCTCAATAGAAACAAGTGGATTTTTTTCCCCAGGGCTGAAAATCTACTTATCAATTTAGTCTTCCCCCTTTATTTACCCTCTCTGTCAAACTAAGGTATCCACTTCTATTTGGTATGTGTAAAAACAGAAACCTGGAGAAAGTACTGTTAGAAGTTGCTTTGTAGTTTGGTTGTGATGACACACACCTTTAATCCCAGTACTTAGAAGTCTGACATAGGAAAGAAAGATCCAGGCTACATAGCAAAACCTCATTATTGAAAAGAAGACTGGGGCCAGTGAGATAGCTCAGAGGGTACTTGCCAACCTGAGTTCACTTCCTGGAACTTAACATGGTGGAAGGTGAGAACCAACTCCTGCAAGTTGTCCTCTCACCTCCACCCTGATGCCACACAAACATCTCATCACCCACCACCACAGAGTAAATGTGTTAAAAAAAAAAAAAACATAAAAGAAATTCCACAAAGGGATAGACACAGAAATTGCTTTGTATCAGCCAGCCATGGTGGCACACCCTTTCAGTCCTAGCACTTGGGAGGTAGAAGCAGATAGATCTATGAATTTGAGGCCAGTCTGGTTTACAGAGCGAGTTTTAGGACATTCAGTGCTACACAAAGAAACCCTGTCTAAAAAAAAACAAAGAAGATAAAAGAAATTGCTCACAACCACCTACAACTCCATTTACAGAGAATCAGCTCCTTGCTCCCTACTTCTGTACTCTGTGGTCTCTATGAAACACACACACACACACACACACACACACACACACACACACACACACCCATACATATGAAAAAAATTAAGTAGTAATTTTGGGGAGGGGGTGTTTTTGGTTTTCAAGGCAAGTTTTCTTCCTTTGTATACAAGACTCAGAGATCTGACTACCTCTGCCTCTTAAGTGCCAAGATCAAAGGTGTGTACCACCATTGCCAGGCTGTAGTGCTGTATTTTTATGTTCAATGGAGTTTCTATTTCTGGTTCCAGTGACCATTGAACAGATTGTTTAGCGACAGTCTGGAGTAAGACTTAGATATTTTACTGATTTGCTGGTGCTATACTATATATTGTACCAGTAATATCTCACAATTATCCAAAACATCTATTATTGTTGTTCTTTGTTTTGTTTTTGAAACAGGATTTCATTATGTGTTGCCCAAGTTGGTCTCAAACTCTTTGGGTAACCAAAAGTGATCCTGAAATCCCTGTCCTCCTACTTCCACTCTCCAAGTACTGGAATTACAGATCTGTGACCATATATCCAGGTTATTTCCAAAATCTTATTGAAGAAAGGAAATTGTTAATAAGTGCTTTGTTTCCACTGACTGCTTGAACAAAATTACAGATAATTTTTTGTATTTCATAAATTTATACCAATTGTCATACTTTTAATGAGAATTCTTAATATCTTCTGTATATTATGAGTTTGCTTTCAAAAATATGATTTTATTCTGTGCTGTAATAAGTGGCATTTATTGACAGAAGATCAATTTTAATATCTCTCAGATGGGCCATCTTACTCTGGAAGACTATCAGATCTGGAGTGTGAAAAATGTTCTTGCCAATGAGTTTTTGAATCTCCTCTTCCAGGTATGTGTAAGGCAAATGAGACATTTGGGAAGGGGAATGGTACTAGTAATTCTGTATCTTCTGCCATGTGCCTATGTTAGCACATTCAGGCAGCAAAACCATGTCTTACAGAAACACATAACTACATATCTTGAATTTAATAGTAATTATTTTCATTTCTTTTGTATTTTCTCTTTTTTGTTAAAACACCTCTAAAGGTCATAATGGATTGTTATGTTTATATTTCTTAAAATTTTCCTTTTTTTTGGTTTTTTGAGACAGGGTTTCTCCGTGTAACAGAGCCCTAGCTGTTCTCACTTTGTAGACCAGGCTGGCCTTGAACTCACAGAGATCCACCTGCCTCTGCCTCATGTGCTGCCACACCTGGCATATTTTCCATTTTTAATAAAGGATAATTTGCATATGGATAACAACTGTGGGAATAAATGGAAATTGGTTTCTTCTTGACAAGTGATATCTAATATTATAGATATGCAATATACACTACTCTGCTATTGGAGATTTGGAAGTTGGCCTTCACTAAAAAAAAGTTAAGCTGGGCGGTGGTGGCGCACGCCTTTAATCCCAGCACTTGGGAGGCAGAGGCAGGCGGATCAATGTGAGTTCGAGGCCAGCCTGGTCTACAAAGTGAGTCCAGGACAGCCAAGAATACACAGAGAAACCCTGTCTCGAAAAACCAAAAAAAAAAAAAAAAAAAGTTAAAACCCACACCACAACTATGTTAAAATTTCTTCAGATATTGCATAATCCAGCCGGCGTGGTGGCACATGGGAGACAGAAGCAGGCAGATCTCTGTGAGTTTGAGGCCAGTCTGGTCTACAGAGTAAGTTCAAGACAGCCAGGGCTACACAAAGAAACCCTGTCTTGAAAAACCAAAATCAAAAAAAGATAATTCACCAGTTAAACCATTGTTAATTCAGATTCTCACCTAAAAAGTAGATTTCATGTAAATAACATAAAATATTATATAGTCTAGTCATCAGCATCCCTAGTAAAGTTGGATTATCCTTTTGTTTTTCCCTAGGTATGTCACATAGTTCTGGGGTTAAGACCAGCTACTCCAGAAGAAGAAGGACAAATTATTAGGTAACATTATCATTTCTCTCTGTATATTTTATTATATATTTGAAATTTCTAACCCTGAAATACACAACAGTTTATCTTGCTTTAATTATTACAGTAAAGCTGTTTTTAAAAATGTAGAGGCTGGCATGGTGGCTCACGCCTTTAATCCAAGCACTTGGGAGGCAGAGGCAAGTGAATCTCTGTGAATTGAATGAGTTCCAGGACAGTTATATAGAGAGACCCTTTCTCAAAAAAAGAAAAGAAAAAAGCCAGGCATGGTGGTACACTCCTTAAATCCTAATTCCCAGCACTAGGCAGGCAGAGGTAGGTGGATTTATGAGTTGGAAGCCATCCTACTCGACCAGTGCGTTCCAGGACAGCCAGGGCTACACAGAGAATCCCTGACTCAAAAAACAAAAATTACAAGTAGAAATATTTTTGTTAAGTTATATTCCTGTCAGGTAGATGGTGGTGGTGCATACCTTCAGTCTCAGCTCTTGAAAGGCAAGAGGCAGGCTAATCTCTGAGACTTTGAGCTCAGCCTGGTCTACAGATCGAGTTCCAGACAGCCAGGGCTACAAAGAGAAACCCTGTCTCGAAAAACAAACAAACAAGCAAACAGTCTTCCTAGCTAAGGAACTAGATTAATTTAAAAATCAAAATATGTTTACCATTAAAATTATACTGGGCTGGGGATGTTTCTCAGCAGTAGAAAACTTACAGTGTAATGAAATTACTGAAAGAATTTTCAGAGCAGCAAGAAAAAAGCAATTTGTTGAGCTGGGTATGGTGGCACGTGTCTTTAATCCCATCACTGGGGAGGTAGAGGCAGGCGGATCTCTGTGAGTTTGTGAGTTCGAGGTCAGCCTGGTCTACATAATCGAGTCCAGGACAACCAGGACTACACAGAGAAATTCTGTCTCAAAAAAGTAAAAAAAAAGCCGGGCGGTGGTGGCGCACGCCTTTAATCCCAGCACTTGGGAGGCAGAGGCAGGCGGATCTTTGCGAGTTCGAGGCCAGCCTGGTCTACAAAGCGAGTCCAGGACAGCCAGAGCTGTTAAACAGAGAAACCCTGTCTCGAAAAACCAAAAAAAAAAGTAAAAAAAAAGCGAATTGTCCTAATGGGAAAACCTCAAGAAGCCTCAAGAAGAGTAGCCAACTTTTCCATCAAAAAATATAGCATCCAGAATTAAGAAGGTTAGAAGAAAAAGAAAAAAAACAACTACGAATTTTATATCCAACAAAACTCTCTTTGAAATGATTGGGGCAGGAGTGGGGGGGAGATAAAAGGACTGGGAAGGTAGGAAGGAAAAAGAAATCATTTAGATTTTGCACTTGATTTTTAGATGTGACTCCAAAAGCATTCACTTACAAAGAAACTTAAATCTAAACACAAACACAATCTAAAACTTCTGTATATGGAAGACAACCTACAAAATCAAAGTCAATATTAACAAACTATATATCTCGTAAGTCTTTAATAACCAGAATGTACAAACAACTGCTACAACTCAACAACAAAAAGATGGCTGATTAAAACATAGAGAATAGGCAGCACCCTTAGCAGTTGCCACCACAGGAGACAGTCAGTGTGTAGGGAAATACCGTATGAGGCAAATGACATCTCTGCTTAACAACAACCCCTTGTCCACTATCACTGACTAATCACTGACTGGATTTCTGAAGTCCTGGGTTCTATATGTTGAACCCACATGAAAACTCAGACTTACATTGTTCTGGTTTCTACACATGCATAAGGTGTATATTTTTTACATTGTACATGTTTACATGTACAATGTTTGCATTTTTGTTATTTTTTAAATTTACTTTTGTTAGTACACACAACAACAACAACAATAATGATGAAATCTTGAAATTTTCTCAGGGGAGGAAAATGAGAACAGTAACTTGTCTCAAATGTCTTAGAGTAGTTTAAGTATAACTAGTCTCAAGTATATTTTTAAAACAAGACAATCCATGTTATAATCAATTATAACAAGAATCCTTGCAGCTGGATTTTACATCTGATATCAATCTCAATTTTTATTTAAAGAACTATATGTAACATGCTTTTTTGACTTTAATCAATATAGTTTTTTCCCCTAACTACATAATGGGTCATTATAAAACTTATTAATGTGTCTTCAGCTATTCCACTTGATATATATCTTTATTTTGAATGTTATTCATATAATACATGTCTGTGTGAGAGATTCCTAAAGAGATAGAGAACTACAAATAGTTAAATGACGTTTCTATTGCATTGATGGATGTGCTTTTCCATCAGAAATAATCAAATGGTCTTTAGGCACATGGAAAGATGAGCAATATAATTAGTTGTTAAGGGAATAAAATCAAGACCACAGTGAAATTCTGGTTCTTACCCACTAGGATGGTTTTACATATTTGTTATTTTTTAGTTTATTTTGCTAGCATACAAAGAGGTAGGTTATATGGTATTTTTCTTTTCTTTTTTTTTTAACTTTTTCTTGATTCTTTGTGAGTTTCACATTATGCATCCCAGTCTCACTCCTCTCCCTGCCCCTACTATCTGCCCTCTACCCTTGCAGCCTCTCCCCCAAAATAAGAAACACATAGACAAACAAAAAATAAAGCAAAGCAAAGAAAGCATCTCATTGTAGAAGCTGTAGTCTGTCACACAGTATTCCCTTCTGTCCACATGTCTTCACTTGTGAGTTCACTGCAATGAGTCATTGATCTAGTTCAAGGTTTCTGGCTTCTGTGACATCATCAATATGGGATCCTCACCAGGACTCCTCCCTGTTATCCTGTTTTCCTGTGTCATGAGGACTGGCCCTTTCACATGCCTGAACAGTTCACAGATGATGTTGATTTTAGGGTGAACCAACTCAAAACCCTAGATCTGGCCCAGGAAGTAGCTGAACCCCACTCCCCTTCCTGTTCTCTCTTATCCATACCACCCAGGCCAAGCTCTGCAGCACTGCTCTGTACCCATACCTCCAGAGCCAGCTCCACTGTGCTGCCCAAAGTATGGAAGCCACTCTCCCAGGTGCTGCAGCCAGCAAGGGTTATTATGGTATTTTTCAAACAAAATTTTTACTACATCTTATTATTGTGAGGAAGGTAATGTGATGGGGCATGTGTGGCAATCAGAGGACAACTTACAGAAGTCTTTTTTTCTTCCATCAAATAGGTCAGTCACTGTTTTAGTTACTTTTCTATTGCCATGAGAAAACACCATGACCAAGGCAATTTATGGAAGCACTTAACAGGGAACTCGCTTACAGTGTCACAGGATTAGTTGGTGATCATCTTGTCAAGGAGCTTGGTGGCAGACAGGCATGGTGCTTGAGCGGTAGCTAACAGCTTACATCTTGATCCTCAGGCAGCAAGTAGAAAAAGGGAGAAAGAGTGATCCTGGTGTAGACTTTTCAAATCTCCAAGCCCATCCCCAGTGATGTACCACATCCAATAATTCCATTAACCAGGGACCAAGCATTCAAACATAATGAGCCTGCGGAAGCCAATTCTTATTCAAACCACTGCGGAAGCCAATTCTTATTCAAACCATCAGTCACCCATTGGCTAGAGTGCTGGCCCGCAAACTCCAGGAATCTGCCTGTTTTATACACCCTTTGTGCTTGGATTTTAGGCTTGCACTACAGCACCTGGCTTTTCCATAGTGCTGGGGATCCGAAGTCCAGTCCGTGTCCTTGTCCTTGTATGTTAAGTACTTTACCCACTGAGCTCTCTTCCAGCTCCTAAACTGTTTGTGAATGGTGTTTCATAGTGACTTATGACTATTTAGACTGACTTACTGGTGAAACAGTGTTCTACTGCACTAATTGAGGTGGTGGCCATCTCTACTGTGTGCATTTTTTATTTGTTTTGTTCTTCTGTTTTGAAATTTCTAATGAAAGAGAAAAAATTTCTAGTGATAAATTGAAGGTTTGCCTTTAGTTTCACAAAATTTCTTTTCATGTATTGGATTTCTTTTGTATATGCAGAGGATGGTTAGAGCGAGAAAGCAGGTATGGTCTGCAGCCAGGACACAATTGGTTTATCATCTCTATGCAGTGGTGGCACCAGTGGAAAGAATATGTCAAATATGTGAGTTAAATTTTTATACATATGCATTTCAGTTAGAGTTTCAACTCTGTCATAGTGTGGAACTAATATCCAGTAATAAAATGTGCCAATGTTGACCAAGATTTAAAGGGGGAAGGAAATGAGTGTTTATGCAAATTGATATGGGGGAGGCTCAGTGTATGCATTTCTACACAAATTTCTTCCTTTGTCACCAACCCTACAAAAAAAGGTAGTGCCTATTTATGTCGTGCGAGCGCACACACACACAGACACATATACACTGTTTATCTCATCTAATTCTCACATATCTGTGAGGAAGACAATTATATTCATTTTACCTGTGAGGAATTTGTTGCTAAGAGAAAAAGAAACCTAGATATCTTGCTCAGTGAAGACCTAGGATCCTTCACTTTTTCCATTAAAGAAATTGAGGGAGCAGTTGGGTCAAGATGTCCCATACCTTTAATCCCATCATTTGGGAGACAGAGGCTGGTGGATCTCTGTTAGTTCTAGGCCAGCCTAGTCTACTAGGGAGTTCTAGGACAGCTTGTACTACATAGACCTTGTCTCAGAAAACCAAAACACAAGTTAGTTGCTCATTCTTTTAATCCCATCACTCAGGAGGCAAAGGCAGGTCGATCTCTAGTTTGAGGACAGCTTGATCTACAGAGCATTTTCCAGCACATCCAGGACTACAGAGGGAAACTGTGTCTCAAACAAGCATCAAACAAGCAAACAAACAAAAAACCAAAATAAAGTTAAAATTGGAGGAAATTAATAAAAAGTTTTAATTTCGTTTTTTTAATAATTTATTTTTTATTTCTTCAAGTTACATCTCAATCACAATCTCCTCCCTACTCCCCCCAGAAGTTTTAATTTCTTATTCAATAGACTTCATTTTAGCTGTGCATGATGACTCACTCGTATAACCCTGCACTTAGGAAGTGAATCTTGCTTTGACTTGGTTTTCTGTTTTGAGGGTTGAACTTTACTGCCTCACACACAGTAGGCAAGAATACTACCACTCAGCTACACTTCTAGCTCTTGGGTTTCCCAATATAAAACATATTAACGACAAACATGGACTGTAGTCTCTGAAGGAATCCCGAAGACTTCAGGCACCTGTTGGCAGATAATGTTGAATGTAATAGTCAAATGAGAATATTAAGGTTAAGTCAGCAGTATTTATTTTGAAACACTGGTTTTGGTCTTTATAGTTTACCCTTAGAATAAAATGGTATTAATGTCTTACTGAATGTAGATTCAAAGAATAACTTACTTTCTTAAATGTGTTACTTTAAATTTTCTGTAGGAGCATGATAGAGGGCTTAAACACTTCCCTTATGAAATGAATTGACAAGATTATATGAATCTATGTTCATGCCTGTCAGAATTCTTTTGTGTATAAAGGAATCAAAGGAGTGTAGTAGGGGAACTGATTTACAAGGAGGAATTTACATATTCATCTCACCAGTCTTTTTCTTCAATCTAATTGTCTACTATATGTCTATGAAATGTCCTTTAAAATATACTTTTAAAATTAAGCCTATGGGTTGGAGAGATGGCTCAGAGTTTTAAGAGCACTTGCTGCTCTTCCAGAGGACTGAGGTTCTGTTCCCAGTACCCACATGGTGGCTCACAACAGTGTGTAACTCCATTCCTAGAGCATTCAGTGACCTCTTCTGTCCTCTACAGGCACTGCGGGTACATGGTGAACAGATTTACATGCAGGCACAACACCTATGCTCATAAAATTAAGGCTGTAGCCAGGCATGGTGGTACATGCCTATAATCCTAGTGCTTGAGAGGTAGAAACAGAAGGATCAGTAATACAAGGTCATTCTTGGCTACATTAGCAAATTTGAGATCAGCCTGGACTGCTCAAAACCTTATCTCAGAAAATCCAAAAGACCAAAAATAATCATTGCTAATAGACCAGGCATTATGATGCATGCCTGTAATCTCAGCTTTTTATAGGCAAAAGCAGGAAGATGAACACCAAGTCACAACTTAATTGATGGTTTGTTTAGATATTGATCATTATTAATGTCTTTCTTGTCTTTGATCTGTAAGAAAGATTGTCTCAACTCATCTACATGTGTAAATAATTTTTCAGTAATAAGGAATAAGAGACCAAATAAAATAACATAAGGAATCCCAGGGTGGGCTACATAGTGAGACTGCACTCAAAAAAAAGGAAAAAAAGGAAGGAAGGAAGGAAGGAAAAGAAGAAGAAAAAAAGAAAATGTAGCTCTCGGGAGGCAGAGGCAGGCAGATCTCTGTGAGTTCAAGGCCAGCCTGGTCTACAAAGCAAGTCCAGGACAGCCAGAGCTCTGTTAAAGAAAGAAAACCTAACACTCAGGAGGCAAAGGCAGGCAGATCTCTGTGAGTTCAAGACTAGCCTGGTCTACAAAGTGAGTCCAGGAAACTCGGGGATACGCAGAGAAACCCTGCCTCAAAAAAGAAAAAAAAAAAAGAAGAAAAGAAAAAATGAAATACATCTATTAATTTCAGTAATTGCTAAATGAAGGACTCTAAATTCAGAGGGCATTTGCTTTCTTCATTTAAAAAATGTATATATTTAACTTTATGTGTATGTGTGCCTACTTACATGTCTATACATTGTGTGCATACCTCTTCCCAAGAAGGTCAGAACAGGCATCACTTTCCTAGGAACTGGACAGTTACAGATGGTTGTAAGCTCCCATGTGGGTGCTGGGAACTAAACTTGGGTCCTCTGGAGAAACAGCAAATGCTCTTAATCACTGAGCTATCTCTCTGCCCATCTTCAGGTTTTATATACATTTTTATAGTAATTTTTAAAAAATGTATATATGAAACCAATATATAAATATATATAATAGTAACCAATTTTTTCCTTGAAAAAATTTTATAGTAACCTTTAAAAAATGTATATAAAACCAATATATAAATATATATACAAAAAATAGTAACCAATTTTTTTTCCTTGAAACAGTCCCATGTTCAAGCTGGCCTGAAACCTTCAGGCCTCCTGCCTTTGCTTCCCATGTGTTGTAAGATTTTAGATGTATACATATGGATGCACAAACATGTGGGGTATAGAGCCAGATGTCAATATTGAGTGTCTCTGTCACTTTCCATTTTGTTTTTTGTTTGTTTGTTTTTGTATCATGAAGTTATTAATATATGATCTTTCAAGTGGTTTTTTTTTTTTTTTCGAGACAGGGTTTCTCTGTGTAGCCCTGGCTGTCCTGGGCTCAATTTGTAGACCAGGCTGGATTCGAACTCGCAAAGATCCGCCTGCCTCTGCCTCCCAAGTGCTGGGATTAAAGGCGTGCGCCACCACCGCCCGGCTTTTTTTTTGGTTTTTCAAGACAGGGTTTCTCTGTATAACAGCTCTGGCTGTCCTAGACTCACTTTGTAGACCAGGCTGGCCTCGAACTCACAGAGATCCGCCTACCTCTGCCTCCCAAGTGCTGGGATTAAAGGCGTGCGCCACCAACGCCCAGCTTCAAGTGGTTTTTTTTAATGTAAGCACTTAGTATTATGAAATTTCTTCTTAGAGCTGCCTTCATTGTATCTCAGATTCACATATGTTGTGCTGTCATTTTCACCAATTCTGGGAAGTTTATTTCTTTCTTGATTTCTGCCTTCATCCAGTTTTTATTGAATAGTTGTTTAGATTTCATGAATTTGTGTATTTTCTGCTATTTATATTGCTGTTGATATTCAACTTTAATCCACAGCAGTCAAATAAGATGCAGGATGTTATTTCAGTTTTCTTTCTTTTTTAAAATATTTGTTAATTATTTTATTTATTTATTTATTTTTGATATATTTTTTTTTGAGACAGAGTTTCTCTGTGTATCCCTGACTGTCCAGGATTCACTTTGTAGACCAGACTAGCCTTGAATTTACAGAGATCTGCTTGCCTCTGCCTCCAGAGTGCTGGGATTAAATATGTGAGCCATCACACCTGTCTGTTTCAGTTTTCTAATGTCCTACTATGTGATTGGCTTTGGAAAAAGTTCTTTGGGCTGCTGAGAAGAAAGTGTAGTGTTTAATGTCTGAGTGGAATATTCTGTAGATATTTGTTAGGTCCATTTGATATATGGTATTATTTAGCTCCAGAGTTTCTGTTTGGTTTTTGTCTTGGTGGCCTGTGTTGGAGAGAGTGGGGCATTGAAGTCAACCAATGTCACTGTGTTAGGTTCAATGTGTGATTTTAGATCTAGTGTTTCTTTTATGAAATTAGGTGTGTGTGTGTGTGTGTGTGTGTGTGTGTGTGTGTGTGTGTGTGTAAATGAATTGTTATATTCCCTTTGTGGATTTTTCTTTTAATGGGTATGTAGTGTTTTTCCCTAGTAAGTTCTGATTAGTTTTGGTTTGAAATCTATTTTATCAGATACCAAAATATCTATGCCTACTTGTTTCTTAGTTCCATTTGCTTGGATAGATGCTTTTCCCATCCTTTTTACTGTAAAGTAGTATCTGTCCTTGATGATGAGACATGTTTCTTGGAAGCAGAAGAAAGATGAATCCAATTTTTAAGCCAATATATGAGTCTTTGTCTTTTTGTTAGGGAATTGAGACTGTCGACATTGAGAGTTATTGTTGAACCTGTTTGTTAATTCCTGCTATTCTGCTGTTGTGCTGGTAGTGGTGTTTTCTTTTAGACCTCTCTTGGGTAAATGTTCTGAAATTATTCCTTTTGTGGTTTACCTTTTCTTCTTCAGACTATATAATATTCCTTTTGGTGTCCTCTGTACAGCTAACTTGGTAGACATAAATTTCTTAAATTTGTTATCATGAACTGTTCTTCTTTGATTGTGACTGCTTTGCTTTATGTAATAGTCAAGGCTGGCATCTCTGACCTTTCAGGGGTTGTTTATGTGGTATAGTCTTTCTCAGTATACTGATGAATGTGTGTATATATATATTATATAAATATATTGTGGGGATTGTGTATATATGTGTATACACATACTCATTCTTCCCTTAAGGAGATAAAATTGAATTATATAGTAAATGGCTTTAGCAACTCACACTGATAAGAAATAATTGATATTTATGATATATGTTGTTTTAAGATTAATTCTTTGAGGGGCCTGGAAAGGTGGTCCAACACTGACTTCTCTACGAGAGGATCTAGATTCAATTCCCGGGACCCACATGGTGATTTATAACTATCTGTAACTCCAGTTCCAGGCAATTCAACACCCTCCTATCTCCAAGGACACGTGTTACACACACACACACACACACACACACACACACACACACACACACACA
>CAJQZJ010001558.1:10986412-11085697 GCA_907164525.1 Lophiomys imhausi
ACACACACACACACACACACACACACACACACACACACACACACACAGAGGCATAGCACCCATTCACATAAAATACAAAAGAATAAGTTTTTAAAAATTAATCTTTTCATAACTACATACTTGTCAGATTATTAAATTTGGCTTCTTTATGGTTTTAGGATGCCAACCCTGTTGTAATTGAACCATCTGTTCTAAATGGAGGAAAATTTTCATTTGGAACAGCCACACATCCTATGGAGCAGGGAGAAGATAGAATCAGTAACAACCTCAGTTATGTGAATTCCACAGAAGAGAAATACTCAGACAACATTTCTTCTGCATCTGAAGCCTCTGAATCTACTGGAAGTGGTAAATATAGTATGGGTACCACGGGGCTCAATAATGTTCTTGACATAGTTCTTATGAAGCCCAGACTGTCCTTGAACTTGCTGTGTACCTGAGGAGGACCTCAGACTTCTGAAACTCCTGCCTTTACTTTCTAAGTACTGGGATTACAGGCATGCACTACCACACCATACTCATGATTATTCTTAGCTGAGTGTACTTTGTGGTTAGAGTATTGATTGGCATCAGGCTTCAATTAAAAGAAATGGTCAATTATAAAATGCTTGAAAGTATTACAACTTTGTAGGTAAACTCATAATCTGTCAATATGAAAGACTTTTCATTTTTCAGTAGTCAAGCCATATTGCTATTTAATCTACTTTGCCAATAAATTCAGTCTAGTGAAAACAGATTTTAAAAATAAGGGGCTAGAGAGATGGCTCAGCGGTTAAGAGCACTGGCTGCTCTTCCAAAGGACCCAGATTCAAATCCCAGCACCCACATGGCTGTTCACAGCTATCTGTAGTTGCCTGCCATGGTGGCATACACCTTTAATCCCAGCACTCAGGCGGCAGAGGCAGGTGGATCTCTGTGAGTTCAGGGATAGCCTGGTCTATAGAGTGAATCCAGGACACCCAGGGATACACAGAGAAACCCTGTCTGGAAGAACCAAAAAAGAAAGAAAGAAAAGAAAATTAGCCATTTCCAGAACTCTTTAACCATAAATACGCCTTCATTGGATTCAGGTCCTCACATCAAACTGGCTCAACACCTCAATCCAGAATTTTAGGGTTTATTTTCTTTAAATGCAACATATTAATAATGCTTTCCATAATTCCCTTTTGTCATTCCTACTCACCTAAGATTTAATATGTACTTATCAGGAAGATAATTTGATACTATTGTAATTCAACTAATTAAGAAGGATCCTTCTTAATTGCCAATAAAATAGCAAAACCTTCAAGCATATTCTGTCTTTATTTTCTTTTCTGACATTTTCTCCCTTTTTCTGTGGGAGTAGTAAGCAAACTGCACAGCTAGCATTTTCCTTTATTCTGTGTAGAGTCTACTGTTTCTCTTCACTGTTTGGCACTACAGAAATCATTTAACAGTCCTAGAAGTATTGTGATCTTCTTTAACACAACATTTCATTCCCATATTTTCTCTCCCATCTCCCTTTCCTTTTCCATACACTTTTCATGCTAAGAGTTGAGTCCAGAATATCAGATGTGCTAAACTTCATAGTCTACTATGAATAATAGCCTTAGCCCCCCTTCCAAAAGAAACAAAATTGCTTCTTAACCCTGTCTTGTTTCTGTATGATGTGATTTTACTATATAGCATTGTTACCCACAGGATGAGTGGTAATATCACAAGTAGAAGTTTACAAAAGCATTTGATAAGTAGAATGTTTACCAAAGATTAACATGTAGTTGACAGTGAAATATCTTAAAGTACTATCAGGATCAAATTCTGCCATTATTAATCATTTTTCTCTGTGTATTCCTATTATAAAGATCATGACTTCCTTTTTTTTTTCCTCCCACACATGGTTTCTCTGTGTAACCCTCGCTGTCCTGGACTCACTCTGTAGACCAGGCTGGCCTTAAATCACAGAGGTTCATTTGCCTACCTGCCTCTGCCTCCCAAGTGCTGGGATTAAAGGTATGCACCATCACACTCAGCAATTACAGACAACTGTGAACTGCCATGTGTATTCTGGGATTTGAACCTGGGTCCTTTGGGACAGTAGCCAGTGCTCTTAACTGCTGAGCCATCTCTCCAGCCCTAAATAGATATATTAAGAAAATAGGTACTAGCCAGGCAGTGGTGACGCACACCTTTAATCCCATCACTCAGGAGGTATAGACAGGCAGATCTCTGTGAGTTCGAGGACAACCCAGGCTACACAGAGAAACCCTGTCTCAAAACCAAAACAAGAAAATACGCACTGAATGTGGTGGCACATGAACCCCTTTAAAGGTAATAGGAGGTCGGTGTATTTCTGAGTTGAAGGCCAGCCTGGTCTACATAATGTTAGTGCCAGACTAGCCAGAGATACATAGTGACAGATTGTATTAGAAAAAGGGAGAAGAGGAAGAGAGGTTTCGAGGCTTCCTAATGCTGTTTTCTGCCAAGAATATTTGCAGTAGAATAATTTTAGGGAATGTGAAAGCACAGCTACTTGATCGGCCTTCCTCCCTCCCTCCCTCCCTCCCTCCCTCCCTCCCTCCCTCCCTCCTTCCTTCCTTCCTTGCCTTCCTTCCCTTCCTTCCCTTCCTTCCTTCTTTCCTGTCAGGAGATCTGTAATTCTTGTATGGTATTCTAATCCTATTACTGTCTTTTGTCTAGAAGAGAATACATCGGTCCTTCCTATCTTTTATTTTATTTTTGCATTTGTATTTATCAAAATGTAAAACTTTAATGACATACCAGGATAATAGCATTAACATAATATATTGACATCTGAGCTTGTATTGTCAAACCTATGTATTTATAAAACTAAAAATAAAAAACTCCATCATTATTGTTTTGTTTTGTTTCCTTATAGGCTTTCTGTATTCTGCCACACCAGGGGCAGATATGTGCTTTGCAAGGCAACATAATACTTCTGACAATAACAATCAGTGTTTGCTAGGAGCCAATGGGAATATCCTTTTGCACCTTAATCCTCAGAAGCCAGGAGCTATTGATAACCAGCCACTAGTAACTCAAGAGCCAGTAAAGGTAGGTGTTTGACATCAAACCTTCAAATCGTTCTCTTCCAGGTAGCCATTAAATTTCAGAGGTTTTAGCACAAAGAAAGCATTGTAGTTCATCTAACTTAGCCTGTTGTAGGTGTGATGTCTTCTCATAGGATATCTCTGTACAAGAGAATATACTATGTAGCCCTGGATGTCCTGGAACTTGCTATGTAGACGGGCTTACCTAGAACTCAGAGAGATCCACCTGCCTCTGGCTCTTAAGTGCTAGCACTAAATGCATGTGTGGCCATACCCAGCCCCAGAGTTCCCTTTCTTAAATAGTTCATTGGAAAGGAAAACCTACAAATCTCTGAGAAAATCCCATTTTCTGGGCTGGATATGTAGCTCAGCAGCAGTAACCTTGTTTACAGTACAGGATCCACCAAAAATCAAAGAAGAAAAAAAATTAAATTTCCAGCAATATGAAACTAAGAAGTAACATGAATTTGTTCTATGTCTAGATTTTTTTTGTTATACAAGAGACTGTAATATTAAAAGTCAGTACTTAGATTTCATTCTTTCTAAGGCTACATCATTAACACTGGAAGGAGGACGATTAAAACGAACCCCACAGCTAATCCATGGACGAGACTATGAAATGGTCCCAGAGCCTGTGTGGAGAGCACTTTATCATTGGTATGGAGCAAACCTGGCCCTCCCTAGACCAGTAAGTATAACTGATCGTGCCAGTCATAGTAGAGTGTGTGCTTGTGTGTTGTATGAAGGCCAAGGGTTGATATTTACTTCCCTGGGAATTTTCCTAGTCACAATTGAGTTACTTTATGGTAGCATAGTACTTCAAACCTATTCAAATTAGTTGAACAAAAACTATAGATTCACTGGGTGTGGTAGTGCACACCTTTAATCCCAGCACTCAGGAGGCAGAGCCAGGTGCATCTCTTGTGAGTTCAAGGCCAGCCTGGTCTATAGAGTGAGTTCCAGAATAGCCAGGGCTACACAGAGAAACTCTGTCTTGAAAAACAAACTAAAACAAAACAAAACTATAGATTCTTTACATCTTATTTATTCAATTAGTATTTAGTTAATATTTAAAGTTTTGGAAGGGTATTAAAATACAACTATATAGCTGGGGGGGGGGGCGTGAATGCCTTTAATCCCAGCACTTGAAAGCAGAGGCAGGTAGATCTCTGTGAGTTTGAGGCCAGCCTGGTCTACAGAACGAGTTCCAGGACAGCCAAAGCTACTTAGAGAGGTCTGTCTAGAAAACCAAAAAACAAACACGCAAACAAAATATATATATTATTTTCCTCTATTCGTTTTCCTCCCTCTTAATCCTCTCACCACCATCTACTCCATCTCAATTTCTTGGCCTCTTCCTCCCCAGTTGTGATTTACAGATATGCAAGTACACACTTAAGTGAACACACATACGCATGCACTCACTCACATACAACCTGCTAAGTACATTTAACATTGCATGTACATGATTTCAAGGCTGACCACTTAGAATCAAATAACCAATTAGAGACCTCCTTCATGGTGGTCCCTCTTTTAGCATGGCTTTGTTACCTGTAGTTCTTTTGTCTAAGAGTGGGGCTGCTTGAGTTTTTCTCCTTCCATGTTAGCATGTCTTGATGTTGTCCTTAGTCAGGTCTTGTTTAGGCAGCCTTATTGTTGAGATATCATGGATAAGACTTCCTTGAACAGTTGTGATTTTTTTGTTATGGTCTGTCTGTTTTGAAGAGAAGCTTTGAGGGTTAGATGCTACATTATTTACACCTGAGGTTTGGAGTTGGGTTTTTTGTTGTTGTTTTTGGTTTGGGTTTTTTTTTTAATGATTTATTTCTTTTTTTATGTGCATTGGTGTTTTGCCTGCATGTATATCTGTGTAAAGGAATCAGATGCTCTAAAACTGGAGTTAAAGATAGTTGTGAACACCATGTGGGTACTGAGAAGTGAACCTGGGTCTTATGGAAGAGCAGCCAGTGCTCTTAACCACTGATCCATCTCTCTAGCACCACCCACCCTACCCCCTTTTAACTCTTAATTATGCTTTTAAATGATAGGTGGGATGGAATTGTCCACAAATTCTAACTGTGAAAGATTTATTTAGGAGCAGAAATGAGCATATTCAAATCTATGTAACTTAAATGTATTAGTAAGCTACTAAAATATAGGGAGTGAACTTACTGAATATTTTAAAATTAGTGTCAGAGCTTAGCATGGTGACATATGTCTATAATACCAATACTTAAGATCATAGGTTCAGGGCAGCCTGCTATATAGAGCAACACTGTCTTTAAGAGAACTTTAGGTTAAAGACTAGAAAGATTATTCAATGGTTAGAGTACTGGCTGATCTGGCAGAAGAACTTGGTTTTGCTTCCTAGCACAAACATAGTGGCCTACATCTATCTGACACTTAAGTTCCAAGGAGTCTGACAACCTCTTCTGGCCTCTGTGGGCACCAGGCACCCATGTAGTAAGCATATATTTATGTAAGCAAAAAGCCCATACAAGGGAGGCTGGAGAGATTGCTCAGTGGTTAAGAGCACTGACTATTCTTCCAGAGGACCCGGGTTCAGTTCCAGGCAATCACATGGCAGCTCACAACTGTCTCTGAGTCCAAGATCTGACACCCTCACACAGACATACATGCAAGTAAAATACCAATGCACATAAAATAATAAGTAAATTAAAGGGGGGGGGGTCCTGGAGAGATGGCTCAGCGGTTAAGAGCACTGGCTAATGCTCTTCCAAAGGTCCTGAGTTCAATTCCCAGCAACCACATGGTGGCTCACAACCACCCACAATGTGATCTGATGCCCTCTTTTGGCTGCAGGTGTAGATGCAGATAGAGCACTCATATATATAAAATAAATAAATCTTTAAAAAAAGAAAAGAAAAAAAAAGAGTTCCAGTCTTCCTACTATCCCCTTCCTCCCATTTATACTAAAAAAAAAAAAAAAAGCCCATACACACATGGAGGGTGGAGTGGATGGCTTAGTGGTGAAGAGCATTGCTCTTCTAGAGGACCTGGGTTTGATTCCCAAACACTCGTATGACTCTTGTGGTCAAGGGCATTTTACTCATGTGGTGAGCAAATATACACCCATACACACAAAATAATAATTAAAAAATGATATGTTCTGGGCTGGAGAGGTGGCTCAGAGGTTAAGAGCACTGGCTGTTCTTCCAGAGGTCCTGAGTTCAATTCCCAGCAACCACATGGTGGCTCACAGCCATCTACATTGAGATCTGCTGCCCGGGCATATATGTAGAGCAAATACTGTATACAAAACAAACAAACAAACAAATAAATAAATAAATAAATAAATGTATGTATGTATGTATGTTAAAAAATGTTTGTATTAAAAAAAAATGATATGTTGGTTGGGCTGAGAACAGGGTCTTTTTACATAGCCCTGTCTGGCCTGGGTAGAACAGGCTGTCCTCTAACTCAACAGTTATATACCTTCCTCTGCCTCCTGAGTACTCGAATTAAAGATATGTGCTATCACACCTGACTTAGAAAACTTTTTTAAAGGAATGCACCAATATATTATATATTAATTTAAAAAAAAGGATAGCCAGGACTATTACACAGAGAAACCTTATCTCGGGGGAAAAAAATCCAACATATTCAGAAAATAAAAATAATCTCCAAAAAAGTACCAAAAGTGGCTTGAGAAATGGTTCAGAGTTTAGAAGCACTTCTTTCAGAAGACTGGGTTTGGTTCCTGTAACCACATGGCAGATCATGGAGACCATCTGTGTCTCCAGTTCCAGGGGATTTAGTGCCCTTTTCTGGCCGATGCAGGCTGTAGGCAGGTGTGGTACACACACATACAGGCAAACAAAACACTCATATGCGTAAGTAAATCTATAAAACATTTTAATAGAACCTTAAGTTTGATTAAAAGGGGTTTGTTTCTTTTAGAGTCATCACTACTATTTTATCTTTCACAAAAATAGGTCATCAAGAATAGCAAGACAGATATCCCAGAACTTGAATTATTTCCTCGATATCTTCTCTTCCTTCGACAGCAGCCTGCAACACGGACACAGCAGTCTAACATCTGGGTGAATATGGGTATGATGAGCCTGAGAATGTTTCCTCAGCATTTGCCCAGAGGTAATTTAAGAATGCAGCAAGAATGCCATGCATTTCCTTAAAAATAAATTGAAAATCACATTGCTCAAAATTTGGTACCACTGTGCTAATATATGCCATCTGCTTTCATACAGAATCAGTAAATCACTTGTGAGCTTATATCTGTGATCATGCACAAGATTGGATGGGGATAGAGGCAAACTTTTAGGAGCAAACTAAGAAGGATTATTTTCCTATTTTAGTTCATAAGCTTGTGAAAATAACATTTAGAATAGATTTACAGGACCAGGAGTGGCACCACATGCCATTAAACCCAGCACTGGGGAGGCAGAGTAGGCAATGATATGAGTTCAAAGCCAGTCAGGTCTATGGAGAGAGTCCAGGACAGCCAAGGCTGTTACAAAAAGAAACCCATCTCAGAAAAAAAAAAAAAGAATATGTTTTACATCCTTTTGTTTTGTTTTGTTTTTGAAGTAAGCTATTGTAAATTGTAGTTAGGCCTAAATGGAAGTTAACTGATCATTGACTGACTGCTCTTTTTAACCCCACTCAAATATATTGAAGTAATCCCTTCTGAGTTAGTTTTGTTTTGACAAAATGAGAAATATTTCTCATGTTCTAAGAACATTTTTAAGAGACATAATACAGAGAAAATAGATATATTTCAAAATGAAAATGATACATTTGCTTTGATTTTTTTTCAGAGGTTTTGTTGTGTTTTGGTTTTTTTTGTTTGTTTGTTTAGTTTTTGTTTTTTCTTTTATTTTCTTTTTTGGTAGTGTTGGTACATAATAAACCCAGGGCCTTTTCTATGCTGGATATATGCTTTATCATTTAGTCACATCCTCAGCCCAATATTGTCGCTTTGAAAAATGCCAGACTCTCAACAAAGGAAGGAAAACCCCAAATCTATCAAGTTCTCTCTCTCTCTCTCTCCCCCTCTCCCTCTCCCTCTCCCCTCCCTCTTTCTCTCTCTCTCTCAGCCAGATCTGATGGCACACACATTGAATTTCAGCACTTGGGAGGCAGAGGAAGGTGGATCTACGTGAGTTGGAAGCCAGCCTGGTCTATATACCAAGTTCCAGGCCACTCTGTCCCAAAATAGATAGGAGGTAGGTAGGTATATATAGGTAGATAGATAAATAGATAGATCCCCTTATTATATAACAAGCATAAGGTTCCCCTTTGATTCCAAGCTAAAGTTTTATTGATGGAGAATACTTGTGTACTTTTCCCTTGCAAATATTTGAAATTATTCTTCAGTAATAAAAAAAGTAATAAATTTGTGAGTAGATGACTCCGTAGGTAAAAACACTTGCCACCAAGCCTGACAACCTGAGTTTGATCCCAGACCCACACAATGAAAGGAGAAAACTAACTTGTACATTTGTTCTCTGACTTTCACATGCATACCTGGTGCACTTGAATACACAAAGGCACTTACCAAACAAATAAATGTAAAATAATGTTTTCATTCATCAATTCACAAAGTTGCAGGCTTTGTTTAATATTGTTAGAATGTTATAACTGTCTCTAAACCTAGACTACCACCTCTGTTTATCCTTTGAATTTGAACAAGGTTATTTTCCTTAAAGGTTACATTTCAGGCCTGGAGAGATGGCTTATGGTTAAAAGCATTTGTTTCTTTTGCAGAGGACCCAGGTTCAGTTCCCAGCACACACATGGTGCCTCACAACCATCCTTAATTCCATTTCTCACGGATCTGGCACCTCTTCTAACCTCCGTAGATACCTGACACACATACATATATACATACAGGTAAAAACACTTGTACACATAAAGTAAAAATTAATAAAATATTTTTAAAGACTATATTCAATTAGTATTATATAAAGATGATTTCACATACTGTTTGGTAACAATTAGAACAAAACAGTGTTCACTATCTAACCAAACTTTGTTTTGGGGAAAACTGTCAAAATCAAGGAACAGTGAAATAGAATCTTTATGCCACAATCTTGATTTAACTTTCTGGTAAATAGAAATGTTAGCATATCTTTCATGGCACCCATAGCATGTCTTTTTTGATTCTTTTTGAAAGATAACATGAGAGGCAAGATGTGTTGTTGCATTTTTAGTAAGTATTTGTAACTCTTGTGCTGATCCTAGATTTTTGCTACTTCTGTAAGTTCCTGATTTGCTGATTCTCTTCAAAAGCAAAAAATTATGCATAAGTGGCTGCCTGCTTAATGAGATAAACTGTATAGATGCTAGAACTCAGGCTTTCTTTCTGTGGCCTAGGACAGTGGAGACTGGCTGGGGCACTGTGCTTGCTAGTGCTTCCATATCCTAGAATGGGATAGTTCTGATGCTCCAGATGTTTCTTAATTTGACATTTTTATTCCTAATTATGAAATCAATCATTAATCATTTTGAATTTCATAAAACTACTTTCTTGCTGTAATCTTAAAACTAATCCTCTAATGTATAATTGGAGAAATCTGTTCTTTTGTTTTAAGGGTTACTCTTTGCTTGCTAATAGACAAAGATTTGATTTCCTAAATGTTAAAAAATCATGGTTGAGTTTTGTTCTGCTATGTATAATATGCTTACTGGTCAAATACTCAGTTATTACCTCTATTCAGTAGGCTTTTAAAAACTACTCCTTTTGCCATGTGTGGTAGCACACCCCTTTAATCCCAGCACTCAGAGGCAGACAGATCTCTTGTGAGTTCAAGACCAGCCTCGTTTACAGAGTGAGTCCAGGACAGTCATGGATACATACAGAAACCCTGTCTTGAAAACAAAACAGAAATTACTCCATTCACATTAAGAAATATGCAAAACTTTTCCATGGCTGTGATAACTGAGATAGGTTGTCATTGTTCCTTAGATGGCTTTTCAGCCTGTCTCAGGTGAATGAGTTTCTTCTTGGAAGCTCTTAAAAAGAAAATGATAGTTAATAAGTAAAGACTCACTAAAAACTTATTTCATGGGGGAATAAAACATTACTGAATGGATAAAAAAATGACCCAGAATATAAACATGCACTCCATCAGGACTATGTTGACATATGTTAAGTTTCTATTTTTGTTTGAAGTTGCTTAACAAAATCTAGCCTCCTATAGGCAGAGATAACTATTATAAACTACAGATTTTGTCTAGATTTTTGACTAAGTAGTTGACCAGTATTTAATGTATCTACAACCTGTCTTTGATTTCCATAACGCCTTGTCATTTTATCCCTTCATGTTCTAACTGTACTCAGAGTTAGTATATTTTGTGTGTGTGTGTGTTTATGTATATATATAAAATAAAGTCCTCAGATCAGCCCCCCTAACAGCCTGAAAGACAACTGGGACACCAGTCTGTTTCTTTCTACTTTGAGCACATTAGTAATAATAGGTCATTGTGTTGCTGTCATATTGGGTAGGCACACTAGATGATTTCCTCCTATTTTCAACAGAATAATTGTTTAGTCAGAAAAACCTCTTGTCCTCTTGTCCTTGTTTAATCCCAGCACTCAGGAGGCAGAGGCAGGTGGATCTCTGAGTTGGAGGCCAGTCTGGACTACAGAGTGAGTTCCAGGACAGCCAAAGCTACACAGAGAAATTCTGTCTCAACCAAATACATACATACATCCAGTCTGGCCACTATAACCTGTACCAATTTCTTTTATGTATGACTGCTACCATATAAATGGGCCACTCAGTGACAAAGCGTGATTGGGATTAGTAATTCTGTTTTAAGAACTAGATGAAATGAACTCAGTTAACTGTGGAATTGAAATTCCAGTCTGCTTCAGTCACCCTCAGATTTTCCAGTTCTGGGCATTAAATCCAGGTTTTTTGCATGTGCTGAGGAAGCACTTTACTCCTGAGCTAAATCCCCAGCCCCTCCCCATTCTTAAGGAGAACTTTATTGCATTTTGCTACTGAGTGGGTCCAAACTGAAGATAGACATGTACTGATAACAATTTTTTTGTTCTATCTGCATGTATGCCTCTATGCCAGAAAAGGGCACTAGTTCTCATTATAGATGGTTATGAGCCACCATGTGGTTGCTGGGAATTGAACTCAGGACCCCTGGAAGAGCAGACAGTGCTCTTAACCTCTGAGCCATCTCTCTAGCCCTGATAACAATTTTTCATCAGTATGTTCCCATTCTTGGGATCCAAATATGTCAGTTAGTTGGATCTCTATGCTTTTATTTGTATTCTTTCAGAATTGAGGCTTTAAGATACTTGGGTCTCGCCGGGCGGTGGTGGCGCACGCCTTTAATCCCAGCACTTGGGAGGCAGAGGCAGGCGGATCACTGTGAGTTCGAGGCCAGCCTGGTCTACAAAGTGAGTCCAGGACAGCCAAGGAAACACAGAGAAACCCTGTCTCGAAAAACCAAAAAAAAAAAAAAAAAAAAAAGATACTTGGGTCTCCTGTTTTCTCAAGCAGCCCCCCACTTTGTTGTTGTTGTTGGTTTTTTTTTTTTTGAGACAGTCTCATGTAGTTCAGACTGACCTTTATGTAGCTAATGATGACTCTGAACTCTTCTTAATCCTTTTGTACTAGGATTACCATGCCCATCCATGTCCAAGTTTTTCATAGTATTCTTCATTTATAAAATTATTAAACCTATACTTCTTATTTTTTGTCATTATTTCCTAAATTAGTATGGTCACCGTTGCTGAGGCCAGTGCTTTATGTTTGTCTATTTATTTTTTATGTCTCCTTTTTTCCTTATTATGATTACTATAACTATAGGAAATGTACCCTCTCCAAATGCGCCTCTAAAGCGGGTGTTAGCCTATACAGGCTGTTTTAGTAGAATGCAAACCATCAAGGAAATTCATGAATATCTGTCTCAAAGGCTTCGCATCAAAGAGGAAGATATGCGACTGTGGCTATACAATAGTGAGGTAAGAAGCATCTCAGAGTCATGAAAAGTGATGTTTGATCATAGTCCAGTGGTAGAGCACTTATCCCATATATACTAGGCTCTTGGTTTTAAAAAGTTAAATCTTATTGCATATATATGTAGTAGTTATGCTAATAGCCATGTCTGGGGTATCAGTGAAAACTTTAGACTTTTAAGTTGTTCATATATACAGGTGAACATTTGTCATCAGAGATCATAAAAGCAGTTGATCGACATGAGTAGTACCATCTTGTAAAGATTGCTGTTGCATTATAAAGTAACAGCAAATAGTTTTATTTATTTTATGTCATGTTTTACCTGTATGTATGTCTGCTACATGCCTGGTGCCCATGGAAGTCAGAAGAGATGGTCAGATTTCTGGAGTTATAGAGGGTTGTGAAGCACTGTATGGGTGAAGGAATGGAACTCTGGTCCTTTGCAAGGAAAAACAAGTGCTTTTAACTACTGAGCCATCCCTCTAACCCAACTTTTTATTTTTTTTTAAACTAAATAGATTTCTTGTTAGATTTATTTTGAAGTTTCTTATACACATTAAAAACCCAAGCAATACAAAGTACATAGTAAAAATTCATTTCCATCTCTCACCTTTATCTTCCACTCTCCTCAGAGGCAACATTATTAAATACTGCATGTTTTTCCCAGTATATTCAATATTGTTTGTACTCTGAATCTGGGTCAAAAGTATAGTTTTCCCAGATCTCTGTTCCTCTACTACATCATCCTTTCTTATGTCCTGCTTTAGTCACCATCGAGGGGCATACTTATATAGTAATTAAAGGGACAGTTTGTGTACCCAAAGGAAGGAAAATGTGGATACCAGCAGGTAAATTTGGTTGCAAGTTAGAAAGTTATATTGCTGGGAGTTAGATCCTGACTCTGCTACTTGTTAGCTGTGTAACTGAGGCAAGTCACTTAATGCTCTGTATCCCAGTTCTCACAAAAACAGAGGATGAAGATTTACTTTCTGCAAGTTCTGTGATCTCAGTTAACGTTGGTTTGGTCTTTGATGACCTATCTACTCTCTCCTCTCCACAAATTGCATACAATTTTGTTTCAACAACATGAGAACATTTGTAAAATGATAGAACACATCGTCATTCCTTCATTTTGTCACCTAAACTATTAAATATCTGTAACATGAATTATGTGAGTGCACAGTAATAGTAATTGTCATTTGTTTTTATTATTGTATTTGTTTCAAATTAACAAAACCACTCCCTCCTCTACAGAACTACTTAACTCTTCTGGATGATGAGGATCATAGGCTGGAATATTTGAAAATCCAGGATGAGCAGCACCTGGTAATTGAAGGTACAAAATGGAAATGTGCAATTGTGATGATGTATGTGGGAGAGGGTTTAGTTTTGTTACAGGTTTTTGATGGGTTTGTTTAGTTTTTATTTGTGTGTGTGTGTGTGTGTGTGCTTGTGAGACAGAGTCTCTTGTAGCCCAGGCTGACCTTGACTTCACAGAATAGATGAGGAAGACCTTTGACTTCTGATCCTCTTGCCTCTGCCTCCCAAATGATGGCATAGGTGCAGTTTAGTTTAGGGTATGATGTTACAGAGTTACTCACTAGGAATCTCAGAATTTTTCTCAAGATAGTTAGCATTATATTCTTCATGTTAAAGCAGACCCACTGAACTCCTAGTGTGTTTCCTACCACTAGATTGTTTCAAAAGAAGAATGGCCTGTCTATATGTAGCCTTAGGCTGACCAAGGAAGGAAAATGTGGGTGGCAACAGGTAAATTCAGTTGCAAATTGTGAAGTTTCATAAAATTTTCAGGCTACCACTTTGAGTTTGAGTGAAAATACCAACATTTTCCCCTCATACTGGGGATTGAATCTAGGATCACATGCATGTGAGTCATGCCACAAGTATGTTCCCAGCTGCTCTCTTAGACTTCCATTATCTATCAGCACCAAGCCTTCACTAGCAGTGCTATTTCTGCATCCACTCATGATTTACACAGGGCACCATCAGGTTGAAATTGTGGTGTCTTTCTCTGTAGTGTCTCATGAAAACACTGCTAGGTGCATGTGATGAAATTAGTAGATTACCTCCATTAATGATTGTTAGTTTAACATAAAGATTTTCATATTTATGATGTTTTAAGTTTGAGAAATTTTACTGTATCTAAGCTTTAATTACTTCTGTAGATGGCTAAATATAATTTTATTTTAAGTTAGTAATTGAAGCAGTATCTTTTATTATTATTGTGATTAAAAATCCATTACTTTTTATAATAACCTAAAAAAAAAAAAATGAAAAGAGTACCAGGCTAAGGATATAGTTCACTTAGTAGAGTGCTTGCCCAGTATCCATGAATTTGATTCCTGTACCACATAAAACCAACCATAGTGATGTACACCTGTAATCTCAGCACTTAGAAAGTGGAGTCTGGTTATCTTTGGCTACACATAACAACTTTGAAATAACAACCAGCCTGGGTTACAAGAAACACTCAAAGTATAAAAAGAATTGGAATAGTTTTAGAGCTACTAAATAGTTAATAAAATATACTTGATTTTTTTTAAAGTTCTGACTTAGCACTATTTTTTTTTTTTTTTTTTTTGGTTTTTCGAGACAGGGTTTCTCTGTGTATCCTTGGCTGTCCTGGACTCACTTTGTAGACCAGGCTGGCCTCGAACTCACAAAGATCCGCCTGCCTCTGCCTCCCAAGTGCTGGGATTAAAGGCGTGCGCCACCACCGCCCGGCTCTTAGCACTATTTTTAAACATAGAAAATAATTAAATATGAATTGTTTGGGTAAGAAGCTAATACATTCCAATCTGTCTTTCCAGTTCGCAACAAAGATATGAGCTGGCCTGAAGAAATGTCCTTTATAGCAAACAGTAGCAAAATAGATAGACATAAAGGTAAGTCAGTATATTATTTTCACAGACTTATTTTCTTGTAGTTGGAGATAGTCTCAGTCTGTCATCTAGGCTGTGCTTGAACATTTTATCCTCCTACTGCCTCTGGAGAGCTGAGGTTACAGGTATTTGCCACCACACCTGGCTTAGAGACAGTTTTAAACTTACTCTTTTTTCTTCTTGTTAAGTAAACTCTGTCAAGTTATTTTTCAGAGTTCTTTCTAATTCTGCAATTAAATAATTTATACACCAAATGTGGTGATATGCTTTTGTAACCTCAACACTTGAGATGAAGCAGAATTCCAGACCAGCCTTGGCCCTCACCAACCTCAGTAAGATCCTGTCTCAAAAAAAAGAAAATAAGCCGGGCGGTGGTGGCGCACGCCTTTAATCCTAGCACTTGGGAGGCAGAGGCAGGCGGATCTTTGTGAGTTCGAGGCCAGCCTGGTCTACAAAGTGAGTCCAGAACAGCCAAGGATACACAGAGAAACCCTGTCTCGAAAAACCAAAAAAAAAAAAAAAAAAAAGAAAAAGAAAAATAAGAGCCAGGAAGGCAGAGCTCAGTTGATAACGTGCTCAGCATACAAACACGAGGATCCTAGTTCAAATCACTAACATCCGTGTAAAAAAATCCAGACCCTGTAGTACACACTTACAATTTCAGCACTGGGAGACAAATAGAAGGATTCCTGACCAGACATCCAGCCAAATAGTGAACTCCAGGCTCAGTGGGAGGAGACCCTGTTATACTAGGTAAAAACGCAGTTGTGACGCACGCCTTTAATCCCAGCACTCGGGAGGCAGAGGCAGGCGGATTTCTATGAGTTCAAGGCCAGCCTGGTCTACAAAGTGAGTCCAGGACAGCCAAGGATACACAGAGAAACAAACCCTGTCTCAGAAAACCTTTTTAAAAAAGAAAGAAAGAGGGCTGGAGAGATGGCTCAGCGGTTAAGAGCACTGGCTGCTCTTCCAGAGGTCATGAGTTCAATTCCCAGCAACCACATGGTGGCTCCCAACCATCCATAATGAAATCTGGTGCCCTCTTCTGGCCTGCAGATATACCTGCAGACAGAACACTGTATACATAATAAATAAATCTTTAAAAAAAAAAAAAGAAAGAAAGAAAGATGGAGTCACTACTGAGGAAGAACCCATGTCAGCCTCTGGTTTCCCGACGCCGCATACAAATAATTATTCACACAGAGTCTCGTGGGAAATGCTGGGGTAGGTATGACAAATACATTGTACACATTTATAAATTATCAAAGAATATTTTTAATTTTTAAAATTCTATTTTTGCTTTATGTGTATGGGTGTTTTGAATGCAAGTTTGCCTGTGCACCACAGTAGTACCTGGTGCCTACCTACCCTCAGGGTTCCACATTAGCAGACCCTTGGATCTGGAGGTACAGACAGCTGTGAGCCTTCACATGGGTGTTCGGGACTGACAGCTGAAACCAGATCCTCTAGAAGAGCAGCAAGTGCTGTTAACTACTAAGCCACCCGGACTGCCCCTCAAAGAGTAAGTAAGTTAGCTAGCTATCTAGGTAGCCGACTTGGTTGGTTGTTTGGTTTAGTTTTTTGAGGCAGGTTTCTCTGTGTATCCTGGCTGACCTGAAACTCACTCTGTAGGTCAGGCTGGCCTTGAACTCAGAAATCAACCTGACCTTGTGTCACAAGTGTTAGGATTAAAAACCTGTGCTATTACTCCTTGTCTTTTTTTATGTTTTAAATTTCTTTTTCTTTTTAAATCTAAGATTTCTATGTAGTTCAGGGTACATTTTTCCAGTGCAGCCTTCCTAGTGCTAGCTAGGATCATAGGTGTGTACACCATGACCAGTATAAAAACCTTCTTGGAGAACTTAATTCTCGGGTGTTTTTCTTGCTGTCTTAAGCAGGATCTCATATTGCATTCCTAATCCTCCTGCTCCATATCCTAAATGTTGGGATTATGAGCATGTGCCTCGCATGAGATCTCAACACCAACAATTGAAAAGTAGTACTTAGCTATTTCTTGTCACAGGTGAGCTAGGATCATCATGCTTGCCAAAGATACTCCACGAAAACTTACATAAAAGACCTGATTAAGAATGTTTTAGAAGCCGAGCAGTGGTGGCGCACGCCTTTAATCCCAGCACTTGGGAGGCAGAGGCAGGCGGATCTTTGTGAGTTCGAGGCCAGCCTGGTCTACAAATTGAGTCCAGGACAGCCAGGGCTACACAGAGAAACCCTGTCTCGAAAAACCAAAAAAAAAAAAAAAGAATGTTTTAGAGGGGGCTGGAGAGACGGCTCAGAGGGTAAGGACACTGGCTGCTCTTCCAGAGGTCCTGACTTCAATTGCCAGCAACCACATGGTGGCTCACAACCATCTATAATGAGATCTGGTGCCCTCTTCTGGTGTGCAGGCATACATACTTCAATACAGAACATTGTACACATAATAAACATTTAAAATAACTCTTTAAAAAAATGTTTTAGAGCTAGACATGGTAGTGCACACCTTTAATCCCAGCACTTGGTAGGCAGAAGCAGGTGGATCTCTGTGAGTTCGAAGCCAGCCTGGTCTACAAAGTGAGTCCAGGACAGGCAGGGATACATAGAGAAACTCTGTCTCAAAAAACAAACAAACAAACAAAAAACCCAACAACAACAAAAAGAATGTTTTTGAAACATTAATACCATTTATCTTGACTAAAAGAATTTTAAAGTTACCATGTTGAGAAGCCAGTGAGATAACAAATGCCTATAAGGCCAGTACGTGCAAGGTTAATGCAGAAGGATTTCTAGTTTGAGGCCAGCCTCTGATATTAAGTAAGTCTCTGTCAAAAAAGAGAAAGAAAAAATAGAATAACTAAATTGAATACAAATAACCATTCCAAAGTATGTTGCTATAGGTAGGCTTTTGTCTCATATTATTTGTTGCAGTTCCCACAGAAAAGGGAGCCACAGGTCTGAGTAACCTGGGAAACACATGCTTCATGAACTCCAGCATCCAGTGTGTTAGTAACACACAACCACTGACACAGTACTTCATCTCAGGGAGACATCTTTATGAGCTCAACAGGTAATTTTTTTTTTGACCCACTAGAATTTTACCTTCTGTAGCTTTGATCTGAATCCAGTATTGCTTAAGTCTCCTTCTTTAACTTTAAGGAATAAGTTATATCATTGCCTTATTGAATATGAAATAAGAGTCATGGGATATGTCTCTTGAGAAGTAATTTTTGGGCCCACATAATTGTGAATTATGGAGAATCTTTGGTAGCAAATTTTCCTCTCAAACTTCTAGGACAAACCCCATTGGTATGAAAGGACATATGGCTAAATGCTATGGCGATTTGGTACAGGAACTTTGGAGTGGAACTCAAAAGAATGTTGCCCCATTAAAGCTTCGGGTAAGGAACTAAAATACTGTGAAAATATGTAATTCCTTAATGGTTCTTTTATCACTTTTATTATACATTTTCTTTAATTAGCTCTTTTGGGTTTTGTTTAGTTTTGTTTTCTAGGCAGGGTTTCTTTGTGACTCGCTTTGTAGATCAGGCTGGCTTCAAACTCACAGAGATCCATCTACTTTTGCCTCCCAAGTGCTAGGATTAAAAGCATGCCACACCGCACCACAATGCCTGGCTCTACTTAGCTTTTTAAGTAATTTTTTAAATCTTACACTAAGTATAACCTAGTAACCCAATATTTGCATGTGTTCAAGTAAATGCAAAATACTGTTGTGTATGTACTGCATAGTAACAAAAGACCAAAGAATAGTCCCTCTTTGAGACATTGTTCATTTTACAGATTTACCAGCTGCTTTACTTATATGAAGAGTAAATCCTTTTGGTACTTCTTGTCTGTTAGCCTAGGCCACCTAATTATACCTGATAGATTTTTTTTATCATTACTAATATCAATCATTTATAAATCTTGATAGTTAAACATTATACTCTTTAGCTTCTAACAGTAAAAGCTAAAATAAAACAAGACAATAATAGGTAACTAGAAATAAACATTTATGTAGACTAGGAAATCTTTTAGTGTGAGCATTGCCATTTTGCTAATTCTATAAATACAAATTCATAAATATATATGTGAATAAAGAATTGTTGGCTTTGATGGTGTCTTAGAGTTTTATTGCTGTGATGAGACACCATGACCGTGACAACTTTTATGAAGGAAAACATTCAATTGGGGTGGCTTACAGTTCAGAGGTTTAGTCCATTATTGTCATACTGGGAAGCAGCACAGTGGCAGGCAGACATGGTGCTGGAGAGGTAGCTGAGAGAGAGTTCTACATCTGAATCAGCAGGTAGCAGGGGAAGAGAGTGATACTGGGCCTGTCTTGAGCTTCTGAAACATCAAAGCCCATCCTCAGTGACACATTTTCTCCAACAAGGCCACACCTCCTAATAGTGCCACTCCCTATGGGCTTTTGGGAGCCATTTTCATTCAAAACACCACAGATGGTATCAAACTGGGAAACACCATTGGCCAAAACCCCTCACATTTTTTTGGTCACTTGAGAATAAAGTTAGAAAGAGTAAACTTTTCCAGAATTTGTTTGCTGAAATAGAGGAAGAATAAATATTGTATCATTTACTTTCTTTCTGATGTTTATCTATGACTGAATTATAGAACATGGTCATTCCAAATTTTATGGGATAGAAAATAGTGGCAGCTACTTCTCATTTTTATAGTGGACCATAGCAAAATATGCTCCCAGATTTAATGGATTCCAGCAACAAGACTCCCAAGAACTTCTGGCTTTCCTCTTGGATGGTCTTCATGAAGATCTCAACCGAGTCCATGAGAAGCCATATGTGGAACTAAAAGACAGTGATGGCCGACCTGACTGGGAAGTAGCTGCAGAGGTTTGTTAGTTTTGAGTATCTTTTGTTGTTGTTTTAGAGAATCTTGTGTTCTACTACTGACTTAGCTAGGTACCTTTTCTTTTTTCTTTTTTTTTTTTGGTTTTTTTTTCAAGACAGGGTTTCTCTGTATAACAGCTCTGGCTGTCCTAGACTCACTTTGTAGACCAGGCTGGCCTCGAACTCACAGAGATCCGCCTACCTCTGCCTCCCAAGTGCTGGGATTAAAGGCGTGTGCCACCAACGCCCGGCTTCTTTTTTTTTTTTTTTTTAATGCCTTTTGGTGGGTAACCTGGGCAGTGTATGTGTTCCGAGGGGCAATATAGAGGTTAGAGGTTCATGTTGGATGTCTTATCTATGTCCTTCCTTACTTTTGAGATTGTGTCTCTCACTGAATTTTACTGATTTGGCAGACTGGCTAACCAGCAGACTCCAGAGATCCTCCTGTCTCCACCTCCTCAGCACTGTGATTGCAGGCGTGCACCAAGACCCCAGGTTAACACAGAGTCTGGTTTTTGTTTTGTTTTGTTGGCTTTTCAAGACAGGGTTTCTCTTTGTAACAGCCCTGGCTGTCCTGGACTCACTTTGTAGACCATGCTGCCCTCAAACTCACAGAGATCTGCCTGTCTCTGCCTCCTGAGTGCTGATAAGACATGTGCCACCACAGCCAGCTCAGAGTCTGTTTTTTGTTGACCAACTATTCTTGAGTGTGTGCCTGCCCTGGGATGTGGTTAACATACCCAGTGTCACTCCAAGAAAACTAATTTTGACACTGCTAGCAGCTATCAACTCCAAATACCTTCTTGATTGGAAGTCAGATTTTGTTTCTTCTTCCCCTTCTCTGTGCTAGGATGTTATCTGTTTTGTTCTTGTGCAGGTCTTATGTGTACTATCACAGTTTCTGTGAGTTTGTATCTGCATCAAGCCATGTTGTGTCTGGAAAACACTGTTTCCCTGAATTCATCTTTTACCTCTAGATCTTATAATTTTTCTGCCCCATTTTCTTCATAGATCCTTAAGGATTGAGGAAAGGGATGTGATAAAGATATTCAATTAGTAACAAGCTCTCCAGAGTGTCTCATTCTATACATGTTGTACAGTTATGGATCTCTGTCTTAATTCCAGTCTCTTGCAAGAAGAGGCTTCTCTGATGAGAGTTCAGTAAGGCACTGATCTGTGGGTATAAAAGTATGTTGTTAGGCCGGGCAGTGGTGGCGCACGCCTTTAATCCCAGCACTTGGGAGGCAGAGGCAGGTGGATCTTTGCGAGTTCGAGGCCAGCCTGGTCTACAAAGTGAGTCCAGGACAGCCAGGGCTACACAGAGAAACCCTGTCTCAAAAAACCAAAAAAAAAAAAAAAGTATGTTGTTAGGAGTCATTTTACTATGTTCATTTAGTAGAAAATTACAGGTTTCCCTGTAGGGCCTATGACCTATCTAGTCTCAGATTCTTGCCCAGTTAACAGTGTCAAGTATGGGTTTCATCTTAGGGACAAGGCCTTCTATTAAATCAAAAGGTGGTTGGATACTCCCAAAGCATCTGTGCCACTATTGCATGAGTGGGTGTATCTTGTAGGCAGGTCACTATTATAGCTTACAAGGTTCATAGGTGAGTATGATTGACGATTGCTTCTCTCTTCCTGTAGCGTGTATAGTGTCTTCCATCACTATAAACTCATGTCAGTAAAGGTAGGTGAAACTTATAGATAAGAAACAGCTCAGTTCCTCCATATTCAGTGACATAAATATGTGGTTTCTTTAGCAGTAGGGTTTTACTATCAGGTTGTGGATGATAACCAATAGCAGTGGCATTAACTTGTAGTATTTGGGGAAGTCTATGGGATACCTTTGGCCAACAATTCAAAAAGATGTAACACATTCCTGGAACTAGGGGTTTTGTTTAGTAGATATGATATATAGTTAGATCTCCCTCTGTATAGCCCTGACTGTCCCGGAACCTGCTTTGTAGACCAGGCTGGCCTCAAACTCACTGAGATATGCTTGCTCTGCCTCCAGAGCACTAAGATTAAAGATGTACACTAACCATACCCTACTTGGTTTTGAGGGGTTTTGGGGGGGGGGTTGTTTTGTTTTGTTTTGTTTTGTTTTCGAGACAGGGTTTCTCTGTGTATCCTTGGCTGTTCTGGACTCACTTTGTAAACCAGGTTAGACTTGAATTCACAGAGATCCACCTGTCTCTGCCTCTGGAGTGTTGGGATTAAAGACGTGCACCACCACACACGGCTGAATGCAACATTCTTACCACAAATGTATGTGGCACAACTTAAATTTTAACAAAAGTGTTCTGTGGTTAGAGTTTAAATCCAATATACTTAACCAGTATTTTTAGATTGTTTGGAAAAACCTTATCTTTTAAATTTTGAAAATAAAATTTTGTGATCCTTTTCCTTGATAGGCCTGGGACAATCATCTAAGAAGAAATAGATCAATTGTTGTGGACTTGTTCCATGGACAGCTAAGATCCCAAGTCAAATGCAAGACATGTGGACATATAAGTGTCCGATTCGACCCTTTTAATTTTTTGTCTTTACCACTACCAATGGACAGTTATATGCATTTAGAAATAACAGGTAGGTCACAGAGTTCTAAAAAAACTGATTTATTTTCTTTACTTGGTAGCCTGAATTGATAGTTATGTGTTTGTAATGAGTTCTCATAAATATGAATAGTTGCCTGGCGTGGTGGTGCACGCCTTTAATCCCAGCACTCAGGAGGCAGAGGCAGGCGGATCTCTCTGAATTTAAGGGCAGCCTGGTCTACAAAGTGAGTCCAGGACAGCCATGGATACATAGAGAAACCCTGTCTCAAAAAACAGCAACCAAAAAAAAAAAATCTATATATGAGTAGTCAGCATGTTATAATCTAGCACTCCACATTAAGGCATGATCAGGTGTCAGAGGTTTGGAGCATGAGCCTGTTTTTGTGCTCATTGATGCTTTTCTTAGATTCCAGATATTGCAGAAACTCTTTGAAAAGCTTGTAAAGCCAATAAGAAGAACATAAAAAAATTACTGACTTCACTCAATAGTATTCCTAAATTTTATTTTAGTATTTACACATAAAAAAAACTGTATAATAAAGTGTTTTCTGTTTACAAGTGAGATATATCTGTTCCGTATGTTAAGATTTTCATTGTAACCTACATTTTACTAATAAAAGGTATTTCTCTTTACTAGTTATTAAATTAGATGGTACTACCCCCATACGATATGGGCTAAGACTGAATATGGATGAAAAGTATACAGGTTTGAAAAAGCAGCTCAGTGATCTCTGTGGACTTAAATCAGAACAAATCCTTCTTGCAGAAGTGCATAGTTCTAACATAAAGGTAATATTAATTGCTTTTTATGGAAAATCTGATTTTATTCTTCAAAGATAGGTTTCTCAATAATTTCAGTTATTATGTTAATATCTTACTTATTGTTCCATTGCTGGGCTCCCACAGTCCATATCACCCTCAGCACTACACTGCCTTCCATACTCCTACTAGAATGGTCCAGTAAGCCCTGTTCAAAGTGTTCAACTGTTCTCCTAATCCAAAATTCCACCAGCAAGCATCATGGTCAGGTCCAACACCCTGGTACAAACTTCTGTCTTAGTTATTGTTTTGTTATGAAGAGATACTGTGACCACGGCAATGCTTATAAAAAAAAGCATTTAATTGAGGCTTGTTTACAGTTTCAGGGGTTTAGTCCATTATCATCATGTCAGGGAACATGGTGATGTGCAAGTAGATATGTTCCTGAAGAAGTAACTGACAGTTCTACATCCTGATCAGCAGGCATAGAGAGTAATAATGGGCCTGCCTTGGGCTTTTGAAACCCCAGAGCCCACCTCCAGTGACACACTTCTCCAACAAGGCCACACCACCTAATCCTTCTCAAGTAGTGTTACTCCCTAGGGACTAAACATTCAAATACATAAGCCAATGAGGACCATTCTTATTCAAACCACCACACTTTAATAAAGGAGATACAAACAAAAAAACAAAGGACTACTGAGAAGGCTGAGTGGATAAAGGCACTTACCCCAAGTCTGATGACCCATGTTAATTCCCTAGGATCCACGTGATAGACAGACAGACTGACTTCTGAAAGTTGACCTGCGACCTCCATACATGGGCTCACACACACACCCCAAAACCAGAACGAAAAATGTGTATGCATGCATGCCTGCCTTTCTTTCCCTCCCACCTCTCTCTCTTTTTCTTTTTTGAGACAAGGTCTCACTGTGTATTTCTGCTTGTCTTGGTGCTCACTATGTAGAACAGGGTGCTCTTGAACTCTTTTTTTTTTTTTTGGTTTTTCGAGACAGGGTTTCTCTGAGGATCCTTGGCTGTCCTGGACTCACTTTGTAGACCAGGCTGGCCTCGAACTCACAAAGATCCGCCTGCCTCTGCCTCCCAAGTGCTGGGATTAAAGGCGTGCGCCACCACCGCCCGGCTGCTCTTGAACTCTTAAGAGATCCACTCAACTGGTCTACAGAGTGAGTCCAGGACTCCCAGAGATACACAGAGAAACTCTGTCACGGAAAAAAAAGAGATGCACTGGCTGAAATTAGAAGCAATCGACACTACACCCAGATTCTATACCATTTTCTAATCAAGAAATTTGAAGAAGTTGTATACCAGAACAGAGGAATAATAAATTAAATGATGGTGACATTTTGAGAAAGGGAATTTTCTAAAGCTGCTCATAGCTATTTCAACATGTGTTTTCCCATCAACTGTCACTAGAATTTTTCATTGTTTTTTTCTATATTTTTTAATTTCTTTTCAATTTTATTATTTTTAATTATGTGTATGTTTATGTGTCGGTGTGTGCACTTGAATGGAGGTGCCTTCAGAGGCCAGAGGTGTTGGACCCCTCCTGGAACTAGAGTTATCTGACATGGTTGCTGGAAAAGTATGTGCTCTTAATCAAGGAGCCATCCCTCCAGGACCCCCACCCCATGTCCCTTTTTGGTGTATGGGTGTTTTACATAAGTAAGTCTTTGTACCATGTACATGTCTGGTGCCTGCAGAGGCCAGAAAATACCCCTAGAATTGGAATTATAGACAGCTGAGAGTTGCCATGTAAGTGCTGAGAATCAATCCTGGTTCCTCTGGAAGAGCGGCCAGTATTCTTAACCACTCAACCAACTCTCCAGCCCCTTCGTTATTTATGGATATGTATTTATAAACATAAATCAGCACTTTACATTAGAAGCTTTTGTTTTAGACTTTTACCCAGTCATAGATCAAAGATATTCAGAAAATAAAATACTGCATTGAAATATGTTTAGAAATTTTCTCCTTGTCATTATTCCTTAAACAGTAGTCTTTACCCTATCTTGGAAACCAAACCAAAAAAAAAAAAATAATAACAGTAACAAAAATGTCAACATGGTGGGGTTTTATTCAGAGGGCAGGACTCTATAATCATAGCTGCTTGGAAGTTTCAGGTAAGAAGAAGGTGAATTTTCTTATTTTCTAATTCCTTAGCATATTGAAAAGTAAAACAGTCCAATGGGGAATGGAGTGATGGCTCAGCAATTAAAAACAATTGCTGCTTTTGAGGATGATCCAGAATTGTCCCAGCACTCACATGGCCGCTCACAACCACCAGAAATTACAGTTCCCCTCTTCTGACATCCCACTATTTGTAGATGCAAGTCCATTATAAAAACGAATAGCATTTGCATATATCTTAGGCATATAGCTTATACACTGTATTTAAGTCACCATTACATAATACCTAACAGAAAATAAAATGCAATGTAAATAGTAGTGAAGACTATTGTTTTGTTTTGTTTTTCGAGACAGGGTTTCTCTGTGTAACAGCCCTGGCTGTCCTGGACTCCCTTTGTAGACCAGGCTTGCCTTGAACTCACAGAGATCCACCTGCCTCTGCCTCCTGAATGCTGGAATCAAAGGTGTGCGCCACCACCGCCTGGCTGGGTTTTTTTTGGGAGGGGGGTTGTTTTTATTTTTAATATTAAGTGTAAAGAGATCTGTCACTCCTGCCGGGCGGTGGTGGCGCACGCCTTTAATCCCAGCACTTGGGAGGCAGAGGCAGGCGGATCTTTGTGAGTTCAAGGCCAGCCTGGTCTATAAAGTGAGTCCAGGACAGCCAGGGCTACACAGAGAAACCTTGTCTCGAAAAACCAAAAAAAAAAAAAAAAAAGATCTGTCACAGTTTGCAGTTTAGATAGTTGAGATGAAAGGTAAAACTCTCAGTCACCCACAGCACACTTCCTTCCTGTGGACAAAGATAAGGGATTTCTTTGGCAGGGAGGTGAATTATAAGTTATTTTATCCAGGGTTCATTTTCAGTTAGCCAAAGAAGGTTTGTTTGTTTTACTAATGTGGTGGTTCACACCTTTAATCTCAGCAGAGGTAGAGGTAGGCAGATCTCTGTTAGCTCAGGGCCATCTTGGTCTACATGATGAGTTCCAGGCCAGCCAGAGCTACATAGTGAGAACTTGTCTTCAAATTAATTAATTAATTAATTAAGCTGTGCATCACAGAGATAATTTTTCTCTTTTATCTAAAACCTTTCTCTCTCTCTCTCTCTCTCTCTCTCTCTCTCTCTCTCTCTCTTTTCTATAGAATTTCCCTCAGGACAACCAAAAAGTTCGACTCTCAGTGAGTGGATTTTTGTGTGCATTTGAGATTCCCGTTCCTGCATCTCCAGTTTCAGCTTGTAGTCCAATACAAACAGGTAAGATAGGACTAGAGTTCCTTCTCATGATCATAGTGTTAAGCTTTGTCTACAGTCAACAAAATAGCTCAGCTGATTCAGAGTCCTGCAGCCAGGCCTGATGACCTGAGTTCAGACCTCAGGACTCCTCAAGGAGAGAACTGACTCCTGCCAATTGTTCCCTGTCCTTCACATACATGCTGTGGCATGTGATTGTACACACATACATGCATATATAGATAAATGTAATAAACATTGGTCTAAGAGTTTTTTTATCTAATTTTTTTTATATGTGTTATGTGCAAAAGATTTTTCAGCCCAGAGGAAACCTTTGACTAGAGTTTTGTTTGTTTGTTTGGTTTGGGTTTTTTGAGACAGGGTTTCTCTGTGTAAGAGAGCCCTGGCTGACCTAGAGTAGCTTTATAGACCAGTTTGGCCTCTAACTCAGAGATCTGCCTGCCTCTGCCTCCCAAGTGCTGAGATTAAAATTGTGTGGCACCATGCCTGCCTTGACTGGAGATTTTTGTAAGAATTTTAATAACCATTTAACTCAGATTTTTCTCTTTGACTGATGGGAAATATAAAATTCAGAAACAGTAAATAAACAAGCTAAGTAGGTAGCTCTTAGCTCGTGTACATACCATTAACATTCATATCTCTTTTAACTGTTTTTGTAATGATAAATTACACAGATGGTATGAAAGTAACATACTATCAGAAAATATAAACAATAAATTTAGCTAAATATGAATTTGTCTGCCCAGTTATTACATGTGCTTTAATATAATTGGTCACTCAGTCCTTTTAGCTTCATATACTTTGTCCTTTTATTTTGATGCTAAATGTCTAACCTAAGGTCTTAGACATGCTAGGCCAGTGCATATCTCTTGGCAGCCTGTTGTGTAAGAGTATTTTCAAAAGGAAATACAACATACACATGTCCATTTACCCCAAAAGATTAAAAATGGGACAGGGCAAAAGTAAAAACTGCACCAAAGTCCAATTTGGTGAACCAATAAAATTTTGTTGGGGTTACTAACAGGAGGATTGTTGAGGGGTTACTTACAGAGGCAGGGTTGACTCAAAGGAGCAACTGGGTCACAAAGAAGCTCACCCCTAGCCCTAGTGAAGACTTAAGACCTGTTTCCCAGATCTCTGCACAGCTTGAGGCTGCTCTCACAGTTTGAGAAATCTCTACACTTAGCAGCTTAGCTGTTCAGTTTCCTTCCCCACACTTCTATAAGACTGAAAAGTGACCTTCCAGAATCTCACAAGTTTCCACTTTGTCACACATGTGACATTTTGTTTGTTGCCTGATCTTCTGAGCATCCTCTTTCCTCTTGGGAGACTATTTCAATCCAGAGGGAAAAAGTTATGCAACCTAGCCCTTGGTTTTTGAGGTAGTGTAATACTGTGGTTCTCTGATTTGCCTTGGTCTCACTGTTCAGTCCAAGATATCCTCAAACTTACAATCCTCCTGCCTCTGGCTTCCAAGTGTGAACTCTTCTTATGCCCAAGGATTGTTCCTTGACCTCTCACCATTAGGTTAATTCTCCTACTATAAATGACTTCATAGGAAGTGAAGCTCCTCATAGGTTAGTAGATGATTTCTATTTGTGATGTCACTAGTCAGTAGGACTTTGCAATGATGGAAACTATCATCTCTGTCCTCCAATACAGTATCCATCAGTTACATGGGCTGTTGAGCACTTGAAATGTAGCTATTCAGACTAAGCCTTCGTCACCAAGGGAATGCATTCTTATCTTAATTTTCATTTAAAAATTAACAACTGGCTTACAGCCAGATTGGATAGAATATTTTGAGAGAAATGGAGAATTTTAGACGAGAGGAAAGGCAAAATGAATGGTAGAGATGTTTGTGTACCATATACTCATGGAATTGCTGCAGAAGCTCTATTTAACAGTTAACAGTTTTCTTTCTTTGCCCTTTAGCCATAAGTGTGAGTTATAGAAATAAATTCTAAACTTTAAATTTGCCAAAAAAATTTTAAATTGTTAGTTGGTCTATGACTTTCCTGTACTGAATTAGGAGAATCTTACACTGTCAGTGTTCAAGGCTTTCAAAATATTTGAGAGAAGAACAAAGACGGTGGTGATACAAGGTAATGATACTGTGCACATTTGAATTTATAGATTGCTCCTCTTCTCCATCTACAAATGGACTGTTCACTCTGACTGCCAATGGGGACCTTCCCCGACCTATATTTATCCCCAATGGAATGCCAAATACAGTTGTACCATGTGGAACTGAGAAGAATGTGACAAATGGAATGGTGAATGGTCATATGCCACCTCTTCCTGATGATCCCTTTACAGGCTACATCATTGCAGTCCACCGAAAAATGGTTAGTTAAATATTGGGTAACTTACTGTTGGTCTTGTAGACTATCATTAGTGAAATGTAGCTACTTTGTTCCTTGCAAATCTTTCTTTTACATACTCTTGTTATATCATACATGCTTATGTAAATGTTAAAACCAGGATTCTGTATCATATGTGACTGCCATTATGTGAAATGACATTCCTTACTATATGTGAAGAGGCAGCAGAGGGGCTGGAGAGATGCTCAGTGGTTAAGAGCACTGGTTGCTCTTCCAAAGAACCCAGGTTCAAATCCCAGCACCCACATGGCATCTCACAGCAGTGAATTCCCAGCACTCGGGAGGCAGAGGCAGGTGGATCTCTCTGTGAGTTCCAGGTCAGCTTCATCTACATAGTGAATTCCAGGATAGCCAGAGCTACACAGAGAAACCCTGTCTGGGGGGTGGGGGGAGCACTAAAGCAGAAGAATGCTAGGTAAGGTTGATGCACACCTGCAATCCCAGCAGTGGAGAGGCAGAGACAGGAGAATCATGAGTTAGAGACCAGACTGGGTTACATAGTAAGTTCCAGGATAACCAGAGCTAAATATTAAGACTGTCTCAAACATACAAAAATTAAAAAAAATACACTGGATAGCTAGTACACCCAGGTACTGCTTTTTTCGAAATTATATATCCCACATGTATAGGTTTATATCTTTCTGCCATGTAAATGTGAGTGCCTTTGGAAAATGTTTTATTATTGTCATTCTATGTTTTCTAGAGGATCAAGAATTTTTAATTTCTCCCTTGCTAAACTCCTTCCATTGAAGACTAACTTTTTTTTTTTAATGAGGGCTGGACTAGAGAGATGGTTCATTGGTTAAGAGCACTGGCTTCTCCTCCAGAAGGTCTAGGTTCAAATCCTACTACCCACATGGCAGCTCATGACCAACTGTAACTCTAGTTCCAGAGGAATTCAATGCCCTCTTCTGGCCTTCATGGACACTGCATGCATGTGGTCCACAGACATACATGCAGGGAAAACACCCTACACATAAAATAAAAATAAGTGAATCTTTTTTTTTAAGGTGTGAGAGGGGGAGGTTGATGAGATGTCTTAGTGGTTACAACACTTGCCAGACAAGCACGAGGACAAGTTAGAGTTTGGATTCCAAGAACCTGTTGTGGAAATGCCAGGTAGGGGTCTTGACCAGGCTGTCATTCTAGCTCAGCAGACAGAGACAGGGAATCCCCAGGGCAAATTGGCTAGCAAACCACCTGTATCAGCAAACTCTAGTTTAAATTAAGAGAACCTGCCTCCATAAACCGGTATAAAAGTGATCAAAGATTGTTTCCAACATCAACATGCACACACACACACACACACACACACACACACACACACATGAACATGAAAAAAAGGTTTGAAAACTGATCAGTGATTGGAACATAGTGGCAACTCAGAAAAGGAGAAAGAGGAGTTAGGTTAGTAATTGAGCAACCTGTGTTATGGCTCTAATTCTGCTGCTAAATAGCTAGTTGAGCCCTTGGCTTCGATACCATTTTATAATGTCAAAGAGGTGGAGAGGCAGGGCATGGTAGCACACACCTTTAATCCTAGCAGAGGCAGGCGGATCTCTGTGAGTTCAAGACCAGCCTGGTCTACAAATCGAGTTCCAGGGCAGCCTGCACTGTTATGCAGAGAAACACTGTCTTTGACAAAACCCAAAACTGAAGAGTTAGAGTGATACACACCTTTAATCCCATCACTCAGGAGGCAGAGGCAGGCGGATCTCTGTGATTTTGTGGCCAGCCTGGTCTAAATCCCAAGTTTCAGACCAACCATGGCTAACACAGTGAGACCTTGTCTCAAAAAAAAAAATAACAATAAAGTAAGTTAAAGTAGGGTTGCTAAGTAATTTCTAAGAGCCAATATCTACCCCTGACACTGTTCATAATTCACTTTGGGGCTAGAGGATATTGTTTAGTAGTAGAGTATTTGTCTATCACCAAAGAGTGGGGAGGGAAAAGAAAGAGAACTAATGACCCCAGGTTCTTAAATTCTCATTTATTATGTTTATTGGCTAAGGTGTACTGCCCTACTCATATAGAAAGAAAATAAAAGTTATCAGTACATATTTATAATCTTAGCACTTATGTTATTGAAACAGGATGACCTTGAGTTCCAGGCCAGCCTTGACATACATAGTAAAACTCTGTTTAAAACAAAGGGGGTGGGAGTGCTATAGAGATGGCTCAGTGGTTAAGTGCCTGCTCTTCCAGAGGACCTGGGTTCAATTCCTACCACCTACATGACAGCTCACAACTATCTGTAACTCCAGTGGGCTTCTGATATATGCAGGCAAAACACTAATGAACATAAAGTAAAAATAAATTATATATTTTTAAAAATATTTCAAGCTGGGCATGGACGCCTTTAATCCTAGTACTCAGGAGGCAGAGACAAGTGTGGATCTCTGTGAGTTCAAGGATAACCTGGTCTACAAAGTGAGTCCAGCACAGCCAGGGTTGATACACAGAAAAACTCTGTCTTGAAAGTGTTTACTGCTCTAGGTTTGGTACCTAACACCTATGTTTTAAATCCAGCTGCAGGTTGTCCAGTATCTTTTTTGGCCTCTACTGGTACCTGAACATATGTCACATATTCACAGAAACCCACACACAAATAAAACTAATATGAACTAACTCTTTTTTAAAAATAAATGAGGGGCTGGAGAGATGGCTCAGCGGTTAAGAGCACTGGCTATTCTTCCAAAAGACCCAGGTTCAAATCCCAGCACCATATGGCAGTTCACAGCTGTCTGTAATGGCTGGGAGTGGTGGCACATGACTTTAATCCTAGCACTCGGGAGACAGAGGCAGGTGGATCTCTGTGAGTTCAAGGCCAACCTGATCTACAGAGTGAGTCCAGGACAGCCAGGGCTACACAGAGAAACCCTGTCCCAAAAAACCAAAAAAATAAAATAAAATAAATGAAAGAATTTAGGAGGGAGGAAAGACTTGTTTGTTTGTTTGTTTGTTTGTTTGTTTGATTGGTTGGTTGGTTTTTCAAGACAGGGTTTCTCTATGTACCCTTGGCTGTCCTGAAACTCACTTTGTAGACCAAGATGGCCTTGAGCTCACAGAGATCTGCCTAGGTCTGCCTCCTGTGTCCTGGGATTAAAGGCGTGGATAACCACGCCCAGCTGGAAAAGACTCTTAATTACATATGCAAAAACTCTTTACCAAATAAGATCAAATTTACCAATTACAGTTATTTAGACATAAACAGATCTTGGTGGCAGATGTGTACCACTCACCTCTATAAATACTTTAATAAACCCCATTTCAATACAAATAAACTTCACAAATCATACAGGAGGCATTTATATAGAAAACAATAATAGAAATAGAATAATAGAAAACTAAGACATTGGTGCTGGAGAGATTGTTCAGTGTTTAAGACCACCTGCTACTCTTCCTGAAGACCCAGGTTCAACCCCCAGCACCATATGACTATTCACAACCGTCTGGGTTTGGATATCTGGCCACTCTTTTGGCCTCTTTGGATACTAGGCACAAATGTGGTTCGACATACATGTAGGCAAAATAACTTTAACACAGTATTTAAAAATTTTAAAGACAAAGGGGCTGGAGTAATGGCTCATTGGTTAAGGGCGCTCCCTGCTTTTCCAGAGGTCCTGAGTTTGATTCATATCACACACATGGTTGTCCCCAACTATCTTCAACTCCAGTCCTAAGGGTTCTGATGCCCTTGTCTGGCACCTACAGGCACCAGGCCCACATGTAGTATACATACATGCATACATACATGCAGACAAAATACCTATCCAAATAAATAAAGAAAATGTTAAACAACTTAAAGTAACAATACTTTAGTAATCCCTTTACAGTCAGGAAGGATTGTAGGACAGTAGTTCCTTTAGGGTATGTAAGGCAGTTCAGTGAATAAAGGTGCTTGCCATATGAGCCAAGTGATCTAAGTTCCATCTCAAGATCACATGAAAATGGAAAGAGAAACCTGGAGAAATGGCATGGCTGTTAAGAATATGTATTGCTCCTGCAGAGGACCTGAGTTTATTTCCCAGCACCCATGTTGGGTGACTCACAAGCATCTGTAACTTCAGCTCTAAGGTATCTCATGCCTTCTTCTATATGCCAAGGGGCACCTGATCTCACATGTGCACAAACCCACATACACACATAGACATAAAATTTTTTAAAGTTATAAAAGTAGGAAGCTAGAGGGATGGCTTAGTGGTTAACAGTCCGTATTACTTTTCTGGAGGACATGAGTTCAATTCCCAGTACCCATGCCAGGAGTGCAGAACTGCCTGTAGCTCCAACTCCAGAGATCAGATACCTCTGTACTTTGTGGTAATCTGTACATATGTGGTGCACAAATGTATACACACACACACACAAGCACACGCACAAACACATGATTCAAAATAAATAAATTGCTATCTTTTTTTTTAAAGTAGGGGCTGGAGAAATGACTCAGCAGTTAAAAGCATTGGCTGCTCCTCCAAAGGATCGTGGTTCAAATCAGAACACCCACATGGCAGTTCACAGCTGTCTAATTACCCGTCGTGGTGGCGAACGCCTTTATTTCCAGCACTCGGGAGGCAGAGGCAGGCAGATCTCTGAGTTCAAGGCTAGCCTGGCCTACAAAGTGAGTCCAGGACAGCCAAGGATACCTGTCTCGAAAAACCAAAAAAAAAAAAAAAAAAGTTAAAAAAGTAATAAAAGTGGAAAGAGAGCTAACTCTACAGAGTTGTCTTTAACCCCTGTTGATATATTATAGAACACCCATACATACTCATGTGCACATACAATAATGATTAAATATAAAATAATGGACCAGGCTCTTGGATTAAATGAAAATATTTAAAGATGTCAATTCTCTGCAAACTTACTCAGAAATTTGATGCACAATTCTAGTAAAAATGCTAAATGTTTGTATGCATTCTTTTTAATTTTTTCTGTTTTATGTGTATGGGTGTTTTGCCTGTATTTCTGTCTTCACATTATGGGATTGCAGTGCCTGTAGAGGTCGTTGACTCCCCCATGTGTACACTTGGCTGCATAAACCAATTCTGACAGTTGGAAGTAAAAAGCATCAAGAGGAGCTAGAGAGATGGTTCAGCAGTAAGGAACACTTGTGCTTTTGAAGAAGACTCCAATTCAGTTCCCAGCACCCAGGCTGTTCTCAACTGACTGTAACTCTAACTTCCTGGGTCCACTGCTCTCTTTTTCTTCCTTGGGTACCATGCACACATGTGGTCCAAATACTTAAAGAAAAAACACTCGAGTACATAAAATACAAATAAATCTTTTTAAAGCGAAAAAAGAATAGCTGTGCACGCCATTAATCTCAGAAATCTCTGTAAGTTCAAGGCCAGCCTGGTCTACAGAGGGAATTCCAGGACAGCCAAGGCTACACAGAGAGACCCTATCTGGGGGTGGGGGAAGAGAGAATAAACATAAGGAGTGAAGCTACCAGATTGCAAATTTATTTTATAAATTTGATGTGTAAGACAGTGTGGAAAGGGACAAATAAATCAATCAGTGCAACAGAATGTAGAAATTAAAAAGAGCCTGTTTTCAAGCCCATGGAACTCTTCTAGCCTCAGTCTCCTGAGTGCTGAGGTTATAGGTGTGAGCTACCCTGTCCAGCTTGAAATAAGATCTTAATTAAAATTATGTATTGTAACTAAGTTTAAGTTAATAGTGGCAAAATAAAATACTTGAGAGTTACACACCTATAATCCCTTCACTTAGGAGGTGGAGACAGTAGGATCTGGAGTTCAAGGCCATCTTTGGCTACATATCAAGTTGGAGGCCAACTTGGCCTACATGAGACCTGTCTCAACAGTAAGTAAATAGGGCTAGTGAAATGGGTCAGCAGTTGGGAGTGCTTGCCACACAATAATGGGGACTGGGGACCAGAGTTTGGATACCCACATGACAGCTAGATGGTCCTGCACATACCTGTGGCCCCAGCTGTGGGGACAGAGGAAAGTGTTGCAGAAGCAAGAGAATCAATGGGGCTCTGCCTAGAGAAGGCACAAGCCCTCAGTTCAGGAGAGACCTTGTCTTAGAGGAATAGGTGAAGAATGATACAGGAGAGAACACCTGATGTCTCACATGTGTGTCCACACGCAAACATGGACACTCACACATATATTCATGCATAAAATATTTTAAATAAGTAACAGATCTACATTGAGTCAACAGAAATATAATAGCAAAGGACAAATTTGAAACAAAATTGATTGGCAGCTATGTCCAGTTGGATGTGCTCTAGGAAATCTTTTACAAAATAATCTAGATCAACAGGAGACCAGCCTTGAGACTCATCCTGGAAGGTTGTTTTGTTTTGTTTTTTCACAGTTGCTTTCTCCAATATCTTCCCTTGCTATGGCTAGTAATTATTTTGGTCATTTCCACCTGGGGAAAGCTTTCACTTACATTCTTTATGGAGAAAGACTAATTATTTAAAAAGAATGAGCTGTGCAACTATGAATAGTCTTCATACATGATTGATTGTTTGTAAGATGTATTTACTAGAAAAAAAAAAAAAACTGTAGCTTAGAAACTGAAATCCAAGCCAGGCATGGGGCCAAACGCCTTTAATCCCAGCACTCAAGAGGAAGAGGCAGGTGAATCTCTGATAGCCAGGGCTACACAGAGAAAAACCCTGTCTTGGGGTGTTGTGAGGAGAAAGGAAATGACTATAAATGCATGTTAATTGGCAGCCAATCTTGTCAGCTCTCTTCTCTTGTTTGTATATATAGATGAGGACAGAACTGTATTTCCTGTCATCTCAGAAGAATCGCCCCAGTCTCTTTGGAATGCCACTGATTGTTCCATGTACTGTGCATACCCGGAAAAAAGATCTCTATGATGCAGTTTGGATTCAAGTATCTCGATTGGCCAGTCCACTCCCACCTCAAGAAGCTAGTAACCATGCACAGGATTGGTAGGTTCTGGGGATTAGCCAAGTACTGTGATTTCTAAATACTAAAAATAACTTCCATGGGGGCTGAAGAAATTTCTCATTGGTTAAGAACATTGATTGCCCTTCTAGAGATCCTAAGTTCAATTCTCAGCAACCACATGGTAGCTCACAACCCCTCAGGAATATCCACACAAACCACGCAGACAACGTTCTCAGCCATATATGGATGGTTCATTGAGTGCTTTATCCAGGCTGATCGAGATCAAGGCCACGGTGTTCTCATGAGCCAAACTGTGACATTGGTCTGCTCTCAGGACAGGATTTTTATAGCAAACCCAAGTGTAGAAGGCAAGGGGAGGGCAATATTACATTCCAAGTGTATTTGGCTAACTAAACAAAGCATTATCGGCTAACCTTTAAGCTGATTAGTCCTAAGTAAGGTAAGTGAGGTTGTGATACTAAGTACCATAGTACTAAGATAACAGTATGGGCACCATACAATCAAAATAAGACATTTGGAGCAGTAGGCCAACATGACCTTTCAGGATAACTTTTCAGTGTCCGCATGAATTTGGGAGGTTGAGCCTGAAAACTCGAACTTAATTTCACCTTAAGATCAAAACAGAGACTGAATACAAAATGGCTGCATTTATGCTAAAGGAGCAGGCTTCAACACCATCTATAATGGGATCCAGTGTCCTCTTCTCGTGTGCAGACGTACATGAAGACAGAGTACTCATATACATAAATACATTAATAAATCTTTAAAAAATAATAACTTCTATAAATATGTTGTGATATAAAAGATCTATTTTGTATAACAACTAGCCATCCTACTGTCTGATGATTTTTTCCATTCTTTATTCTCACCTATATCCCTCCTGCAATGCCTCAAGTAATAACCTTATTTTCTCTTGTTGCAAAAGTCCGAAGTGTGAGTTCATCAGGAAATTTGTATTATCCTATCCTCTGAAATTTAGAATGGGAATGACATCTCATAGACTCATGCCATAACACAATTCAGTTGGGTTGTGTCCGTGTTTTGCCTTTCAACAGGAAGTAATTTCCTAAATCTAGGAAGATAGTGTACCTTTTTCTATTCTATGAGATCAGTAAATGCATTCGCGTTGAGTAATCATTAAGATTTGGTGTCATCTGTCACAGTTGAGTTGCAGCTCATTTTCTTCCCATCCTGACAATGAGAAATTAGCTTCTGTGATAATAGAATTAAAACATATATTTCTTATGGTAGAGGGTCTTTTGGTATTAGGATATGAGGTTAAGGCGAGTCTTCAACCTGCAAATAATTCATAAGCAAATTAGTCAATGGATTTGTGGTTTTAGTAGAAGTGACCTTTGGGCAGAATTAAATTTGAATTAGGGAACTTCTAGGTGAGGATTTTTCCCTGGATTTGCTACTGAACTGAGTATAGATTTTGAGAAAAGGGATAGGTTTCCAGCATGAGCAGTGGTTTGTAAATGATCCTGTCTTTTGTGGACTGAGGAACTCAAGGACAGGAATCAAAGTAAATTCAGGACAGCTGTTACACATATATGAAGTGGATTTAAATGTCCTTTGCTGGAGATACAGGTGTCACCGATAAGTAGATACTTAAACCCCTAAGAGGAGGAACTGTCATTTAAGAGAGTATTAGATAGAAAAACATCTGAGACGTAATTCTTGATACATTTCAGCATCAGGTTGAGAGAGGAAGGAAAAGAAGTAGCCAGTAATGTGTGATCAATCAAGACTGAATGTTCACACACCTTTAATTCCAACACTGTAGAGGGAGAGGCAGAAGGATCTCTTTGAGTTCAAGGCTAACCTGGTCTACACTGAGAGGTCTTATCTCAAAAAAAAAAAAATAATAAAAGGAATGAATGGTTAACCAAAAGAAAATGACCAGGAGCTGGAGAGATGGCTCAGCGGTTAAAGGCACTTGCTGCTCTTCCAGAGATCCTGAGTTCAATTCCCAGCAACCACATGGTGCTCACAACCATCTATAATGAGATCTGGTGCCCTCTTCTGGCCTGCAGGCATACATGCAGATATAGCACTCATATACATAAAATAAATGAAATCTTAGAAAAAGAAAAAGAAAATGACCAATTGTTCAAAGAGAGAATGAGGAGAAGAGGACTGAACATTGCCCACTGTGTTAATTCCACTGAACAAGAATAAAGACCATGGGGGCTCAGTGACTAAGCGCCCTGACTGTTCTTCCAAAGGACTGGGGTTCAAATCCCATCACTCACATGTTCAGTTTGAAACTTTCTGTAATGGCCGGACATGTTGGCACATGCCTATTTATTTAATCCTAGTTCTCTGGAGGCTGAGGCAGGTGGATCTGAGTTCAAGGCCAACTTGGTCTACAGAGTGAGTTCTAGGATACCCAGGGATACACAGAGAAACCCTGTCTTGAAAAACAAACAAACAAAAAAAGACGACTGACCCAAATTCTTCTAGTCGAATTATGTAAGCATTATTTTCCGTCAGATGGGGTTAGCTCCCTAAAGTGAGGTTTGAAAAAATAGCCTCAAACACTGGAGAAGGTGGGGCTTATATTAACCCCAAAACTGCAGGGCTGGGGGTTTTTCAAGGGACAGGAGATTTCTAGAGGAATTTTGGTTACATAGGAATTTGACTGAACATTTCAAAATTATTTGGCAGAACATCTTATCAGGGTGGAGATCAAGGTATAAGGTGTAGAACATGTCAAATTCCAGAAAAATGGGTCAAGACCTGGTCATATTTAAGTTTTACAGAAAACAGGAATGAATTTACTTGCCCTTGTAATGAGATGACTTCTAATCTTAAGATGGTATCAGACTATTCCATCACCTGCACTTCATAAAACAGTCTGTGATGACTGCTGTGAGGTCTGTGTTAGTATAAGTGGAGATATGGAAGTAAGAGTGGGTTAAACAGGGGCTGGAGAGACGGCCCAGAGGTTAAGAGTCCTCCTCCTGGCTGCTCTTCCAAAGGTCCCGAGTTCAATTCCCAGCAACCACATGGTGGCTCACAACCATCTATAATGTGATCTGGTGCCCTCTTCTGACCTACAGGCATGCGTGCAGACAGAACATTGTATACATAAAAATAAATAAATCTTTCTAAAAAAAAAAAAAAAGTGGGTTAAAGAAAAAGTGCTCCGGACATTAAAATTAGTTTGTCTTTTGGAAGTAGCCACTGGACTATTTATAACTAAAGTTACTAAATGCCTCTGTTGTCCATCAAATGCGTTTAACAGCTCAAATGTCCATCCACAAATAATAGATAAACAAATGTACTATATACATACAGTATAATATTACCATGAAAAGTAAGTAACCACTGATTACATGCTACAACATGGATGAAGCTTGAAAACATTACACCAAATGGAATGACACAAAGGTATAAGTGGGTCTGGCAAGATGGCTGAGCAGTATTGGTTCTGGCTACTGTGCCTGATGATGAGTTTGAGCCTCAAAACCTACTTGGTAGAAAGATAGAACTGACTCTCTCAAATTGTCTCTTACATGTATCTTGTGGAATGTATACACACATACATAAATAAAATTAATAAAATTTTAAGGACAAATGCTGTATAGTTTTGATTTTTTTTTCTTCTTTCTGTTTGATGTAGGATCTCACTATATAGCTCTGATTGTCCTGTAACTCACTATGTAGACCAAACTGGCCTGAAACTCACCTGTCTTTGCCTCCCAAAGGCAAAGGAATTAAAGGCATGTGCCACTACACCTGAATGGTTTTGCTCTTCAAAAGTATTGAGAGAGAGAGAGAGAACCCAGTTCTAGGGGAGTTGAAGGGGCTTAGCTACAAATGCCTGTGATAGCCAGATATGAAAGGGATTTTGGCTCATGTTTCTGGGTTAGTCTTAGCCCTCACTGCATTGCACTATCTGTGGCAAGAATGTGCAGTTGAACAACCTGCTTACTTCAATGTGGCAAACAAACAGGAATGAAGGACCAAGATCCCAATATCCTCCTCAGGACATGTTCCTAGTGACCCAGCTTGTTCCACTAGGCCCAGACTCCTAAAGGTTCCTCCCTACTCAATAGTACCATAGACTGGGAATCAGACATCTGGGCGGGGTGGGGTTGAGGATGTAACTAGGTTGGGAGAGGGCTTGCCTGGCATACAAAAGACCCAAGATTCACTCCGCAGCACTAAAGGAGGTAACAGTGCACACCTGCAGTCTCAGCAGGGTCGCACTGCTGGGAAGAAGGGAAAGTAAACTCTCCCCAGAATAACTTTAAGAGCTCTCAAGCCAGAAATGCTTCTTAGATTTGGTGTTTCTTCTTCCAGTGATGACAGCATGGGCTATCAATATCCATTCACTCTCCGAGTTGTGCAGAAAGATGGAAACTCCTGTGCCTGGTGCCCGTGGTATAGGTAAAGTCACCTTCTATAAAGTCCCTGTAGACTCAGTTTTAAACATAATATCTTTTTTTTTTTTTTTTTTTGGTTTTTCGAGACAGGGTTTCTCTGTATAACAGCTCTGGCTGTCCTAGACTCACTTTGTAGACCAGGCTGGCCTCGAACTCACAGAGATCCGCCTACCTCTGCCTCCCAAGTGCTGGGATTAAAGGCGTGCGCCACCAACGCCTGGCTAACATAATATCTTTTTATAGATTCCTTGATTTAGAATGTAATCATGAGCAATAAAAAACTGGAGATAAACTTGAGAATTTTCCATCTCTTCTTTGTGAAATCCAGAGTACAAATTTGTTTTCCGGGCATGTAATTTTACATTTCAATTCCACACCAAATTCATAACCCACGATAAACATCTTTATTCTAAACTTTTTTCTTTTATTCTTTTGTTTTGAACCTTTTAAATAGAGTCTCATTTGTGTTGCCCAGGCTGATTTCAAACTATAACGCTCAAGTGACCCTCGTCAGTCTCCTGAGTACTATGAGTACTGAGTTCACGTACACATGTCTGTTATTAGTACAAATGTTCCTTCTGAGCTAGTAGAGCATAATCTTGCCTGAAGTTTCACATCACTGCTATTACATCAGGAACAGTATCTGATAGTACTAAAGTCAACTTTTAGGGAACTGTTAGGGAACTATAATAGATGTAACAACAAACGAAATGTAATAACTGTTAGAGCCATGACTGTGTTTTGTCCTTACACCTGCCTTTTTTTGTTTGTTTGTTTTGTTTTTTGGTTTTTTGAGGCAGGGTTTTTCTATGTAGCCCTGGCTGGCCTGGACTCACTTTGTAGACCAGGCTGGCCTTGAACTCGGAGAGATCCGCCTGCCTCTGCCTCCCAAGTGCTGGGATTAAAGGCGTGCACCACCATGCCCTGCCCCTGCCTTCATAAATTTGTATACATATTTACTTAAGGTGCTATTCTACAAAGAGATAAGCATTGTTATTGTGTATATCCCTCATCTTATAGCATTACAGAAATGAATTTATAATTTCTTTAAGTCAGTTTATGTCAAATAGCAGCTGGTTTCTGTATCATTTTACTTGCCATGTAATGTTTATCTTTCTGTATGTTAACAACTGGTAGGTGCTTTATAAAACTAAAGATTTAGCCAGGCATAGTTACACACACCTTTAATCCCAGCACTCGGGAGGTAGAGGTACAGGTGGATCTCTGTGAGTTCAAGGCTAGCCTGGTCTACAAAGTGAGTTCCAGGACAGCCAGAGCTGTTACACAGAGAAACCCAGTCTCAAAAAACCTAAATAAATAAATAAAACTAAAGACTTGAAGTTATAAACATGACTCCTGAAATTATTAATTCATGTTACTCCATTTATGAGATTCTGAAGATAGAATTTGACAAATTATGAAGCCAAGAGAAGTATTAAAAAGTATTTTTAATTGATAAAATTTTGTTTTTGTTTATTCCTCTGTGAATGCTTTACTCTTTAGATTTTGCAGAGGCTGTAAAATTGATTGTGGAGAAGACAGAGCTTTCATTGGAAATGCCTGTATTGCTGTGGATTGGGACCCTACAGCCCTTCACCTCCGATATCAAACATCACAAGAAAGAGTGAGTGCTGGGCTTTGGTGGGGGGGGTGGGGAGTAGATATAAGGTGGTAGGTTTTATATGGGAAATGTTCCCCAGGTTAACTGTATTATAACAATTAAACTAAAATCAGAAAAAAAACTAGTGGCATTCTCTGTGGTACTTGATAGATACACTGCATGTTTGCTTGGCTCCCTGCTCTCCCAACTTCAAGATTGTATTGGGACATTAAATTTCAGAAGTATTAATAATAAATCTTAGAACAAAGCAGTATAATTAAGAACTTATAGGGGGTGCTAAAGAAATGGCTCAATAGATAAGAACTACTCTTGGTGAAGTCCTGGGTTTGGTTTCCAGCACCACGTGCCAGCTAATAGCCTGAGTCTTCAACTCCTGTTCCAGAGGATCCAGGACCCTCTTCTGGCTTCCAAGAGCACTGCATGCACACAATCCACAGGCCTACATGCAGACTCAAACCAATACACATAAAATAAAAATAAACAAATCTTTAAAAAAAAGATTTTAAAAGGAAATTATAGGGAATAGAAATGGCTTAGCAATTAGGAGTGTTTGTAGCTCTCACAGAGAATCTGAGTTCAGTTCCCAGCATACATATCAGATTTTTGTTGGTTTGGTTTGGTTTGGTTTTGGGGGTTTTTTTGTTTTTGTTTTTTGTTTTTTGTTTTTTTGGTTTTTCAAGACAGGGTTTCTCTGTGTAGCCCTGGCTGTCCTAGACTCACTTTGTAGACCAGGTTGGCTTTGAACTCACAGAGATCCACCTGCACCTCTACCTCCCGAGTGCTGGGATTAAAGGCATGCGCCACACCCAGCCATTACAGACAGCTGTGAACTGCCATGTGGGTGCTGGGATTTGAACCCGCTCCTTTGGAAGAACAGTCAGTGCTCTTAATCACTGAGCTATCTCTCCAGCCCCTGGCTTTTATTTTTATTACATTTTTTATTATTTCTTGGTGGGGCATATGTGTGTAGATATCACAGAACAACATGAGAGAGCAGTTCCCTCCTGCCATGTGAATCTCTGGATCAAACTCCGGTCCTCTGGCTTGGCAACAAATCCTCTATCTTCTGAGCTATCTCACCAGCTTCACTTTTCTGACTATGCTGTTGAGAAATGGAAGAATTGCCAATTCAAAGCCTACTGTCCTGTTTGGATTCCTAATTTTACCACCACATTTGTAGTCAAGAATGGATGTATTGTGGACTCTTTGATTTTTTGAGACAGAATTTCTCTCTGTAGCTCTGGCTGCCTGGAACTCGCTCTGTAGACAAGGCTGGTGTCAAACTCAGAGAGTCACCTGCCTCTACCTCCTGAGTGCTGAGATTAAAGGCATGAGCCACCCCTTCCTGGAATACTGGACTCTTGCCAAACAGCAAACAAAAAGATCACTGGGCTCAGCTGGGCATGGTAGTACACTCCTATAATCCTAGCACTCAAGAGATTAAAGCAGGAGGATGAGGAGTTCAAAGCCTGGATTAAATACACAGCAAGTTCAAGGCCAGCCAAGGTTGCATAAGATCTTGTCTCAAAACAGGGGCAGAGAAGAAAGATATTATTAGGCTAAAAACTCAGGAAAATCTGAAAAGATATTCTAGGTCATACTCACTGTAGCAAGGCATTTCAGAAACTTTAGCCATGCCTTCTTTGAAGAAGGAAAATTTCAGCAATGAATAGACATACAAGTCTTTGTCAGCACAAATTATAACAGGGCACTATCCTGACAATGCAGTCCCTATGAAAGATATTAATTATTAGTTCTCTGTATCTCTTCCCCTTTTTAACAAGCCTGTTGTGCAATCTGAGAGGCTCTGGAGGACATCACTTACAGGAAGAGCCTGCATGTAACCTGTCATTCTCACCCCACTTCCACTTTCAGTGATACTACACAGTGGGAACTGAGGAGCTATTTTGAGATATCATGTATTGCTGGAGAATGGAAACATGACTAATCTGAGATCCTACTAAATGTGATTCCTTCCCCTGCTTAGAGGGTCACATAAAGGAGTTTGGTACACAATTGAGGTTATTACTCACTTGCTTTATATTTTTTATTTTGGTGTTTTCCCACCTAGAAATTTTCCTTGGAAAATAGTGTTCTGTTCACTCTGTAGCATTTTTTTAAAAATAGTAAATCATGCCAGGCGTGGTGGCTTATGCCTTTAAACCCAGCACTCAGGAGGCAGAAGCAGGCGGATCTCTGTGAGTTCAAGGCCAGCCTGGTCTACAAAGTGAGTCAAGGATATCTAGGCTACACAGAGAAACCCTGTCTCAAAACAAAAAAAAAAAAAGTAAATCATTAGAAATTTATTTATTCAGGCTGGGTGTGGTGGCTCATGCCTTTAATCTCAGCACTCAGGAGACAGAGGCAGGCAAATCTCTGTGAGTTCCAGGCCAGCCTTGTCTACAGAGGCTTCCAGGACTAACCAGGGAAACTGTCTCAAAAACAAACAAACAAAAAGATTCCAGGATAGCCAGTATTATTACACAGAGAAACTTTGTCTCAGAAAAGAAAAGAAATGTGTTTATCCCATACTAGAAGTAATAAAGTGTGATGCATTCATTATATGAATTATGTAGTCAACTAAAAGTAATGATTACTAATTTTTACTACATAGCAAAATACAAAGTTTTTAATTTTGTAAAAAGTTTTTAATTTTGGGTTTTTTTTTTTTCCCGAGACAGTGTTTCTCTGTATACCAAGCCTTGGCTGTCCTGGACTTGCTTTGTAGATCAGTCTGGCCTCAAGTTCATAAAGATCCGCCTGCCTTTGCCTCCTGAGTGCTGGGATTAAAGGCATGTACCACAACGCCTGGCTAAATTTTTAGTTTTTCGTTGATAATTTCACAGATGTATACAATGTATTTTGCTCATATCCACCCTCCGCTCCCCTTTTTCAAGGTCCTCAAGATTTCCTACAACTGATCTCTCTCTCTTTTCTTTCAACTTTTGTGTTCTCTTCTTTTTTATTTTTGTATTTTTATACATGTAGATGTTTTGCCTACATTTATGTCTGTGTACCTCTTATGTTCCTGGTGTTCATGGAGTCCAGAAGTTTCTTGGAACTAGAGTTACAGATAGTTGTGAGCTACCATATGGGTCCTAGGAATGGAAACCCAAGTTCTCTGGAAGGAGCAGTCAGTCCTCTAACCTGTTGAGCTGTAGAGCTCTCTCCAGCCTCACTTTTTACATTTTGATTGCATGTGTGCATTCATGCGTGCATGTGTGTATGTGTGTGCATGTTTCTGTGTGTTCCATGGAGCACGTGATGTTCAGAGAACAAAACTAGGAATTGGCTCTCCAGTTATACCATGTGGGTTCTGGAAATTGAACTCAGATGGTCAGACTTGGCTGCTAGTGCTTTTACTATTGAGCCATCTCACCAACCAAGACACCAAGGTTTATGGGTGAGGCTTTGGATATTTTTGTTTAACACCAAATGACATTTTTGTTTATTTGATTGGTTGGCTGGTTTTTAGAGACAGGATTTCTCTGTGTAGCTCTGAGTGTCCTGAAATTCACTCTGTAGACCACACTGGCCTCATACTGAGAGATCTGCCTGCCTCTGCTTCACAGTGTTGGAATTAAAGACATGTAACACCATACCTGTCAAACAGCTACAGGGTTGGAACCTGCACCCCAGACTACTGAGGATCATTTGTACTTTTTTTGGTTTTTTTCAAGACAGTGTTTCTCTATATATCCTTGGCTGTCCTAGACTCACTTTGTAGACCAGGTTGGCCTTGAATTCACAGAGATCCTCTTGCCTCTGCCTCCCCAATGCTGGGATTAAAGGCATGTGCCACCACGCCCAGCCATTTGTACTTTTTAACACCCAATAGTAGGGGCTGAAGATGTAACTCAGTTTGTAGAGTACTTGCCTAGTATATATGACATCCTAGCTTTGACCTCTAGCACTACATAAATCAGGCATAATGGCATGTGCCTATAATCCAAACACTGTGGAGGCTTAGGCAGAAAAATCATGAGTCCCAGACCATCCTGGGCTATATAGAAAGACCCTGTATCAATTTTTTTTTCATTTTTTAAAAAGATTTATTTATTTATTATGTATGCAGTGTTCTGTCTGCATGTATGCCTGAAGGTTAGAAGAGGGCACCAGATTCCGTTATAGATGGTTGTGAGCCACCATGTGGTTGCTGGGAATTGAATTCAGGGCCTCTGGAAGAGCAGTCAGTTCTCTTAACCTCTGAGCCATCTCTCCAGCCCAAAAATTTTTTAAATGAAAAGGGTAAAAGAAAATCTGTCATTATCTCTTTTATTTTATTTTCTTGAGACAAGCTGTGTCTTTGTAGCCCTGGTTGTCCTGGAGCTCATTATATAGACCAAGCTAGACTCCAGCTCTCAGAACTCTGTCTGCCTCTGCCAAGTGGTGGGATTGAAAGCCTGCACCACCAGGCTGGGTCAGTATCTTGATGGTGGTTTCCTTTTGTTCAGGATATAGGGCCATGCCATGGCTCAGCAGATAAGAGCATATAACAGCCAAGCCTGACAACTCAAGTTCACTCTTCAGAACCCACAGGGAGAAAGGAAAGAAGTAATTTTACAGCACATATGTAAAAGCCCTACCAAAAAACCCAGATAAATAAAGCAAGGAAATTTGTTTTAAAAGAATATGGAAGACCAGAAACAAATCTGCACACTTTTAATCCCAGAACTAGGGAGGCAGATCTCTTGAGTTCAAGGCCAGCTTGATCTATATAGAAAGTTCCAGGTTTTAATTGTGTGTGTTTGAGTGTGTGTGTAAGTAAAACAGATATGAGGCTGTAGTGATGGCTCAGTGGCTAAGAACATTTAGTGCTCTTTCAAAAGACCCAGGTGGTTCCTACTCCAAGAGATCCACTGTACTTTCCTGGACTCCACAGATTGCTGCACTTATGTATGTACATCCCTCCACACAGGCACACATATGTGCATAATTCAAAATAAAGTAAAAGCAAAAGTGTATAAAAGATTTCTACCTTTTTATAATTTCAAAAAAGGTATTTATAAGTAATACATTATTTGAGTAGTAGTAGAGGATCTAATCATGGACCCCAAGACATAAAGAAATTTTTATCATTACAGGAAATTATTGATAAATGTCAAAAAAATGTTTTTGTGAGTCTTTCAGTCCCCACCTACCTTTATAGCCCATAGTAGTAAAAAAAATCACCATTCTATGCATCATAGCATGCTTTAAAACATTCCTGATTAAGAGAATAAACATAAATTTCCACTAGCTATGACAACTATGTTCTATATACTTGTGTTTCTGCAAAGCTGACAGACTTGATAAAGGGTGACTTTGTATGTGTAAGTTAATGTTGAAGGTCAGAGAATAACCTCAGGTGTGATTCCTCAGTAGCTGTCTACCTTGGTTTTATTTTGTCTGTTTGCTTTGAGACAGGGTCTCTCTCATTTATTGATCTGAATTCATCAATTAGGCTAGGTTAGTTGGCAATAGAGCCTCAAAGATCTGTCCTTCTGCCTTCCCAGCACTGAGTTTACAAGTACATGCCACCACACTTGAGTTTTGTTTTTGTTTTTAGGGAATTGAACCCAAGTTCTGGTGTGAACACATGGCCAGCACTTTATAAACTGAGCCATCTCCCCAACCGCTACATTTTTTCTTTTCTTTTCTCTTTTCTTTTGTTAAGATGTGATCTCACTATGTATCCCAGGCTGGACTTAATATAGTAGTCCTCCTCCCTTAGCCTCCTGAGTGCTAAGATTATGAGTGTGTGCATCCACCCATTTCCTTAGCATATCCACTTTCCCTTAAGGTGACCAGCTCAAAAGATACTGAGACAGCTGGCCACAGTAGCACATGCTCATAAATTAGGATGATCAGAGGGGTGAGGGCACTTGACTACCTAGGGTGGTCAGTGCCAGCCTGAACAAGACTGTCACAGAGAAACAGAGATAGACTGAGAGATTGTTAGTACTTTATTACTAATCAATTTTGTTTTCAGAGCCAGTGATCCGAACAAAATTTCCTTTTAATTATAAAAACAGACTTTTCCCCTGAGCTCTTCTTAAATCGAGTTCTTTTTTTGTTTGTTTGTTTTTGTTTTTCGAGACAGGGTTTCTCTGTATAACAGCTCTGGCTGTCCTGGACTGGCTTTGTAGACCAGGCTGGCCTTGAACTCACAGAGATCCGCCTGCCTCTACCTCCCAAGTGCTGGGATTAAAGGTGTGTGCCACCACGCCCGGCAGTATTACTCTCTTAAGCTTCCTCTTCATTTGTTGCCATTATAGAAAAAAGTACTTCCATTGAACTTAATGCAACTCTGCGGTAGAGTACCTGCCTAGCACACATAAACGATTCAATCACTTTACCCTCCTATCCCCCCTCCAAAACATGGAATCATGAAACAATGATACCTAGTATTCTGATAAGTCTATTATGTGTTGATATGCAAATGAGGTATGTAGTAGGGTTTGAAGTCTAGTATATTGTTTTCTCATGATGAACTTTTCTGAATCTTTTCTTATTTCATCTAGATTTGACATCAGTATTCCATATTATTTCTCCTAACTCTGTTACATATGTAGTATTCCAGTACTTCTTTCTACCTAAAATATAAATGACTTACTTTTACTACTCTTTTCTTGAATACTAGTTCACATTTACACTGTCTTAAAGGATTTCAAAATTGTGAAATAAACAGGCAGTTTAACTCTTCTTTGTTGTTTTGTCATTTGGAAGGATTCAGAAAAAAATTCTAGAGAAACTCTGGACAGAGACTGAAGAGGTAGCTCAGTAGATCGAGTGCTTACCCAGCATGCATAGAGCCCTGAGTTCATGCCCCAGACCAGCATAAAATCATGTCTGGTGGCACACACCTGTTTTCCTGGGGTTATGCCACATGCACACACACCTACTCACTCTAGAAAAAGAACCCTCTACAGATGAAAATAGCAGTTACACCAAAGTCCAACTTGGTGAACCACTGAATTTTTATTGGGGTTACTTACAGAGGTATGGGTTAGCGGTTACTTTCAGAAACAGGTACTGAATTATACAGCTGTATCAGGGCTAGAAAGTGAAAGTGGTTAAGAGGACTGTGGTTCAGTTCCTGGTACCCACACAGTGGCTCCAGAGGATCTGCTCTGTTCTGACTTCTGGAGATTGCTGCACAATCTGCAGGCAGTTGGACAGGTTCAAAAAAATCTCTCAGCATTTTGGCTGGTCAAAGTCTTCTCAGACTTTGAAGATCTTGCAGGTTTCAGCCTTATGTGAGGTTTGTTTACCTCCTGAATCTCATGAGCCTCCTGCCCACCTCCTGGAGGGAATATGTGTATGCGAGTGTTTTGCCTGCTTATATGTCTATGCACATGTGTACAATGCTTGCAGAGGCCAGAAGAGTTCACCAGATCCCCTGGACCTGGAATTACAGATAGTTGTTATACAACATGTGGGTACAGGACCCAGTTCCTCTGGAAGAGCAGCCTGTGCTCTTAAGGGCTAAGCCATCTCTTCAGCTCCATGGAGAGAATGTTTCAGTTTTGCAACTAAACAGGAGGATAGAAGCTCAAGGTTATCCTCAGTTACATAGTGAATTCAGGACCAGCTTGAGCTACTTAAGACCCTGTCACAAAGAAAAAATCTAGTCATATAAATGGGCATTTATTCCAGGATATTATTGATAACATGTTTGTGAATATGGGGGTGTGTGCGTGTGTTATATTGCTCAAAGACTCTAGTTTGGATTGTATTTTCCCTGCAGCATGTAGATCATGTAAGAGTGATTAAGAAGACGATAGATCTGGGTGTTTATTTTATTTTATTTTTTTTTTATTTTTTTTTTTTTGGTTTTTTCGAGACAGGGTTTCTCTGTGTATCCTTGGCTGTCCTGGACTCACTTTGTAGACCAGGCTGGCCTCGAACTCACAAAGATCCGCCTGCCTCTGCCTCCCAAGTGCTGGGATTAAAGGCGTGCGCCACCACCGCCCGGCTATTTTATTTTTTTTTAAGATTTATTTATTTTATGCATGTGTGCTCTATCTGCATCTACACCTGCATTCCAGAAGAGGGCACCAGATCACATTGTGGATGGTTGTGAGCCACCATGTGGTTGCTGGGAATTGAACTCAGGACCTTTGGAAGAGCACTAGGCAGTGCTCTTAACCGCTGAGCCATCTCTCCAGCCCCTAGGTGTTTATTTTAAATGCCCTCAGCACAATTCTGGTTCATCTGTTTTCTCCTATTGTAGGTTGTAGAAGAACATGAAAGTGTGGAACAAAGTCGTCGAGCACAGGCTGAGCCCATCAACCTGGACAGCTGTCTCCGTGCCTTCACCAGTGAGGAGGAGCTGGGGGAAAATGAGATGTACTATTGCTCCAAGTGTAAAACTCACTGTTTGGCAACAAAGAAGTTGGACCTCTGGAGGCTTCCTCCAATTTTGGTATGTTAATAGCCGTCCTCTATGAGAGGAGTCTAGTGTAAATGAGAGAACTCGCTAACAGGATTTCGGGGCTATTTTTGAGGATACTTCCTGTAGCTGTGTTTAGATCTGACTATGGTGGCACTCACCTGTAATCCCAGAATTTGGGAGGCTGAGACAGGAGGATCACAAAAAAATCAAGGCAAGCCTAGGCTACATGTAGGAGTTCCAGGCCAACCTAGACTACAAAGTAAGGCCCTGACTCAAAAAAAACAAGAAAAGAAAGGGGGCTGAAGTGACTGAGAATGCATAGTCCTCTTACAGAGAGCCTGAGTTTGGTGCCCAGCCCCAGGAGATTCTAACACCCCTAGTCTCCTCAGGTACCTGCACTTTTGTACACAAGTACACACAGAGATACACAAACACATGCTTGTAATTAAAAATAAAATCTTTTCTTTTAAAAAAAAAATGGGTGGAGCTGCAGAGATAGCTCAGGTTAAGAGCACTGGCTACTCTTCCAGAGGGTCCTGAATTTTGTTCAATTCCCAGAAACTACATGGTGACTCACAACCATCTATAATGAGATCTGGTGCCCTCTTCTGGCCTGCAGGTGTGCATGCAGACAGAACACTGTATACATAATAAATAAATCTTTAAAAAAATAAAAAATGGCTGAATGAGCCAGTCGTGATGGTGCACACCTTTAATCCCAGTACTCAGGAGGCAGATATCTGTGAGTTTGAGGCCAGCCTGGTCTACAAATTGAGTCCAGGACAGCTAGGGCTATTAGAGAAACCCTGTCTCATAAAACCAAAAAAAAGACAGTGGGGCTGGAGAGATGGTTCAGCAGTTAAGAGCACTGGCTGCTCTTCCAAAGGACCTGGGTTCAAATCTCAGCACTCAGGGAAGCAGAGGCAGGCAGATCTCTGTGAGTTCAAGGCTACCCTGGTCTACAGAGTGAGTCTAGGACAGCCAAGGATGCACAGAGAAACCTTGTCTCCAAATCAAAAAAAAAAGTAAATAAATAAAAAGTAAGAGATGTGGGGATAGCCGGGTGGTGGTGGCGCATGCCTTTAATCCCAGCACTTGGGAGGCAGAGGCAGGTGGATCTTTGCGAGTTCGAGGCCAGCCTGGTCTACAAAGCAAGTCCAGGACAGCCACGGCTACACAGAGAAACCCTGTCTCGAAAAACCAAAAAAAAAAAAAAGAGATGTGGGGATGACTCCGATGAGTGAAAGCACTTGCAACACAGCCTGAGAATCTTGAGTTCAGACCCTCAAACTTACATAAAAGCTGGACACAATAGCCCTTTACCAGAAGATGGGAGAGTCACTGAAAACTCATGTGCCAGCTAACCTGATGTGCTCAGCAGTGAAAATGGGAGGAAAAAAGATTGTCATCTGACCCCCTCCTTTATGCATTCCCAAGTACTCCAGACACAATATAGAGGGAGGGAGGAAGGGAAAGATATGCTGTTCTACACTCAGCAGTACTAGGATGTGTTTGTGTGTAATTACTCTCTTCAGGGACTCCAGTCCTACTATATGGCACTAAGACTCAGCTGCTGTCTGAGCCCTTTCATGCCTTCAAAACCAGTACCATTCAAGTGACTCTTACACTACCAGGTTTGCCTGGCAATCTGAGATATAGCCTCAGTCCCCTCTGGACCACAGCTTGTGTATGCTGACCCTGAGGAAATACTCTCAGATTTACAGTTCTCAGTGGTGCTGGTGTCTTTTTAAGTACAGTTAATTTCTCAGCTCCAGCTAACCAGCATTAAGTGTCACAGCAAAACAAAGGTTTTACTTCAGTGATTCATAATTCAAAATAATCATACAAACAACCCTGGTAGTGTCTTAACTTCCCTCTGAAACTTCACAAGCCAGGCCTCCATCATCTGCACTGGCTCAAAGCATTATCTTCTAAATCCCCATAACAACACATTAAACTCTCAATGAACCTGCAAGCCCAGAGTTCCAAAATCTTCCACAATCCTTCCCAAAACACATACATGGTCACAGCAATAAACCTCCCCAATTCCTGGTACCAATTTATGTTGTAGGGTTTCTATTATTGTGGTGAAACACCATGACCAAAGCACCTTGGGGAGGAAAGAGTTTATTTGGCTTATACTTCCATATTATAGTCCAGCATCCAGGGAAGTCAGGGCAGGAACTTCAGGCAGGAACCTAAAAAGAGGAACTCTGAGGCTATGGAGGAGTATTGCTTACTGGCTTGCCTGTTTTCTCAATAGAGACTCTGTCTTCCCAAATGACTCTTAAGCTTATGTCAGGCTTTCATAAAACTAGTCAGCACAGATATGTACTCCTGTGTGCAAGTCAGAAGGGAACCTTGAGGCCCTTTTCACCTTTGAGTTCTGGGGCTGAAACTCAGATCATTAGGCCTTACATCAAGTCCGTAACCCACCAGCATGCCACCTTATTTTTTGAAACAGAGTCTCTCACCAAACCATATCCATTTGGCTAGGCTAGATGGTCAATGAGAACTCTGTCTCCACCCCATCACATGCCCCAATTCCACACAGTGTCCAGCTTTTCACATGGTGCCGGGGATCTCATCGTAGGCCCTCATGCTTGCATAACACACATTTTAGTGACTAAGCCATTTCCACAAGCCCAGTACTGATTGTTTTCTTTTGAGACAGGTTCTTACTTTGTAGCCTTGGCTAGCCTGAAACTTTCTGTATAGACCAGGCTGGTCTCAAACTCACAGAGATCCATCTGACACTGCCTCTCTGGTGGTGGGATTAAAGGCATGCACTATCATACCTGGTTCCAGTATTAAGATTTTTTTTTATTTTTTTATTTTATTTTATTATTATTATTTTGTTTTGTTTTGTTTTGTTTTTCAAGACAGGGTTTCCTCTGTGTATCCTTGACTGTCCTGGACTCACTTTGTAGACCAAGTTGGCCTTGAACTCATAAAAATCCACCTGCCTCTGCTGGAATTAAAGGCTGTGCCACCATGCCTGGCCGTTACAGACAGCTGTGAACTGCCATATGGTGCTGGGATTTGAATCCAGATCCTTTGGAAGAACAGCCAGTGCTCTTAACTGCTGAGCCGTCTCTCCAGCCCCTTTATTTTTATTTTTTATGTATGAGTGTTTATGCCTGCATGTATGTCTGTACACCACATACATCATGTGCATATAGTGCCCCTAGAGGCCAGAGAGGGCATCAGATCTTCTGAAAATGGGTTTATAGAGGGGTTTTAACTGCCATGGGTTAAAACTCGGAACCAAACCTGGATGTTCTACAAGAGCAGTAAGTACAAGAACAGTAAGTACTCTTTTTTGTTTTGTTTTTTGAGACAGAGTTTCTCTATATAACAGCCCTGGCTGACCTAGAAATCCCTGGGTAGACCATGCTGCCCTTGAATTCAGAGATCCACCTCCCTCTCCCTCCCCAGTGCTGGGATTAAAGGCATGTGCCACCACACCCAGCTATTTGAGATTGTTAACAATGTACAAATGTTACCTGTTCTTCTGAACCCCCCCAATGCAATTGTTCCTAACTTTTCTTCTTCAGATTATTCACCTTAAAAGATTTCAGTTTGTAAATGGACGGTGGATAAAATCACAGAAAATTGTTAAATTTCCTCGTGAAAGTTTTGACCCTAGTGCTTTTTTAGTACCAAGAGACCCAGCTCTTTGCCAGCATAAAGCACTCACACCCCAAGCAGACGAGGTCTCTGAGCTAAGGATTTCAGCAGGAGATGTTAAGAAAGTGGATGTCCAGAACTCAGCAGAAGAGGAAGATGTGCTCCTGAGTAAGAGCCCATCTTCACTCAGTGCGAATATCAACAGTAGCCCAAAAGGTAAGGGGAAAGGCGCTCTCTCTCTCTCTCTCTCTCTCTCTCTCTTATTTTAGTCAGGGTCATGCTGTGTCGTTCCAGCTGCCTTCTTCTGTTCTGGACCAGTAGTTTGATGAAGTGAAGAAACCTATCTGGAATCAGACCTATCTGTATTTCATTTTTGTTACTTTTAGCACAACATAATAGCCTCCTAATAGCACACAAAAGCCCTACATCTAAACACAGAGCCAGACTAAATTCCTGCTCTCTTACTGCCTCAGGATGGGGATTACATTTCCACACATGGCTGGGCATGGTAGCGCATGGCTATAATACCAGCACTTGAGAGGCAGAAGCAGGCAGATCTCTTGAGTTCGAGGCCAGTATGGTCTATTGAGTGAGTTCCAGAACAACAAAGGCTACACAGAGAAACCCTATGTGGGGGGTGGGGGGCATATTTTTAAAAATCCCTTACAGGTGCCCACTTGTGTTTTAGTAAATTCTAGATGTAGTGAAATTGACAGACAAGAGTAACAATTACAAGCTATATAATAAGGTGTATGAGTAGACAGTCAACATCACTGTCTTTATGTGTACATTTGGGAAGCTAGCTTCAGAGTTTTAGCATTTGGTATCAAATTTAACTTGTGGCATTTGGACTTACAAATCTTTCCCTCTGTCTCTTTCATAGGTTCACCTTCTTCATCAAGAAAAAGTGGAGCCAGCTGTCCCTCCAGCAAAAATAGCAGCCCTAACAGCAGCCCACGGACTTTGGGGAGGAGCAAAGGAAGGCTCCGGCTTCCTCAAATTGGCAGCAAAAACAAATTGTCCAGTAGTAAAGAGAATTTGGATACCAGCAAAGAGAATGGTGCTGGGCAGATCTGTGAACTGGCTGACGCCTTGAGTCGAGGACATGTGTTGGGAGGCAGCCAGCCTGAGCTGGTCACTCCTCTGGATCATGAAATCACTTTGGCTAATGGATTCCTTTATGAGCATGAGGCATGTGGCAATAGTTATAGTAATGGTCAGCTCGGAAACCATAGTGAGGAAGACAGCACTGATGACCAAAGAGAAGACACACATAGTAAACCTATCTATAATCTATATGCAATTTCGGTAAGTGTTGTATTATGCAGACTTTTAAAAAGTAGTCTAAGCCAGATGTGATGGTGCAAGCCTTTAATTCCAACCAACACTTGGGAAACAGAGTCAGGCGGATCTCTGAGTTCAAGGCCAGCCTAGTCTACAGAGCAAGTTCCAAAACAGCCAGGGCTACACAGAGAAACCTTGTCTCAAATTAAAAAAAAAGTCAAACTTTTCAGTGGTTTGTTCACTCGTCTTCATTCATCAACTAGCATTTTTTCAGAGCTTGCTTATTTGCTGGGCATTAAGTTTGGTGATAGACAAGGGCTGGAGAGATGGCTCAGCGGTTAAGAGCACTGGCTGCTCTTCCAGAGGTCATGAGTTCAATTCCCAGCAACCACATGGTGGCTCACAACCATCCATAATGAAATCTGGTGCCCTCTTCTGGCCTGCAGATATACCTGCAGGCAGAACGCTGTATACACAATAAATAAATCTTAAAAAAAAAAAAAAAAAAAAAAATCTATAGCCGGGCGGTGGTGGCGCACGCCTTTAATCCCAGCACTTGGGAGGCAGAGGCAGGTGGATCTTTGTGAGTTCGAGGCCAGCCTGGTCTACAAAGCGAGTCCAGGACAGCCAGAGATATTCAGAGAAACCCTGTCTCGAAAAACCAAAAAAAAAAAAAGTTTGGTGATAGACAAAGTTAACAAAGAAAGCTTGGCCTCCTGGACAAAAACTCCACGCTCACAGTGTGACTTAGAAGATGGCCATGAAGCCGGGCGTGGTGGCGCACGCCTTTAATCCCAGCACTTGGGAGGCAGAGGCAGGCGGATCTCTGTGAGTTCGAGGCCAGCCTAGTCTACAAAGTGAGTCTAGGACAGCCAGAGCTGTTATACAGAGAAACCCTCTCTCGAAAAACCCAAAAAAAAAAAAAAAAGAAGATGGCCATGGTATAGCCGAGCGGTGGTGGCGCACGCCTTTAATCCCAGCACTTGGGAGGCAGAGGCAGGCGGATCTTTGTGAGTTCGAGGCCAGCCTGGTCTACAAAGCGAGTCCAGGACAGCCAGAGATATTCAGAGAAACCCTGTCTCGAAAAACCAAAAAAAAAAAAAAGAAGATGGCCATGTAAACCAGGTAGTGGTGGTGGCCCCTCGCCTTTAATCCCAACACTTGGGAGGCACAGGCAGGTGGATCTCTGAGTTCAAGGCCAGCCTGTTCTATAGTGTGAGTTCCTGGACAGCCAGAACTACACAGAGAAACCCTGTCTTGAAGGGAAAAAAAAGGTCCATGTAATTGGTATAATTTAATTTAGAGGTTCAAACAGTCCTATATTAAGTATTTCTAAGGAATTTTTTTCTGTCTAAATAACTGTTACAGGGCCAGACTAAGATTAGGTATGTACCTCTAATCTTAGCACTTGAGGATATCAAGTTTGAGGCCAACCTAGGCTATATAGGAAGACACTGTCTTTAAAAGATAAAAATTAAAAAATACACACAAATATGTGAAATAGGATTTAGATTTTGTTTTTAGAAAAATTACGTGATTGTAAACATTGTTTTCCTTACCACCTAAGTGGTCTGTGTTCTCTTGCTCAGATCTTAGCACCATGCCCTGGCTGCAGTACTGTTAATTACTAATATACCACCACTCTTTTCTCTCTTTAGTGCCATTCAGGAATTCTGGGTGGGGGCCATTACGTCACTTATGCCAAAAACCCAAACTGCAAGTGGTACTGTTACAATGACAGCAGCTGTAAGGTAAATATTCTCAATCTATAAGTGAAAGTTAGAAACAGCATGTCAACAAATTTGGGGAACGTCTTTGAAGTAATAGCCCTTCTGCTGAGCAGGAAGATTGTGTTTGTGTGAATGTCTCTACATAGATGTTGTTCGATGTTAAGGAGGCAAAGATGACAGAAAACTGGAGATGATCAGAAAATAATGAAAGAAGGTGCTAGTTAATGAGAAATTCAATCACATCCTGTCCTCAGTGTGTGTCTCCCCATGGTGAACATAGAACCCAGGGCAGCACACGTTAGGAAAGCACTCACTCTAAAGACCAGGACTCTGCAATGCTGATTTTTGAACTGTTAGAATTTGATGGGGTTTGTTAGGTATGGTGGCCACATCTCTGATGGAGGTGGAGACGGGAGGACCAGGAGTTCAAGATCATGCTCCTCTATCTAAATGAGTTTAAGGTTGGTTTGGGCTCTCTTTCACCTACCAAAAAAATAATAATAATTTGATGAGCTTAAGAGCATTTCTTTCCCCAAAAACAAAGATTGAAAATAAAGAGATTCACTTTCAGGGCAGGTGTGACATGGTTGATTCAACTTGTCAGAGGTAGTCTAACTTACAAGTCTTCTTGTCAAGGACTAAGAGCCAACATAGCGCTGGCTTTCTTTTATTAAAGGCTTTTCTTGTCCCTTTAGGAGCTTCACCCTGATGAGATAGACACCGACTCTGCCTACATTCTTTTCTATGAGCAGCAGGAGGTAGACTGTGCCCAATTTCTGCCAAGAATAGATGGCAAAAAGATGGCAGACACGAGCAGCATGGATGAAGATTTTGAATCTGATTACAAGAAGTACTGTGTGCTACAGTAAAGCTGCCACTCTGACTAGATGGGCTGGTGGGAAGGGAGGTGACTCCTTATAGCTGGCATGTGCCAGAATTGTCACTGAAAAGCAGGCTAAGTGTAGTTATTTTATCCTGTGACCTGAAGCACAAAATAAAAGTCCTAATTAAAATAGCAGTCAACTTTAAGAATAGTAATAATTTTGTTATGAAGTCTCTCACAAGCTGTCTGACAGAGAACTTTGAGACAGATCCCACCATTCGCCTGTGAACAAGAGAGTTTGGCACCAATCACCTGGGACCAACTAAGAATGTAGTTGTGCTTGTCCAGATAATGAACAAACTTGTAGTGAGTACAGAGCTTCCCAGTAATCGTAACAGGATACTAAGGATTTCCTTGGAATCAAAGTTGAAAAAAACAACAAAAATTGTAATGTTGTCTGGAGACAACATGATATGCTACCTCCTTTTTCCTGAAGTTTCATTCCAGTGTGTTGACTAATGGAGAAAGCAGATCATGCAGGGGTGCAGATGATTCTTACAGTATGGACACAGACTTTTCAATTTTTTGAACCATTTCCCCTATCTTTCTATGTCTTTTTTTGCTTTTTGTTCTTGTTGAGCTTGTGTTTGAAACAGTAATTGACAGAAGCATATGGCGGTCAGTCTGAACGTTGAGTCTCTAAGAATACGTGCCTTCTACCCAGTCTCAGTTGGGAGACCCAGGAGAAAGGAACGGAATCCAATGAACTCCAGCAGAGGTGCACTGCTGGGTGTGGCAGCTGCTGCCGGGGTTTGCACCATGGTCCCCATGCATATGTTTCACAAAGATCTTGTAGGAAGGTAGGCAGCTGCAAAGCCAGACATGTTTCCTGTTAGTGGTGTTTTTTTTTTCTCTCTCTCTCTTTCTCTTTGTTTCTTGTTTTGCACTTTAAAAGAGAGAACACATGCAAACAATTATGCTTGTACTTCTAAATGACTCTAAAGGCTATAAATTAACTCCTTAGAGTGTAAAATTTAAGAACAAAAGTACATCCAATATTGATAGTTCATAACTATTGTTAAACTGCTGGATTTAGGAACCAAATTCTAGTTGTTTGCGTATCTGTTCCTTACAAACTTTTTTTATACTAGTCATCAAAAAGTACATTTCTTTGCCCACTTTTTTCCCTAAGTATTCAAAACTAGAACAAAAGTACAAATGTTATTTATTTCTGGCAGAATTTTTCCCTGTGTTCTGTTTTAATATATAGTCAAAAATTTTTTTCACCTTATTTTTGATCCTTTAAAAAACTCATCTAGACCTGGAAGTTGATTCTCATTTGTCAGATCTTTTTACCCTCCCTTCCTGATGAGTAGTAAATACCGATGCAGTTAGTGTTTATGTTCTGATAGCTGAGGCCACTAACTGCCTAGGTGTCAGCATAGTTGGAAAAGTTGTCTTCAGCAACTGCATGCATTGATGCCCTTTCTAAAAGAGTTAGTGTATTTAAAAGGAAGGAGTGGCCTAAAAGGAGTGATGTAATGAAGTCACACAAAATGCATATGTCATAGATTCAAGGTTTTCAGTATGTGAAATTGTCCATTCCCACCTGGACAAGTCCCATGAAAAAGTGGAAGATTTTCAGTAATTCTCTTGCAGATGTCTTAGTTGAACAGGCAGCACAATCTACTAATGTTGTTTTGTCTGTGTTTGTTATATTGGTTGTAATTAATTTTTTAAATTCAAGAACTAGCAGAAAATTTATTAAATTAACTATTAACTACATTCACCTTGTAAATTTCTGTATAAAACTTGTCGACAATGCACTGACTTTAGGAAGACGTTAATGTACATAGAGTGTAAATAAGATAGTGTTGATGTACTGAAATATGAACTGTATAAAAAGTATTGGTCATTGTATATGGCGTGTACCTGTTTATCTATAACTATTACTCAAACAAATTAAATACTGCACATGTCCATGTGTGTTTTTTTCCTTGTATAAGTAAGCATGAAAAGTCTGTTTCTGTGCCGGGCGGTGGTGGCGCACGCCTTTAATCCCAGCACTCGGGAGGCAGAGGCAGGCGGATCTCTATGAGTTCGAGGCCAGCCTGGTCTACAAAGTGAGTCCAGGACAGCCAGAGATACACAGAGAAACAACCCTGTCTCAAAAAAAAAAAAAAAAGATTAAGAAAAGTCTGTTTCTTTAGGCTTTCTCTCTGTGATCCTGTTTTAATTCTTCTATGTGCATAATTCCAATCCCATTTACAAAAAGGATGTTATACCTTGGAGGGGGTGGAAACTGCTGAGGTAGCAGGAGGCACTTGCATTGACCAGGTGAATTTAAATGGTTAAATATGGTTCACAGTCACAGGATAGAGAGATGGTATAAACTGAAAATTCATGAGACCCTATAATAGTTTTCACACTGATTAGGAGATAAGATGAAGACGCTTTCCTTTTTTTTTTAAGGTCCCCCCCCCCCCAAGACAGGGTTTCTCTGTGTATCCTTGACTGTCTGTCCTAGACTCACTTTGTAGACCAGGCTGGCCTTGAACTCACAGAGATCCACCTTCCTCTGCCTCCTGAGTGCTGGGACTAAAGGCATGCGCCACCACACCCGGCGATGCTTTCCTTTTGTATAGTACCTTGAAATGGCCCTACTTGTAGTAACAAGGGGTTAGGGTACTAAGAAACTAGGGATATGGCTGGTTGCCTTTTTTTTTTTTTAAGATTTATTGTATTTCCAGTCATGGTGGTGCATGCCTTTAATCCCAGCTCTGAGGAAGCAGAGGCAGGCAGAGCTCTGTGAGTTCAAGGCCAGCCTCTTGTAGAGTGATTTCCAGGACAGCTAGGGCTGCACAGAGAAACCATCTCAGCTGGGCGGTGGTGGCGCACGCCTTTAATCCCAGCACTTGGGAGGCAGAGGCAGGTGGATCTTTGCGAGTTCAAGGCCAGCCTGGTCTACACAGAGAAACCCTGTCTCGGGGAAAAAAAAAAGAAACCATCTCAACCCCTCCCCTCCAAAATTATCTTTTTTTTATTTTTGTTCTGTTTATGTGTGTGTGTGTGTGTGATGTGTGGTTGTCCAAGGAGGCCAGAAAAGGCTGTTGGCTTCCCTGGAGCTGGGGTTTGTGAGCCCCTGATAGATGCTGGAAACCAAACCACGATCCCTCTAAAAGAGCAGCAAGTGCTTTTCATCACTGAGTCATCACTCCAGCCCCATAAGATTTAGTTAGATTTTAATTAACTTAATAGGTATGTGCATGTGAGTGCAGGTGCCCATGGAGTCCAGAAAAAGGCATTGTATCCCCTGAAGCTAGAGTTACAAGGGTTGTAAGCCACCTCTTGTGGGTGCGGGGAACCAAATGTGGGTCCTCTCCAAGAACAGCAAGCATGTTTAACCACTGAGCCATCTCTGCAGCATCCCACCCCGTTATCTCTCTGGGAGCTCTCCAGGGATGCCTTTGGCACCGTTAAGAACAATGAAGAGCTAGAGCCATCATTCACCCTATAGTAGTTTTGCTCCCACAGTAATTTTATTTACCTTTAAAATTCATATATCTTGAAAAACAAAAAATAAAATTCAGCTATCTAATAAATACTCAAGTAAACTACATAAGTTTCATGATAAGTACTCAATGTGAAAGTCTGTCTCCATGAGAATCCTGTTTTGCAGAGAGGTGTTAATTTTTTTCGTTTTCTTTTTTTTTTTTTTTTTTTGGTTTTTCAAGACAGGGTTTCTCTATGTAGCCCTGGCTGTCCTGGACTTGCTTTGTAGACCAGGCTGGCCTCGAACTCACAGAGATCCGCCTGCCTCTGCCTCCAGAGTGCTGGGATTAAAGGTGTGCGCCACTACGCCCGGCCTGTTTGTCAATTTTTTTAAGCCTTAAGTATACTGAAACTAAGCAAATTGAATAACTCTCAGTTCACAGTCTTCAGAAATAAGCATACATATTAAACATACATACAATGGCCGGGCGGTGGTGGCGCACGCCTTTAATCCCAGCACTTGGGAGGCAGAAGCAGGCGGATCTCTGAGTTTGAGGCCAGCCTGGTCTAAAAAGCAAGACCAGGACAACCAAAGCTGTTACACAGAGAAACCCTGTCTCAAAAAAACAACAACAACAAAAAAAGAAAACATACAATGAATTGTTGTAGCAATCAATGCCAGTTCGTTTACAGAGCACACAGCCCTAAAAATGGAGCACAGCTTCTCAAGCCTGCATTCCTGGCTTTAAGGCCTTGGAAGGACCAGTGAGTGGAGCAAGCTTTGGCTCCTAGCCTTTGAGTGACCCTTGTTTAGAGGACTGCCAGCTCAAACAAGTGTTCACCACTTGGTGGCATTGCTTGCTGTGAGTTTTTTTTCTTCCTTGCAGCCTCCTTGAATCGGAGCAAGTATTGTTTGCAGGACTTTTTTTTTTCTTTCCACCATGTGAGTCCAAGGGGGATTGAACTCCGTCAAAGCTTGGTGCCAAGTGCCTTTTATTGAGCCATCTTGCCCATCTCTGCCCACTCCCTGTCTCCCCTCTGCCCAGCTACCTTCAGGTTGAATACCGAAGCTCCCTGGAATGAGCCAGGATGTACAGCTTTACCTGGTGATGTAACATTAGGTTCCTTAATGTTCGTATTGTAAAGTCAAAAATGCCATTCCTCTGTGGTCAGAACGTGTAGGACAAGCCAACTAAAAGAATCCAGCATTAGGTTTGCTGACCAGTAGGAGCTAAGATGGTAGATTTACAGGAGACAGAGACTCAGACCTGTAGAAAGCAGGTTGAAAATTGAAGAGCAGGTCTGGCCATGGGTAAGATGAACAGTGGAACCCAAAATTCTTGGTATTATGTGTAAAAACCTCATCTGATTGTTGTGGAAGACCCTGGGTCCTTTCTTTCCCTAAAAAAAAAAAGAAGAAGAAGAAATCAATAGATTTTTTTGTTTGTTTGGTTTTTTTTGACAGGGTTTCTCTGTTTAACAGCTCTGGCTGTCCTGGACTCGCTTTGTAGACCAGGCTGGCCTCGAACTCGCGAAGATCCGCCTGCCTCTGCCTCCCAAGTGCTGGGATTAAAGGTGTGCGCCACCACCGCCCGGCAGAAATCAATAGATTAATGCAAGCTATTCCATTAAAAAAAGCTGGGCATGGTAGCTAGCTTGTAACCCCAGAACACTTAGGAGGCAGAGACAGGAGGATCACAAGTTTGAGGCCAACCTGGGCTACATATATCAAGTTTTATGACAGTCTGGGCTATACAGAGATAACCCAGTATTTGCCAGTGCTTGGGCCAAGGCCAAAGCAAGCAGATCTCTGTGAGTTTAAGGCAAGTTGGCCTATATAAGTGCCAGTCAGCCAGGACTAAAAAATGAAACATTATCTCCAAAACTTTCTTGAAAACAGTGTGGTGGCACTGGGTGTGGTGGTGCACACTTTTGTTTGTTTGTTTTTTGAGACAGGGTTTCTCTGTGTAGCTCTGGCTGTCTTGGACTTGCTTGATAGACTAGGCTGGCCTCAAACTAGCAGAGCTCTGCCTGCCTCTGCCTCCTAAATGCTGGGATTAAAAGTGTATGCCACCAGTCGGGTGTGGTGGCACACACCTTTAATCTCCTGGTCTACAAAGTGAGTCCAGGACAGCCAGGGCTACACAGAGAAACCCTGTCTCGAAAAAACCAAAAAAAAAAAAAAAAAAAAAAAAAAAAGCTTTTGGCCAGGTGTGATGGCGCATGCCTTTAGTCCCAGCACTCGGGAGGCAGAGGCATGTAAATTGAGTTTGAGACCAGCCTGTACTACAAATTGAGTTCCAGGACAGCCAATACTGTTACACAGAGAAGCTCTGTCTCAAAAAATGAAAGGAAGGAAGAGAAAGCAAGCAAGAAAGAAGTGTGGTGACTCATGCTCTAGTCTCAGTATTTGGAAAGTTGGCATGGAGAGGCTCTTTTTGAGCCCTGGAATTCAAGACCCTAATCTCAAAGACAATTTATGTGAAAGCCAGATACAAGCCACTAGTTTGTGCCTTCTGATAATTAGCATATGAACTTGTTATTTTAATTGGGTGAGACAGGGTCTTTCTAGATAGCCCTGGATGTCCTGGAACTTGCTGTATAGAACAGACTGGCCTCAAATTCATATAGATTCACCCTCCTCTGCAACCTGGGTGCTAGGATTAAACATGTGCACCACTACACCAGGCCATAACAACCAAGTTCGTGTAAGAAACAAAGGACATCCAGGTAACAACCAAGTAACTGGGTGTAGGAAGCAAGGGGATGGTAGCACTATATCATTTTGACTAGCTGGACAAAGTATTTCTTTTTTTTTTTTTTTTTTTTTTTTTTTTTTTTTTTTTTTTTTTTTTTGGTTTTCCGAGACAGGGTTTCTCTGAATATCTCTGGCTGTCCTAGACTCCCTTTGTAGACCAGGCTGGCCTCGAACTCACAAAGATCCGCCTGCCTCTGCCTCCCAAGTGCTGGGATTAAAGGCGTGCGCCACCACCGCCCGGCTCGACAAAGTATTTCTAACTGACCTTTAATTTGATTGGTCCCAAGTGGAACTGTAGTTGGGGACTACTCAGAGTGTCAAGGTAACAAAGTAACAGAGTATGAGTAATTTCATCTTATAACTAAAATGGAGACTTAAGACAAAATGGCTGCAGTTATGCTAAAGAAGCAGGCTTCAACATTAATAAGGGAAAAAATCCTTTTTTTAAAAATGTGCATTGGAGCCGGGTGGTGGTGGCGCACGCCTTTAATCCCAGCACTTGGGAGGCAGAGGCAGGTGGATCTCTGTGAGTTCGAGGCCAGCCTGGTCTACAAAGCGAGTCCAGGACAGCCAGAGCTACACAGAGAAACCCTGTCTCGAAAAAACCAAAAAAAAAAAAAATGTGCATTGGTGTTTTACCTGCATGTATGTCTGTGTGGAGGTATCAGATCTCCTGAAACTGGAGTTACAGACAGTTATGAGCTACATGTGGGTAGTGGGAATTGAACCTGGGCCCTCTGAAAATGCAGCCAGTGTTCTTAACTGTTGAGCCACCTCTCCAGTCCTAGGAAAAACTCCTTAATAATAGTGTGTGACTGGGTGAGGAGTGGTGACAGCAGCACTCAAGAGGCAGAGGGAGGCAGATTCCTGAGTTCGAGGCCAGCGTGGTCTACAAAGTGAGTTCCAGAGCAGCCAGGGATACACAGAGAAACCCTGTCTCAAAAAGCTATGAAAAGTGTGCAATTGGTTCTTGCTGATACATGAAAGGGTACCAACCCTGAGCAGAAATTCCTATCAGTTTATGTAGTTTCACAGCCCCAGCTTATACTTAAAGCAATTAAATGTTTCACAGAGCAAATGAGATTTACATTGTAAAAATGTTGTCATAGTCCGGGCGTTGGTGGCACACGCCTTTAATCCCAGCACTCAGGAGGCAGAGGCAGGTGGATCTCTGTGAGTTCGAGTCCAGCCTGGTCTACAAAGAGAGTTCACGATGGCCAGGGCTACACAGAGAAACCCTGTCGCCAAAATAATAATAATAATAATAATAATAATAATAATAATGACTCTAAGTTTATTATTACCACATTTTGTTTTGTTTTCCCTTTTAAGGACAGAGTCTACAGAGGCAGGTGGATCTCTGTAGTTAAAGGCCAGTCTGGTCTACAGAGTGAGTCCAGGGTGTTACACAGAAAAACCCTGTCTCAATAAACAAAAAAATGTTGTCACAGGACTGTTTTTGCTTTGTTTTGTTTTGGTTTTTTTGGTTTTTCGAGACAGGGTTTCTTTGTGTAACACCCTGGACTCACATTGTAGACCAGGCTGGCCTCGAACTCACAGAGATCCACCTGCCTCTGCCTCCCGAGTGCTGGGATTAAAGGCGTGCGCCACCACCGCCCGGATCATAGGACTGTTTTTGCCAGGCAACTGTTAGCCGGGGTCCAGGGTCATCCTACCTACTTAGCAGAATTGTGCTCTTCCTGATGAGAGAACTGAGACTTGTGGCCATGACCCAGTGCTGCCCCATTGGAATGGGCCCGTTGGCCTGCTATGAGGCAGGGGTTGTCTCCTTTTATTATGAGCACCAAACCTAATTGGTAGCAATATTAGTAAACAAATCTTTTTTTTTCTTGTGTGTGTGTGGGGGGGGGTGTTTCTTTTTTCAAGACATCGTTTCTCTGTGTATCTCTGGCTATCCTGAAACTCACTGTAGACCAGGCTAGCTAGCCTTGAAGTCAGAGATATACCAGCCTCTGCCTCTTAGGTGTTGGGACTAAGCGCATGTGCTAACACACCTGGCTCTGTAAGAACAAATCTTGCAGAAACACATTCTCAACAAGCCTAGCCTTTTTTTTTTTTTTGGGGGGGGGGGGGAGTTGAGACAGGGTTTCCCTGTGCAGCCCTGGCTGTCCTGGACTCACTTGTAGGCCAGGATGGCCTTGAACTCACAGAGATCCACCTGCCTTTGTCTCCCGAGTGCTGGGATTAAAGGCATGTACCCATCACACCCGCCTCAACAAACCTAGACTTTATTCAAGGTTTTCCCTTCCTACAGTTTCTTTTTTCTTTCCTTCTTTCTATTTTTTTTTTTTTGAGACAAGATTTCGCTGTGCAACCCGGCTCTCTGGAATTCTCACTGTAGACCAGACTGGCCTAGAACTCACAGAGATCTACCTCCCACTGCCTCTCCAGTGCTGGGATTAAAAGCAGGCACCACCACCACCACCCAATTCTTCCTACAGTTTTTAAAAAATATTTATTTTATGTATTTAAGTGCTCTATCTGCATTTACACCTACTTGCCAGAAGAGGGCATCAGATACCAGTATAGATGGTTATGAGCAACCATGTGGTTGCTAGGAATTGAACTCAGAACCTCAGGAGAGGACAGACAGTGCTCTTAACTGCTGAGCCATCTCTCAAGCCCCCTTCCTACAGTTTCTAACAAGTGTGGTTAGTATATTGACTCATCCTGGAGTACTCTTTTAGCTAAATTCTACTTTATGTAACTTTCCTAAGTGTTACTTTATTTCTGAAAGTTATTTAAAAGAATAAATCATGGCTGGGGGTGGTGCCACACGCCTTTAGTTTCAGCACTTGGGAGGCAAAGGCAGGCAGATCTGTGTGAGTTTAAGGCAGTCTGGTCTACAAAGTGAGTCCAGGACAGTCAAGGATAAACAGAAACCCTGTCTCGAAAAACCTAAAAATAAATAAATAAAAATAGAGAGTAGAATGAAAATACCTTTTTTTGTTTGTTTGTTTTTTGTTTTTTTTCCAGACAGAGTTTCTCTGTGTAGCTCTGGCTGTCCTGGACTCACTCTGTAGACAAGGCTGGCCTTGAACTCACAGAGATCCCCCTGCCTCTGCCTCCCAAGTGCTGGGATTAAAGGTGTGCATCACCACTCCCAGCCAAATGAAAATATCCTTCTCCCACTTAGGGAAACAGCACTTGGTATCATATGGTAGTTGTCAAGTTTACCACCAATTGAGAGGCGCATGCTCATGTGAGGACCTATTCACAGTGCTTGGTCCTTACTTCACTGGGCACAGTGGTTCCCAGCCTGCCAATGCATCATCATCATGAGAGTCAGCTAGGAGCTTGTTAAAACCACTGACCCAATTCCCCATCCACTGGTGTCATCCCTTCTGTGCTCATGGCCTCTTTACGCACAACCTTACAAGCAGATCTTCTTGAAGTCCAAGGATCTGGACTTTTAATAGATTCTCCAGGGGAGAATCTTTTGCAACCAGTTTGTAGTGGCCTGCAGATTGGTCATTTATGGAAACCACTGCCCCAGGAAATGAGTCATTTGTTCTAGTCTACCCTGGGAAAGATGACAGAGATATGACAGGTGCTTACATATGTAAGGAGGAGTGACAGTAATTAACCAAGGCCAAGTTATCTGCAGTGAAGTGCTGTCCTTATGAAGTATTGACTCAATATCAAACAGGCTGTTAACAGTGTACTTACAGGAAAACTACGTGGAAAAAAGAAGCAAGTATACTATGAGGGAAGATCTTACATTGTCACAATCATAGCACTTCAGATAGACAACAATGACACAATCCCATGGCCAGTGCAGGCTGTGTTGTAGGTTCCTAGAAGGCAAGAGCTATGATCAGAAGGCCCTTAATGGGCAGACCATTTCAAAGGAAGGTGATTCACATTGCTGAGTATTTTGATGTGGCTAGGAAATACTTTCATATGATTTACATAAGGTCAGGCCACTTGATTATAAATTTTGGTTGCTGTCATTTTATGTACTCAGTCTGCTTTTGCTAGTTTCTCTCCATCTCTGCCTCTTATCTCCCCGTCTCATTCCTCCCTCCCTCCCGCCCTTCTTCCTCCCTCCCTCCCACCCTTCTTCCTCCCTCCCTCCCACCCTTCTTCCTCCCTCCTGTACTGGAGATGGAACCCATGATTTTACGCACTACACAAGCACTCTTACCAACGACCTACACCTCCAGCCTTAGAAATTTCTCTTGATAATAAGGTTTTCATCTTCCTACAAGACCAAAAGAAACTCATTGCTGAGTCCTGGGCTTGCAGTACTCCAAAGAAATCTTGAGTAAGTAAAGGCCAAGGGGAAGGAAAAGCTAGAAAGGGTGCAGGGATCCAAGGAGAGGAGCCTAGTCTCAGTCAAGTGTGACCCAGAGGAAAGGTGCCTGGCTGGTGGAACTTCTGTGATGGCCTTTTCGTGCCAGTCATTAGGTCTCCAAAGTAGTGTCCCTTGCTGAATTGCTGAACTACTGTGTCCACTAAAATCGCAACTTAGGCAAGGAGAGAGGGACTTTCATCTTGGAGATGAGCAGGGAGCCCTGTGGAGTGCTGTTGAAGCCCAAAGTACAGTACCAGACTGCGGTGAAGAACCTCAGGCTATGCTCTGTGCCTCTCGGACAGGTCACGTCCCTCTGTCTCATGTCCCCTTGTGAATGATGGTGGTGACCTAGATCATGGGTCTTCCATCTTTTATTTTGAAACAGCATCAGGCAGGACTGGGTCCTTTTCTTCCACATCATAATTGCTAAGGCAGATCAGGTTGACATGCAAGTGGGAGGCAGGTACTGTCTGAGCATGGATCAAGTGTTGTTAAAGCACTTTTCACCCCTAAGTGTGCAAGAAACCAATGGTGCAGGGGTCCAGCAGCCAGCCCCTGAGGAGCTAGCTCTCAGAGCTGGAGTGGCCTCTTGCAAGTCTCATGAAGATATCAAGAGAGCCCTGGTAAATACCTCAGTAACACATTGGGCTTTGCAGAGGCCATTTTGCGACTCCAGTTAGTTGTGGACGAGAGAGGAAGAAAGCCAGGCAACCAGGGTGAAACCATGGCTGAATGTGACAATGCAAAATCCTTTGCAACCAGCTACAGTTGTGCAAATGTACAATGTTGTTGCTTAAGGCCAGGCAAATCCCTCACTATGGAGATGCAGGTAGTGCCTGGAGTAGCCAGCCTTCCGTCTGGCAGCCTTCTTGGAGATTGAGCACCTGTATATAACCTGCCCATAGCCTGTGGCCTTTAACTGTGCCAGCTAGAGAAAGTCCTCCCTGCCACTCCCTGTTTGCAGAGCTCTCTGTAGCTTGGAGCTGCAAATAAACATCTCATTTTTAAGACATAGGGTAAGGACCATGGCTGAGCTTATCACTCGTTCATCAAATGTTTATTGAGTACCTACTTTGGTATTTGTAGGTAGTCCTGAGCCTAAAACTGGGAGGAAGTGTGCTGGTTAGCTTTTTTGTCAACTTGACACTACCTAGAATCATCTAGGGAAAAAGATAACTCAGTTGAGATTATGCCTCCATCAGACTGACCCATAGGCTTGTCTAATGGTTGATGTAGAAGGGCCCAGTCCACTGTAAGCAGTGCCAACTCTTGGACAGATAGTCCTGGGTTATAACAAAAGGGAAATCTGTGAGCTTTGGAAAGCAAGCCAGTAAGCAGCAGCCCTCCATAGTCTGTGCTTGAGTTCCTGCCCTCACTTCCCTTGGTGATGGACTATAAAAGGTAGGCTGAAATAAGTCCTTTCTTCCCCAAGTTGGTTTTAGTCAACATTTTATCATAACAAAGAACCAAGCTAGAACAGGAAAAAAAACAATTGGAAGGACATCAAATGATGTTTTTGTTCCATTTCTGTTGTTTGTTTTGAGAGAAAGTTGCCTGTATCTCAGGGTGGCTTCAAACCAGCTATGTAGCCAAGGACAGCCTTGAACTCCTGATCCTTCTACCTCTACCTGCAGAGTGCTGGGATTACAAGCAGGCAGGCACCACCATGTCTTATTTATGCAGTGTTGAGGGTCAGCCCCAGGGCTTCCTGCATGCTAGGCAGGCACTCTCCCATGAGCTACATTCCCAGGCCTTGTTTAGAAGTTTTTTTTTTTTTTTGGTTTTTCGAGACAGGGTTTCTCTGTTTAACAGCTCTGGCTGTCCTGGACTCGCTTTGTAGACCAGGCTGGCCTCGAACTCGCAAAGATCCGCCTGCCTCTGCCTCCCAAGTGCTGGGATTAAAGGCGTGCGCCACCACCGCCCGGCTCCTTGTTTAGAAGTTTTGTGTGCCACATACACTCGGTGTGTTCCATTGGTTACTGAACAACACTCACCATGCATAGCTCTGTGAGGGATGAGCTTTATCCCTTGTAATGGACAAATTTGAAACTAGGTGAGGTTAAATCACCTGCCCAGGATGTTCATGCCCCAGTGATGGAATGTTTCTGAGCTGGGTGCAAACCAAGATTGGGAGAGGGGACAGAATGAACTCAAACCCAGTTGCTGCTTTGCTACCCCATTCCTGGAACCACCCTGGGTCTTGGTAGCTTCCTCTTTGACAAAGCCACCATAAACCTTGACTACATTACAATGTAGTGATAACACTGAACATGAACAACCTTTATCAGTTACACTTGTGCAGATGCAGCATTGCGGCATCAGGAGAGGAAGTGGGTATCTTAATAGCAGAACCTCCCCCAATTCCTGGAAGATGAGAAGGCCTTAGACCAGTGCTCTTGAGGAACACTGACATCTTAGGTTTGTTCCTTGCCTGTGGTAGCTCAGGGACCTCAGGAAGCAGATAGAAGAATAAAGAGTAGCTGGGGAGATGAGACCAGGAAGAGAAAAGGACTCTGGCTTGGGTAAAGGTCACTTGTTCCCAGATGTACTGGGAACAGCTAGTAGCATCTTATCAGAGACTTTCAGCAGTCTCAGAGGCAGGGAGGAAAGACAGGTGTGAGTGAACCCTGAGAGGTATCAGAGTGCCTATGAAAGCATTCTCACTGGCCCCCTGGTAGCCAGCTACCTGGTGATGCTTGACCCACCAAAGATAATAGCTTCTCCTCCAACTGGAACCCTTTCCTTCCTGGCTCTTCCTGAGAAGGGAGGGAGAACAATTGAGTTGGACCCCTTGTCCCCAGATGTTTGGTCCCCAGCAACTTAACACAAATACCATATGTCCATCCGGCTATCATAGCAGGCCAGTATACACCAGGCTAATTCCCCAGCTGCCCACACACACTCCGTGCTAACTGCTGAGTTCCAAAGGGAAAGCGGCATTGCCGCTTCTGCATGGTTATCGAGCCCAACTTTGCCTTTCTCCTCTTTCCCTCTGGGTTTTGTTTTGTTTTGTTTTGTTTTGTTTTGTTTTGTTTAGAAGAAGAAGGAAAAGGAAGAGGAGAAGAGAGGGGGTCTCGCTATGTAGACCAGGCCTGTCTCAATTGCAGAGATCCATTTGCCTCTCAAGTACTGGGTTTAAACACATGTACCACACCCTTTCCCTCTTGATGATTGACGCTATCAGGGGACAAAGCAGATAGATGGGGCTGAGGAGATGGCTCAAATGTTAAGAGCACGGGATTCAGTTTCCAGGACAGGATTCACTCACATGATTCACAACCATCTGTAATTCCAGTTCTAGGAATTTCTGTGCCCTCTTCTGGTCTCTTTGGGCACTGCATGTTTGGGGTTTCCCTCTCCCCACCACCACCGGCCAGACAGGGTTTCTTTTTTTTTTCTTCAGTTTTTCGAGAAGGTTTCTCTGTGTAACAGCTCTGGCTGTCCTGGACTCGCTTTGTAGACCAGGCTGGCCTGGAACTCACAGAGATCCACCTGCCTCTGCCTCCCAAGCACGTGCACACGTGTTCATACATGCTGCCAAAATAGTCACACACACAAAATAGAATCCATTTATTATTTAAAGCAGAAAATGACCAATCATAACTAATTTTGTCTCTTGGGAAGTAGCCAGTGTCAATTTGAAGAAAAATCCAAGTCCGTTATTTGACTTATTGGAAAGAAATGTCAGAGTTCAGGGTAGCATTCCTAGCACCCATCTAGCACCCCTCTGGAAGGACAGCATGGTCTCAGTGCCTTCAGAGGCTTGTGCCTCCATCTACAGCTCCGCTTGCATTGATCATGGGCTCATCTATTCTCACCAAACTCCAGACACTGGCATCTGATATGACTGACCCTTCCTACTGCAGATCTCATCCCAGCCAAGGGGAATCTGGCCCATGTCCTCTGCAAATGCCCACTCCCCTCTAAGCATCGAGGGAAGCCCCTAGGGGGTAACTCAAACATGCTCTGTTTTTATTTTCACTATTTCATGTGAGTATTTTGCCTGTGTGTACACCTGCGGACCACATGTGTGCCCGGTGCCCAAGGAGGTGGTGAGCCTCTACAAGGAATTGAAACCGGTCCTTCACAAGAACAAGGGCTGTTAGCCACTGAGCCAACTCTTCAAGCCTCTCAAACATGCTCTTAAGGTAGTTCTGTCAGCTGCCATGTGGTGTCCACTGCATGGGGCTACTTGATCTTCAGGGTGCTCCCTACCCAACAGCACCATTACTGCCCCCTCAACCTTCACAGGCTGGGCACCTCTTACTCCATTGCAGTGTTCCCAAAGCAAAACTGCTGTCCCTGTTTCATGAGGGTCTGATTCTTGCCACTAATGAAATGCCTGAATCAAACTACTTTAAAAAGAAGAGGTTTATTTAGGCTAGTGGCCCTAGAGATACAAGGTTGAAGGGATGACAGAACCCCAAGCTGGTACTGAGACTGTGCACATGTGTGTGTGTGCATGTCTGTGCATGCACATGTGTATGTTCGGGTCTTGATTTCCATCATTTCTCTTACAAATCTCTCATTATTTAGTCATAGGGATGTTTCATCCTGATTACCTTATCTAATCCTAATCACGTTCCATAAATCCCAAAATATTTTAAATGTATTATGTAATTTGGGAGGGTGCTTGTGGGTACACATAAAAATGTGTACATGTGGGCTAGAGAGATGGCTCAGCGGTTAAGAGCACTGGCTGCTCTTCCAGAGGTCATGAGTTCAATTCCCAGCAACCACATGGTGGCTCACAACCATCCATAATGAAATCTGGTGCCCTCTTCTGGCCTGCAGATATACCTGCAGACAGAACACTGTATACATAATAAATAAATCTTTAAAAAAAAAAATGTAGCCGGGCGGTGGTGGCGCACGCCTTTAGTCCCAGCACTTGGGAGGCAGAGGTAGGCGGATCTCTGTGAGTTTGAGGCCAGCCTGGTCTACAAAGCGAGTCCAGGACAGACAGGGCTGTTACACAGAGAAACCCTGTCTCGAAAAACCAAAAAAAAAAAAAAAAAAATGTGCCAGGCGGTGGTGGCACACGCCTTTAATTCCAGCACTTGGGAGGCAGAGGCAGGTGGATCTCTGTGAATTCGAGGCCAGCCTGGTCCACAAAAGTGAGACCAGGACAGCCAGAGCTGTTACACAGAGAAACCCTGTCTCGAAAAACCAAAAAAAAAAAAAAATGTGTACATGTGGAAACCAAAGGACAACTCAGATCAGATGTCAACCTTAACATACAGGGTCTCTCATTGACCCAGAGCTCACCAATTAGGCTAGAATGGCTGGCTTGCGAGCTCCCAGGAATCCTCCTGTCTCTGCCTCCCAGCAGTGGAATTACAAAAACACATTACCATGGCTGGCTTTTTTGTTTTGATTTGTTTTGTTTTTTGAGACAGGGTTTCTCTGTGTAATAGCCCTGTCCTGGAACTCACTCTGTAGACCAAGCAGGCCTCAAACTCACAGAGATCCGCCTGCCTCTGCCTCTTGACTGCTGGGATTAAAGGCATGCACCACCATGCCCGGCCTATGGCTGGCATTCTTATGTGGATTCTGGGAACTGAACTCACATTCTCATGCTTGCATGTGATCCCTTTATTAACCAAACTATCTTTCCAAGTCTCTCCAAAGCCCTACTGCTGCTGCTGCTGCTAGAGTACTATCCTGTCTCTACTTCTATTCTTCTAATCCCATCATGGGAGCACTGGGATTACAGATGCATCCACTTCATCCAGCCTTTTATGTGGGTTTCAGAGATGGAACTCAGGTTGTCAAGCTAGCCCAGCAAGTGGTACCTCCTTAACCCCAAAAGCCCCACTTCTAAACACAGAGCCAGACTAGGTCTCTGCCCTCTTACTGCCTCACAATGGGGATTAAATTTCCACACATGAGTCCTTACAGAACACACTCAAAACTATCCAAGTCCCAGCTACTTTCATTTGCATTAGAACTCCAGTGTGAATCCAAGAGATAGCATGACTCCACACCCCTCCTCCTTTCCAGTTCTGAAGCTTGACTCAGACCCTGCTTGTCATATCTAAACCTATTCCCTCATGAGAGTGTCCCAGGAGGCCAGAAGCAGTCTCAAGCAAGACCATTCTATCCCACATCAGGCAGTTCCTCACATAATTTAACTCATGGCCAGAATGTGGGTGGTCAGTGTAAGCTACATTGAAACTCCACTTTGACCTGCAGTCAGACAAGGAGTGAGAACATGGTACCAAAGCCTCCTGCGGCACAAGGATCACATAACAGATTCCCTGAGGACACATACCGTGGAGCTGCTGAAGATCAAACATCTCCTATCTATGCCCAGGCCCCATGTGTGGAAACAGGTGTTTAAACGGCAATACAATTGTGTCTGCCACTGAAGGCAAGGTGCCGTAAACAGGCCTTAGAAAACCAGGCTTATCCCAGGATTTCCCAATGAGCAAGGTAAATATTTGGTCCCAGCCCCAGAAAGATGTCTGGTAATCCCATTCCCTGCTATCATTTTCCCCTTATTCATTTGCTGTGCCTGCCCTGCTGTGTGTGTCCAGGGTTGACCTGGCAGTGACACTCTCACGGTTGAGAGTGATCATGCCCTCGGGGTGGGAGGGACAGAGAACAGAAAGCAGCCTAAAGGGAGCTTATGCTGGGTCTGGGCTAGTGTGGAGCCTCCGCTACTAGAACCACAACATGAGTAGATACTGGGCTATTGTTACTGTTACTATACTGTCCCCTGACTTTCTCTCGGGCCACTGTGTTTTTAGGACTTGCTGTGTGTTTTGTGTTCTTTTGGGACTGCTGGGCTATAATGCTGGGGCATTTATTAATAAGCAGCCCTTGGGCCCCTATCTGTAGAAGAGAGGGGAAGAAGTGAAAGGAGGAAGAGGGCCAACAGTGACCTTGAGTAGCTCCAGGGCTGGAATGGGCGGTTGGATGACTCAAGCCATACATCCATTAGATGCTGGCCACCCCGGTGGAGGTGGTCTTGAGCAAAGAGGCTGAGGTTTGAAGGCATCTGCACCATGGTGCCACTCAGCAACTGGGATCGACTTTCCTCATGGGAACTGCCCACCGCAACATCTGCCTCTGGGAGGAGGCTGACCCACAAGTTTCTGCTCTAAAGGTTGCTGTCAGAGTCTATTAGATAACAGGTATAAGGTACCTTGCAGATAAAAAGGTCCTGGCATCAGAGAGTGGGTGTATAAATAATGAAAGCCAGAGGCAGTAAACTAGATCAAGATCACAAGGTGAAAGGAGTTGGAAGTAGAACTTTTGAGTTTGGACAGGAGGTGCCCAGGTCCCTCCTGGTGCCTGGGTAGCATCCTTCCTGCATTCTTTGGTTTATAAATGAGACCCTGGCATCAGGCCCTTCCTCGCCCTACCCAGGAGGGCAGCTAGGTGCTACCTGGGAGTTCAATTGCACAAGAGGGCAGCTTGTGGGATCCCACAATGATAGGAACTGAGCTGCCAGAAGACAGTTGTGAAGCCTCTAGAAAAGCCAAGCTGGAGTTAGGCCAAGGTCAAAGGATAAGAAAGAGATTCTCCCATCCTGGCCTCTCTCTGGTTATTGGGAAACTGCAGGCAGAAATCCACAGGCAAGTGGGCCTGCCCCACGGCCCTGTGCAACATAGCAGCTAGCTGCCCTCCCCCACAGAGAGGCTCATACTAGAACTGCTCTGGAGGGAAAGCCCTTGGGCCAGGCTGCCCTCAGTCTGCTCCTGAAGGTATGGCCAACAGAAAGAGGACAGAAAGCAGTGGGGAGAGTTTCAGTTGGTTTGTCCCCCAACTCTCACCCTCTTCTCTATATCTCAGCTTCCCTGAGGTATATAGATATGAGGGTAAGACCATCAGACCTAAAATATAAAAATGACTATAAAAATCACAGCTTCCCTCTTGTGTCATAGAACTCCCAGGTAGCACCTAGCTGCCCTCCTGGGTAGGATGAGGAAGGGCTTGGCGCCAGAGGCTCATTTATAAACCAAAGAGACTCAGCTGTGTGTTCACATCACAGCCTGGAGTGCAGGAAGGATGCTACTCAGGCACCACGAGGGGGCATCTGAAGAGATAGCCCAATGGTTAAGAGGACTTACTGCTTTTCCAGAGGACCATGGTTCCCGAACCCATGTCACGGAGCTCACAACCCCCTGTAACTCCACTTTCAGGGAATCCAACACTCTCTTCTGGCCTCCAAGGTCACCCATACATAGATGGGCATACATTCACACAGACAAACATGCATACAGGTAAAAATAAATCTAAAAAAAAATCATCAGGCCCTTAGTTAAGGTTAAATTTTAGATAAACAAGAAACAATGTTTTGGTATAAGGAATTCCTATGCACTATGAGGGACACACTGAAACAATTCTCAGTTGTTTCTCTGAAATTCAAAGGCAGTCGGGCTTCCTTTGTTTATGTAGATGGGCCCAGGCCATGGGCCACAAGTATAAGTGACAGACATGGGACAGCCAGCATGGAGAGGAGGCTATGCAAAGAGCACCCTTGGTGCCCCCATGGCTCCCCAGGAAGGCAGAAGTGAAGAGGGAAGCACCCCTAGTCTAGCTATTCCCCACAGCAAGAAAGCAGGTGGGACCCCAGATAGGGAAAGCTTTCCTTTCAGAGATGTAGGCTCCACCAGTCTCCATCCCTAACCCCCACCGAAAACGTCAGGGACTCCCTGGGCCTCCATGGAGCCCCTTCTCTCCCCTGATGCATAAGGGTGAACTTTATGCACGTTTGGGTTGAGACACTTGCCTCCATAGGCACTGGGAGTCCCTGTCTTGAGTGGAGACTGGCTTCCCAAAGACCCCTGATGCTTCCCCCCTCCCCATGAATAGGAAAAGAGTACCAGCCAGTACACACCTGCTGCTTCCTGTCATCCCCTAGAAGCCCAGGCTTTGGTTCTGCCTACCCTTTAGCACTCTCTAAAAAAGAATGGTAGTAACTACCACACGGAACATATTCTCTTGGTCAGGCATTATGTTTTATCTTCACAACAACCTCTAAGGTAAATGCTGTCGGAATTTCTATGGGAGGCCGAGTCAGGAGGATCTCCAAATTCAAGGCCAACATAATCTACAGAGAAAGTTCAGGACAGCCAGGGCTACACAGAGAAATCCTGGCTAGAATGTGTGTGTGTAATCCAGAAGTCAACTGGTTATCCACCTTACTGGGGTTTTGGTTTGTTTGTTTGTTTGTTTCAAGACAGGGTTTCTCTGTGTATCCCTGTCTGTACTGGACTCACTTTGTAGACCAGGCTGGTCTTAAACTCAGAGAGCCACCTGCCTCTGCCTCCTGAATGCTGGGATTAAAGGGATAGTGCCACCATGCCTGGCTCACCTTGCTGCTTTTTTAAGTGTGTGTGTGTGTGTGTGTGTGTGTGTGTGTGTGTGTGTGTGGTGAGATATATATATATATATATATATATATATATATATATATATATGGTGTGTTTGTGTGCGTGTGTGTGTGTGTGTGTGTGGTGAGATATATATATATATGGTGTGTTTGTGTGCGCGTGTGTGTGTGTGTGTGTGTGTGTGTGTGTATGGTATATATATGGTGTGTGTGTGTCTGTGTATAGATCAGAGAGGTCAATGTCAGGTGTCTCCACACTACTTTTTTGAGACAGGGTTTCACAGCCTGAAGTGGTGGTGCCCACCTTTAATCTGAGTTCAAGGCCACCCTGGTCTTCAGAGTGAGTTCTAGGACAGCTAGAGCTGTTACACAGAGAAACCCGAGAAACCCTGTCTCAGAAAAAAAAGACAGGGTTTCACACTGAACTTTGAGCTGACTAGGCTAGGCACGGCAGCTAGCTAGTGCCAGCGATCTACCTGTCTCTGCCTCCCCATCTCTGGGGTCACAGGCACACACTGCTGTGCCTGGCCTGTGATATGGGTGCTAGGGCTTGAACTCTGTAAGCATGTGCCAACTAAGCCATCTCAGGAGCCCCCATGTTCTTTTAGAGGGCTTGTCCATTAGGAGAGACTGGCTCCCTGGCACAGGGATTACAATAGAGGGCCGACACAGCCTGGCTTTTTGACATGGGCGCCGAGGATCTAACTCATGCTTGTACAGCAGGTTGCTTCCTGTCTCCACAGCTCCCTTCATCCCGGTTGTATAGACAAGGAAACCGAGGTTCTGATGACTTCATTACCAAAGGCACCTGGCTAGTTTTCAGTAGAAAAGGATTCCACCTCAGCTCTGTGTGTCTCTGAGGGCCTAGGCTCCAGGGTGTCGCTGGCAACCTACTTCCAGCCTGTTTCTATACCAGGCACTGCTGTCTTCGCTGTATCTGGCCTATGGTTAGGAATCTTGCAGGAATGGCCTGAGCTGGGCTCTTTCTGCCTGGTTCCCTGGTCTCTAGCTTGAAGGATATAGTAGTGCTTGTGGGAAGATTTAATCTTGTTGAAAGTAGATTGTTCCAATATATACTCAATAACCCTTCCTGTGTGCTGGGCCTCTAAACAACCTGCAAAGCCAGCAGCAGGGGAAGGAACCAGCTTGTTACTTATCTGTCCCTTGGCTCTCCTCCGGAGGAAGCCCTTCCCAGGGCCTGTCTAGCACCCACCCCAACATCTCCTTCATCACAGAAGGTCAAGTCTTTGTCCCTACTCAGATAAACAAACAACACAGCTGAGACATGTGTAATGCCAAAGGTCCAGGAGCTGTGTCCCACCCACAGACCGGGGTCAGCCAGTGGCAGTAGCCCAGGAATGGTGAGGTGAGTTAGACAGGAGGGCTAAACTCACTCCTATCTGAGAATAGATAAGGTTCTGGGGAAGCCTGGAGCCCTTCCAGCTGGGCCATGAGCTTCTTTGCCTCTTCCCACCCAGTGAACATACAAGCTTGGCATAGGGTTGCCTCACACTGGAGCACTGTACACAGTGATGGTCTCCAAATGGATATCCCCTGACATTTCATGATGTTGGCATCTTCACTCCGAGCTCACGTGGCACTTCCGAGCTCACGTGGCACTCTTCCACCCTCCACCCCCATGACTCTGGGTCTTGCAGACCCTCCATCCCATTCCTACCTTCCTTTCCCCTCCCACACAGTCAGATCAGAGCCACAGGAAGCAGGGCCTGCAAGTATGCAAAGTGAGAGCCAAGATGGGGATGTTTATTCTCCAAGAATCATCTAAACACATGGGAGGGTATTTTTAGCCCATGGCTCCTACTGGGATGTCAAACCTAAACACGGAAGGAGAGGTGGCCTCTTGGGGATAGAAGCGGCCACTGGAAGTAGGGTGGGGAAGGGTACAGCAGACGCCACCCTGTCCCTCCGAGTGGCCTGTCTTCCTGGATGGCTCTGATGAAGAAAGTTGGCTATGGAAGCTTAAGGAGGTACAGAGTTACTCCGGACTGTGACCCCAGGATCTGACAGGTTTCTTGTCCCTGCTGTACTGCAGTGCAGACAAGAGGGCTGGTTGGGAAGGCAGGCAGGCAGATCTCCCTGTACATAAGGAGCCATTGGTAGGCCCCATGCCCCTATGAGCCAGGCAGGCTGGGCACAAGGCACTTAGACCACCTTCTCCATGACAGCATAGAGTTCACTCAGAAGAGGAAGTTCTCACTGGCACACACTGACAGGAAGAATGCCTCTCACCCTCCTTGTGTAGGGCTGCAGCTAGGAGAGCCAGCTGCCCACTCATGGTGGCTGGCCACTTAAACCCAACCTTTTTAATTATTCAACACTTATTAACAACTATATTCACTTATAACAAATATAAACACTTACTTAACTACTAACCCTACGAATGCCTACAACCCCTAAGACCTAACCACTAAACCTATTGATAACTATTACAACTATTTTCCTAACCTTTTAGAAGGATACAGTCTCTGGGGCAGGTCCTCAGTCGTCAGGAACACAGTCTCTGTGGTAGACTCTTTAATGCACTTAGCGGTCTTTTTTCTGGGATATCTCAGATGCAGGCTCGTCAGGGTAAATTGGCTATGGTGGTTTCACCTTAAATAAGGCTTGAGGCTTTCTTCTCTGTAGGAGACCTCAGCGTCTGTAGGCCAACTTATTTTCTTTGATTCAGCAACTCTGCCGCTCTGCCTCAGTCTTTAAAGCTGGCCACAGTTCCGTTCTGGCCACTGTTCGGACAGATCAAACCCCTCTAGGCAAAAGCTGAGCCACAGGGTTTAGTCCTTGGCCTTTTGCTGTCTTGCTGAGGCTTTCTCTGCTCACCAGCTTCTTTCTGCCTCAGGGAGATCAGGCCATTAGTTCACCAGCACTTCTCCATTAGAGGATACAAACTACTTGTCCTTTCTAGTGTGAGGACTCCCTAGCATCGGAGCTCTCTAGCATGGGCCCATGGGCCCCTGGGCCCCTGGGCCCCTGCCCACCCCATCCACGTGTCCTTAAATAGGATCTTTCCTTGTTCCACCTGCTTCAGCCTCTGGGCTCTGCCCACTTAGCAGCTGGAAACAATGCCAGGCCATAAACCTTGTTTTTAGTCCATAGTCTCCCCTTGTTCCACCTGACTTCATCCTTGTTTTTAGTTCATAAACTGATAAGCTAATTTGCCCACAGCCAAGTTGATCTTCATGCCCCGGATTAAGAGACTGTATCAGAAACCCCTAGATATTACTAAATCTAATTTATATTAATCTAACTCCTTACAGGCCACTGAGTAGCTTTTGAGGAGGGCCTCCTGGAGACGCAGAGCTGGCCTGCAGTCGCATAAGCACTACTCCACTCTTACTTCCACTAGCTAGGTAGGATTATTATGGGGCCATTCGGGCAGGGGGCGGTCCAGTGCCTTCCACCTGAGGTGGAAAAGCCAGACCTCCTCTGGTCACTTGCAGAGAGCTAGAACTTCCTGATTCTGCTGCTACATTATTCACTGAAGGCCACGTGGAGGACAGGGGTGTGGGTGAGGGGTGTGAGGGAGACAGATGGAATGGAGGAGAGGGGAGGTTGTCCAGACCAGGAATGACTGTAATGACCTCAGAGCCAGGGGAGGAGGCGGCTGAGATCCCCTGCAGGCTTCCTGGGAACTGAAAGAAAACCATACTTGGACCACACACCCACTGCTGACAAAGGCTGCCTGCTGTTGCCATGACTACACAATACCACCACCACCATCCCAGCTGCATGGTCACTGGTGAAGCAAGAAAGTACTTATTACTGGTCACAAATAGAAAAGGGGAAAAATAGGGTAGTTGGGGGAGAGGGGAATGACCATCTTACCCCAGTCTTAGTTGATTGGGGGTGCTAGGGTCATCACCCCCTCCAACCAGACACCCTCCCTAGGTTACCAGCAGCAGGGCCTTATAGGCCTCACCGTGTCCTAGTGGTTTGCACCCTCCTGTGGGGACACACACCTGTCCTCAGTCTGAGCCAGAGCAACCTAGCTTGTTCTCTATTTGCTTAAGGCCTGTGACCTCATCCACATGGATCAACACTCCAATACTGCCTTGGATGGTAAGTACCATCTCTCTCATTCTCTACATACACACACACACACACACACACACACACACACACACACACACACACACTCCCTCGTTGCTGTTCCTCTGTGGGAAAAATCCACTAGAGAGACATAGTCGGGGAGGAAGACTGATTCTTGTCCTGTCACTTCCAGACATAAGAGACTCTGCCCTGCTCTTACCTCTGCAGCCCTGTGCAGGCTGCCACAAAAGGACTACATCCTGGCCCTGGGCACAGTCCCATGGTGGATGCAGCATCTATAATACCCAGAGTGTCTACTTCCACCCCTCTGGTTGCTGCTCTTCTTCCCTCCTTCCCTTCTCCCCTCCTTCCCTCCCTGCTGCTTCCTGACAGGCATCCACCCTCCTCCTTCCCTCCCTGCCTGAGCACTGTCCTTCCCTTGCAGATGCCCCTGGCCCTGACCATCCATGGAAACTGCAGCTGCCCTTCCTGGTTTCTCTCTTTCCTTTTGTTACTGCCTTCTGACCTCTTGAACAGTGAGTCTTTTGTCCATACACACGGCTGAGAACCCCATGAGAGTCCCTCTGTTTTGCCCAGTTATCCAGCAAGTTCAAGAGATACTTGAGCAAATGAGTGAATCCCTGTTCCCCATCACACCATGCTCCACCTGAGGGGTGGGCAACCAACACCTCAAGTCAACTCCAATCTGGCTCCAATATGTAGCCTTCATCCAGTCTGTTCTTCTTGGGCCTCAGTTTCCCCCACTGTAAAATGAAGAGCCTGAGTCCAGAAGCCCTCTGGTTATTTTAGGGTTGGTGCTCCAAGGTACCTTCAACATCTTTTTGAGGTTGAGTGTGTGTTGATAGGGCATTCACACGCACAGCCAGGGTCATACCTGTTTGGGATAAATCTCCAGGCCTTAAGGCCCCTGCCCTGTCAGAAATGGAATGGGGTGAAGGGAACAGGGTAATTGCTTGCACAGAGTTACAAAAAAAAAAAAAAGACTTGCAAAGGGTTTCTCCAAAAATATATCCATATTTTATTTTGTTTAATTGCAGAAAGGGGTGGAGATCAGAAATCCACATGTCTCTTGGGGCTGGGATTAAAGGTATGCACCACCACAGTCAGCTAACTACTCATATTTTGATAGTCCCCAAAGTCCAACATGGAATGTCTATGAAAGAGAACCATATCCTCTAAAGGCTGAGGTCAAAGGTCACATATCCAGAAGTGGACCATCACTGGAGGAAGCTGGCCACCATGCAGGTGAGTGTAGGGATCAACAGAGTGGGCAGGGGCAAAGACAGTAGCTGTCCTGGGGCGTGAGACCTGAACACCTGGCGGTTTCCTAGCTGCTGCAGGGGCCTCACATTGTCCTTCATATGAAACTTCTGTTCTTCGTCATAGTACAGCTTCTTTGAGAATTCCAGGAACTGTGTAAAAGAGACCGGGCTTAGCCATGCTTTTTGCTGTGTGACCTCAGACCAAACACCTCACATCAGAAAGGAAGACATGGCCTCAGAATGACCATAAAGTGTGGCATTTGCTTGGAGCTGAAGGCTACAGTCTTTCCTTTTCTTCTACTGATATCTTCTCAGGCTTGTTTTTGTTACTGTTGCTATGGTACAGTGGCTCTTGAAGGTGAATATTCTTTAGCATGAGCTGAAGGAGCCCAGGGGACCCAGATCCAGGACCATATCCCCAGAATATCTGATTTGATAGATCTGGACTGAGCCTAAGAATGGGCATTTCTAGAAAATTCTCACTGGTGAAGATCCTGATGTCACTTTGAGAATCACTGCTACAAGCCTAAGGGATTTTGGTCCTCTGCGTTTCCTGCTGTCTTTCCAGACGCTATTGTAAACCCTAGTGTTGTTTGTTGAACTACTTCCCGATAGCACTAAGGAAGTCCAACTTGAGGTCTCCCTGGAATACTGGTTCCCCACACTAAGCGACCAATACCAATCATTCCCACTTTTCTGGAAGCCTATTCTGAGCACCCTTTCCGTGACTTCTCACTGAGCCCACTATTCAGGAAAGTGACAGACTTTCTTGTCTATCTCCCAAGGTGGAAACCCTGACTCAACAATTCTCATCTCCCCACCCCAACGACCCCAGAGGCAAGCGGACAGGGCTTTAAGGAGCTAGGCTCCATATGGGAGACTGCAGCTTGCCCCAGTACCTGGTCTTTATGGAGCTTAATGGGTTCCTCAAACACAGTCCAGATGACTGTCTCATCACACTGGGGTGTGGTCAGTGAGCCCAGGTAACGGAAATAGTGAGCCAGTTTCTCCTCTTTGGGAAGCATGTCCTGCAGGGAGCTCTCCTTCATTGTGGTATTTGTACCTGGGGTGGGGAACAAAGTCCCTTACATATGGCTCTCTTTATTTATTTATTTATTTATTTTGGTTTTTCGAGACAAGGTTTCTCTGTGTAGCCCTGGCTGTCCTGGACTCACTTTGTAGACCAGGCTGGCCTTGAACTCACAAAGATCCACCTGCCTCTGCCTCCCAAGTGCTGGGATTAAAGGCGTGCGCCACCACCGCCCGGCTACATATGGCTCTCTTTAAAGCAGCCGCCCCAACACCTCTGCCCCTTCCATTGTGGGAAGAAGCCATCTCCTCCCCCATCCTGACTTACCGGGTTTGGAGATTTGGGACAAAGCCTCCAACAGGGGCTGGAAGCCCTCGTTAATCTGGTCTCCCACCTGGAATGGGAGGGAAAGGAGCTGAGAGGGGTTCTGGGGAGCTGTTGGGGACAAGCAGCTCTTTTGGAGGACAGACAGGCAACCTCCAGGGTAGAGGGGATAGGAGTCCCACCTCCACCATGAATGCCAACACTGCCATCTTGTCACTGGAGTCCTGCACCTTACTGCTAGATGTCTCCTTCTCATGTACGACGTGCATCTAGGAAGGGGTTGTGGATGGAAGACTTGTAGGGAGCTGGACCGCCAATTCTGCCCAAGGTGGGCACACACCCAGAACCCAGCCAAGGCACCTCACCTCCATGGCAAAGCGTTTCCCATCAATGCTGTGTTCTGAGCCCTTGTCCAACTCCTGAGACCAGTGTAGGTGCAACTGTACAGCCTGGTACTTCATAGGCAGGTCTCCCCCGGTGATACTGATGCCATCCCCCAGCAGCATCTTCACTGGGGGACAGATTGGGCAGAGTCGTCCTCACGCTGGTGTCCCCTGGGCCCTCAGGGATGGGGTGGGAGGTGTAGCCTGCACTATTCCTGGCTGCCCACTGTCTCCCTGCTCACCTTGACCTCTCCTATACCCTTCCCAAAATGTAGCCCTGCCTGGGCCTGCCTGTAATTTCACTCTCTCTGTGGTGCCGTGGTGCCCTGTTCTAGGCCCTGGTCAGCTCCTCCGAGCTTCCCTCTGTGACCTCCATTCACTCGTGGCTGCTCCATCCCACTCATGGTTCCCCAAACACCCAAGCAGTTTCACATCTCTGTGCCTTCGCAAAGGTCGGTCCCTCCTTCTGGGAACATTTCCTACCTTCACCCCCACTGTTCTGATGAAATGACTAAAAACACAACTAGCAGGCCGGGCGGTGGTGGCGCACGCCTTTAATCCCAGCACTTGGGAGGCAGAGGCAGGCGGATCTTTGTGAGTTCGAGGCCAGCCTGGTCTACAAAGCAAGTCCAGGACAGCCAGAGGCCAGAGATATTCAGAGAAACCCTGTCTCGAAAAACCAAAAAAAAAAAAAAAAAAAAACACAATATCCTGTCTCTAGAAGCTTCCCTGGTGGCTCCTCCCACTCCAGGCCTGAGCCGACTCACTATCCCTGCACAGGTAGCCCTGACTGGGGATTTTACCCAGCCCACACAAGACCCACCTGAGTGTTTATTGTTCACAACTACCCGCTTCTTCTTTTGGTTATAACCAATGAAGGTGAAGGGTTTCAGGTCAGGGTTCACCTTCGCCTCAGTGGTGACAATGTTGATGGGGGACTGGCGGTTCTTCTTCTGACAGTCTCCAGGCCACTGGTCAGGCCCTGAGCAGGGAAGATAGGTCTGAGAGTCAAGGGCACATGGATATACTGATGTGATTCAAGATCTTATTATGCTGTTGAGAGAAGGGCATGAGTCTCAGAACCCTGCCCTGGCCTTCCTCTTCCTTCAACATGCTGACAGGGGTAGGTTAGTGGATCTCTGACATGGCTGAGGGTTGAGGGGTTGGAGAGCAGCCTTGACATTGATGGCTAAAAGCTGGGACTGGAGTAACCTCCTGGTATTGAACTCTGGCTTTCTCATTGGAAACCTAGACACTATGTAGCTTCCAGGGGATGTTTAAAAGTTGCTGAGTGGGAGATGGCTTTTCAGCTTTGGAAATTGTAGAGGAGCTGCCCCCCTGGAAGAGCTGTTATGGGAAAAAAAAACAAAAAACAAAACCTGGATCTGACAAGGCATTGTCTAAGGAGTGGGAGGGAGGGAGAGGCAACAATTCCAACATACAGCTAGGTAGGGGCAGGAGAGGGGCCGTCCCTCAACACAGCAGGCTACAGGAGAAGATCAGCATTAGGAAAGGTGCCAAAGAGGCAATGGGGATGTGGTTCAGTGGCAAAATGCTTCTTGTATGCCTCAGAGCTCCAGCAACAAACAAACCACCAAGAACCGTCTCCCACTTCTGCCTCAAAGGGCCCGACCAGACTAGAACCTCCACTGTGTTGGAAAAAAATAGCAAAACGTGCTGCTAATTTAGCCCCCAGTGACCTTCATTGTCTCCTGTTTACTGAGTGCTGGAAATGCGAGCCTGTGTGGCTTCCAATGACTGGCAGTACTCACCCAGGCAGGTGCTGTTGTTGGCTTGAATCTCATAGCACCAGGGTGAGTCTGGAACAGAGAGAGGAGGAATGTGAGCCCTGGGTATGCGTGTGAATCCTTCATACAGCTCTGTGAACCGGAGCCTGGGAGAAACTCTGGTATTAAAGCCCTCTCTTGGGTTGGGATAGGTTTCTGGGGCATGGGATTGAGGTCCTCAGGGAAAAAGACTTAACAATTATGGGAATGGCTGGTTGTTGTTGGTGGCACGCACCTTTAATCCCAGCATGCGGGAGACAGAGGCAGGAAAATCTCTTGTGTTCAAGACCAGCCTGGTCTACAGAGTGAGTTCCAGGACAGCCAGGGCGACACAGAGAAACCCTGTCTCAAAAAACCAAATTAAATTAAATGATCATAGGAATTGTCAGCAACATAGAGTGCTCTTCGTGCCTAAGGTGCTGATGATCTTCAGGGATCTCTCTCTCTGAGGCTGCTCAGCTCCCGTCTCTGGACCCTCAGCCTCTCCTCCCTTCTGCCCATAACCTAAAAGGAGGCTCAGTTGAGACTGAAGGATTGAGACCATCCTCCTTTCTAAAAGGATGGAGTGGGTTCCAGCCTTCCAGCCAGATTGCCTTGCAGGGGTGGGGAGGAGGTGCTGATCCAGGCCACGGAGGATGGGCAGCCCCTCCTGATTGTCCTTCTCGTTGTATCAAGGCCCACTCTGAATTATCGCAATTCTGAAGACAAAAACCCAGCATTCCCGAAGAAAGCAGCACCACTGCTGCTGAGGGGGCCATGCAGAGACATGGCACATTCAGGCATTCTGCTCCCTTTCTCCTGTAAAACTAAATCGGTCTCTACAGGACAGAGAGAGAGAGAGACCAAAACAACATGCTTTTTCACCAACAGGTGAATGAAGCATCTCATCCAAAATTAGAATTCTGACAGAGCTACTTAGGAGCCCTAGTTTAAGGATGGTCCCTTACTCTCTTTGATTTTAGTCACCTGTAGAATGGAGCTGACATGGCCACCCATGTGGAGAGGACTGTGGAGAGGATTAAACGAGAGATGGTATAGGCACCCCATACTCACTCAACAACTCTCCCCCCCCCCGCCACCCCCAGACCTCCTGTTAGTGAGCAGATGGCCAAAGATAAGCTAAGGCAGGAGAGGAAAAGACATGGAGAGAGTTGGAAAGAGTTCATGGATGAGGACATTCCTAGGAAAAGTGCTGTGCCCAGCTCAGCTATGAGTCCTCACTCTGAGTCATTAGCATTTCCCTTCTGAGAGCTTTGTGGGTTTTTGTTTTATCTTTTCCACTCCTGGAAATCAAACCCAGGGCCTTGAACATGCCAGGCAAGTGCTCTACCACTGCTAGAGACTCAGTCTTTGTTTTCTTTGAGATAGCATCTCCCTATGTAGCTCAGGCTGGGATGATGAGTGTGTACCGATGTGCTGCTAGCCTCTCTAACTTCTTGTCTGAGCTCTGTGCCCTCAAGCCCCATCTCCACTTGAGTCTGGAGCAGGGGAGCTATCCCTGAAATGGGGACAGAATGAAGAGGGAAGGATAAAAGTCATGTTCTTGGTAGCTAGGAGGAGCAAGTTTCTAGGTTAGAAGAGTGAGCCCTCTAGGAAACTAGCCTTTAAGGGCCACTTTGGATTTTTGTTTCCTAACTCTAAATCAGAGTTCATTCCTGATGTCCAGCTAGCATGGCCTTGTTTAGAGATGCAACGTCTTCCCCATGATGGTTTACCCTCGGGGAGCTGCTGCACTCAGGGAGGGATTCAGAGTCCACTTGGCAGAGGGTAGTGGCCATCGCCCTCCTAGGTGGGCAGACTGCCTCGAAGGTGGAGTCTGTTCCCCATCCTTCCCAGCCTTCCCAGCTCGCTCTGCCTCTTTTCTGCTGATTGCTTGATATCTGCAGAGAAACATTCCTTTGTCTGAGCCTCAAGACCCTCTGGAGCCAGAGGGACTACCCCAGACTCTCAGACCAGATGAAAGACTGTCCAGCCACAGCAAGGAGAGGGCCTGTTATGGTCTTCCTGGACCACTGGCCCTCAGAGGACCCGGAAGTAGAACAGGCTTCCATGAAGAGTTGTGGGAGAGCAACCCCTTCCTTAGCACTTGGAGCCAAAGGGGAAGCTATTCCTGGAGAAGGACAGAGCCCTCGCCCCAAGTGGAGTTCATCTGGATATTTCTCAAGAATCTTCTCTTCTCTGGAACTAGCCCCAGCTCCCTGGTTTGTAGTGTGACCTCTGATCCACTGTCTTAATCATAGAGACTTTTGACCTGCTTGGCTGAACACTCTTGTAACTACCCTCTCTTCGGGAGGTGGTGGCCAGAAAAACATAATGCTGATGAGGCAGAGGCCAGGGGTCAGGTCTGCATCTTACAGTCAGGTGGCAGGGTACTGGTCAGCTCAGGCTCCCACACTTCTTCTGAGGGGCAACTGTTGCAGAAAACAAGCCCACTACCTCTAGTCATGCGTGTGATAAACGAGAAAGGCTCCCAGCTCTGGGTCCTACCTAGTCCCCGATCAGAGATGGGGTTAGAGACAAAACGCTGCCCCCCCCCCCCCACCCAGCCATTGTCCTCCATATTCCTAGTTGCAATCCTATCTCTCCCCTTTTAAGGTAAGGATTTATTTTAGCTCTTGGTTCAGTGGCTTTTTAGAGAGGACTGAACTGTAATAGACCTTGCTCACCCAACCCTCACTCTAAGAGAAGGGAAAAGACTCTTGCAAACAGCTCAGCAGAACCTGTGGGTCCTGGGCAAAGTCTCTGCACTTCCTGGCTAGGGGTCTGGGACTCCGGAGGAATGGGATATCCCCTCTCATCTGAGAGTAAATGCTCTGAAGATTTTCACGTGCAACCTGGGCACTTTCCAATCCCTTAAGGACGGTGCGTGAAGGAAAGTGGTCCTGGCACTAGAACGGGAACAGTTTGTGTGAAGAGGTCAGCTGAGAAGGATTCCTGACTACACCTCCAGGCCCCAGGACACCGGCTGAGCCTCATGACCATCTTGTAGAGCGTTTCTGCCCAGGAGCCCAAGGGCACTGCCTAAGCTCTCATATCCTTTAACCGTAAAACAGCACCCAGGAGCGGAATTACTAAACCTGCTTTGTATACGACAGAACACGTTATACGACTTACCCAAGGTGAGCAGCTAGGAGGCACCCGTTACTTTAAAAATATTTTCCTTTCAACTAAGTCGTTTCAAATGTCCAACCCTACACCCCCCACCCACCCACCGCGCGCCTTAACATTGTATTAGTTGCTCTTTTCCCTCCCCTAGGAAGGAGCTTGGGAGTCGTTGCAAGACGCTTTCTATCCACCACGCTAAGTCCCTCCGGCAACAGCGAACATCCTCTGTCCTCCTCGGAGGTTGAGAGCTCCCTCAGCTCCGGCTCCATTCCAAGGGCGGAGAGCACCTAACTCTGGAAGGGAGATTTGGCCGGTTGGACGGAAAGCTTGTGCCAGTAGACTAAGAGATGAAGTCTTTTAAAGGGCTATGGAGTAGCTAGAATCGCCTTTAGCGCCTTATCAAATATTAACACACCTCTACCGCCACCTCCCACCTAGAATAATTAAGAGCTGGACCACACCATTAATCTTTAAACGAAAATCACCTTGTCCGGAAAGACCGGCTTGGCTGGGGAACTTGGGTCTTAGGATGCCCCCCGCCAGGCTTCTAATCCAGCGCTGGGAGCAGGGGAGAAGGGAGCTTGAAGCTCAGAGGCCAGGTCGGGAGAGGGGAACTCCAGGACCCCACTATATACAACCTGCTGCGCTCATTCTGGGAGGGCAATAGTTACCGGCTCGGAGTCCCTGCAGGGCAGAGGACCACTCGCCACCCACGGACAGAGCCAAGAGAACCAAGGTGCGAAAAGGAATGTGGATCCAGGTCGGAAGTCGGAGAAGCATCCTCATCACAGATTACACACCTGTCCGCCATGCGGACACCCGGCACCCGCGCACATGCAGGCACACGCTCCCCCGAACCCGCCCGCGGACACGTGAAGGCGCCCACTCTCAGCCGCTGCACCCTCACGGTTCTCTGAACGAACCACGCGCAGCCGGAGCGCGCTGGCTAAGGGAGTGGGTCCGGGGGCTCAGAGAGTCACCCGAGGGTACCTGCGGTAGAGCTGGCTGCGTAAGCCAGGGCCAGCAGAGCAAGAAACAGCTGCATGGTGGTTGAGGGCAAAGGCGCCGCCTACCCCAGGGTCAGGTACCAAGGAAGCCACCGGAGGCGTCTCGATCATGCCGGCTGAGGCTTTATAGCAGAGCCACGACGGGAGGGAGCCCCGACAGCAGGACGTAGGAGGCGACTCCTCCTCCTGGCGGAGCCTTCCCTCGCCTCGTCCAGTCTCAGGTCTGAAAGAATCCTCTCCTCGCCTATCCTGCCGCTTTCGTCGGGGTGAAAAGACCCCTCATCCACTCTCGAACTTTTAGGGCTTAGAAGTGGAGTCTTCCCACCTGCCCCCCATCCTACTCCTGGCCTCTGATCCGGGAACAGAGATGGGCTATCCTCAGGTACCTGACCTAAAGGGGTGTCTTCCCAGACCCATAACTTCCAACTGTGTTGGGTCTCCCAGTACGTCCTTGGAATGGACTTGATTTGGGCAGGGTGGATGTAAAAGGCCTCGGGGAGACCGAGAATCAGGAGGTTTCTTGAAGTGCCCGGTGAGAGGCTGTTACAGGTAGCGGTAGCTGATTCTCTAGTCTTTTTCCTCCCAGGCTGTTCCAAATTTGATTTTGTTTTGTGTTTTCTTTCTCGGTACTGGAGATGATGAGTCTTCTTCTTTTTCTTCTACCCCTCCCGTTCCCCTTTCTTTCCTCGATTTCCCATACTAGCCAAGCAGTCTACCACTGAGCTACGGTCCAAACTCAATTCTAAGGACACCAAGACCCGTCTTCCAACCTTGAGCCAAGCTCCCTACACTGCAGTTACTAGTGGTCTTTGTGCTGAGCCTAGGAGATGGGGTGGAGTGGAGAGTAGGAGGGGCAGGGCCGAAAAGGGTATGGAATTAAGTGACTCGCTAAGTAAGAAATCCCATGGTGTCATAGGGGAAAGGTGCTATTGAGATCTCCTGACCTAGTAGATGAGAGTTGGGAAGAGAAAAAAACAAAACAAAAAACACCAAGGGTCTCCAGTAAACTGTCTCCCATATCCAAAGATAGGGATCTGGCCTCACTTGCAGGAGAATGCTTCTTGACAGTCCCTCTCTGGGGTGGTCCCCTGCACCTCATAGGGAGTCTGTCATCTGTGTTAGGGAAGTTAGGAATCCGGGATGGAGTTGGAGAGATGGATAAGGAATCAGGCAGTACACCTGGACTCCTCCAGCAACAGGAAGCCCCATTTTTCTGGTCCAGCTACTTCCCTATCCGTTGCCAAATTCTCATCACCCTCTCTCTGCCCAGACACCAGCCTTTGAACCTCTGAAGAGGAATAACTCCAGAACAATCCAAGCAACGGGGCTTCCTCCCTTGCTAGAGTCTGGTTTACTTCTCTCTCTGGCCTAGGATCACACAGCCTGCCTACACGGGCAGCTTTGATCCTACAGAGAGTTTGGGGGAGGGGTAACCCTATCAGGCTTAGGGTCTTATTGTCTGCTCTGCCCTGGAATTTAACCTCTAACCTGGGGTCGTGACATTCCACTCTCTTTAAGCCTTTTTTGGAGAGTGGATTTGTGTTTGTAGGGCTGAAAATGTCTCTTTTAGGAATAAAAAGGGAGGAATTACGGATTCAAGATGTCCCTGTGACCTAGGCCAGCCCCTTGACAAACAGGTGAGAGATTTGATAGCCTGAACAGAATACTATCAGTGATTTAGGTATTCATTTCAAAAGACCCATTGTATTGGGGACCCTAGAGAGAAGAATGTGGGAGGCCAGGATGTGTTCAGGAGGAAGGTACTTCTGGGGACACAAACCAGCTATGATACCTCAGAGGCAGTCACCCAGTGCTTCTACCTGACATTTTTGGTTCCCTGTCTTTCTAGGTTCCCTGGAGGTGCATTCTCCCCCCATTCCCCACCCCTATCTTCCCTGTCATATCATTTCCAGCCTTTTCTCCAGGCCTGGCCTGCCATAAACCAGTTACCTGTCACATTGTCCAAGCATCTGAGGCCCAGCTTCCCCCAAAAGAAACCAAGCTTGATTTAGGATGATTAGAGGAGAGATGGGCAACAGCTTGTCCTAAGGACTTAAAGGACCATAAAGCTGCCAGCCCAAGCCTGCCCGGTGCCCCACCCCTGAAGCACTTTCTTCCTCTTCCTTAGCCAGAGGTCCCCCAAAGTAAAAAACCCAATGTCCTGAGTTCAAGTCTTTGTTCTTCCTCTGACTCAGGGGTGGCCTTGGGCAATCTCCCTCTGATTGCAACTTCCTCCTCTATAAAGGGGGGTGGGGGGGAAGATGACAAAGTGATAATCCTGCCGCCATGACCTTTACCAATAAACAGTTACCAGGAACCCACCCAGTCCAGGCTTTCACGTCTAAGTTCTCTAGGGCCTGGGTGTGACTGCTGGCCCATGGGGTATTCAAAGATGAGTCACAATTCCTGTTCACAGGTTTTCACTTGTGGGGCCCTGTCTGTCACAGGGAGGCAGAGGGACGCTAAGAGCTCCACCTGAGACCAAAGTGAAGCAGAAGAGAAGACAGGACAAATTATGAGGACCTGAGAAGGGAAAGGAACCACTTAGCCCAGGGTCTGGTTGAAGTCTTTCCCCAGCTTCAAGAATTCCAACACAACTGCCATTTGCCTTTCTCCTTATGTGTAAACCTGCAGTTTAGGAATCTCACCAGAAACCCCCATTATGGAGTAAAAGGATTTGTTCTTTGTGCCATTGAGCGGTTCTTGGTTTTACCTCCAGATGTCACCTCCAGAGACACCCCGTAATCTCCCTTATTAAAGAGAAACAGAAAGACTGGGGTGAGGTGGCTCAGGGGGTGACAGTGCTTCCTGCCAGGCTAACTACCTGAGTTCCAGCCATCCCCAGAACCCACATAGTGCAAGAAGAGAACCAACTCCTGCAGGTTGTTCCCTGACCTACACACACATAATAAATGCATTGCAAAACTATAGGAGGGGGCTGGAGAGATGTCTCAGCACTTAAGAGCACTGGCTGCTCTTCCAAAGGACTGGGTTCAAATCCCAGCACCTGCAAGGCAGTTCACAGCTGTCTGTAATTGCCGGGCGTGGTGGCACACACCTTTAACCCCAGCATGAGGGAGGCAGAGGCAGGAGGATCTCTGTAAATTCTGGGCCAGCCTGATCTATAGAATAAGTTCCAGGACAGCCAGGGATACACAGAGAAACCCTGTCTCCAAAAACCAAAACCAACAAAAGATAGCAAAGAAAGAAAGAAAGAAAGAAAGAAAGAAAGAAAGAAAGAAAGAAAGAAAGAAAAACAAAAAGTTAGAAGAGAGAAGGGGGAAATAAATTGTTCTTAGTAACCTTTTTTTTTTTTGATTTTTTGAGACAAGGTTTCTCTGTGTGGCTCTGGCCGTCCTGGACTGACTTTGTAGACCAGGATGGCCTCAAACTCACGGAGATTCACCTGCCTCTCTTAGTACCCTCTTAAGAGCCACGAAATGTAGCTAGGCTAAGATACTATAACTCTCCTAGGGGATCGTACACCCACATTTGGTTATGTCATATTCTTTTTTGTTTGTTTTTAAGACAGGTTTCTCTGTGTAGTCCTGGCTGTCCTAGAACTCACTCTGTAGACCAGGCTGGCCTCAAACTCACAGGATCGGCCTGCCTCTGCCTCCTGAGTGCTGGGATTAAAGGTGTGCGCCACCACAACTGGCATATGTCATGTTCTTTTCCTGCATGTTTCTCTTTCTCTTGACTCCCCCCAACCTAAAGTTATCTCCTTTGAGAAGCCCACAGCCATGCTTTGAGGTGTATTTTTATTCTTCTCTAGGGTGCATTCCTTTCTATTTTTAGTAAATGCCCAACTCTGCTTCATATGGGTATTTATGAAATTCTTTTTTGTGTCAAAGACACAAATTCTAGATTTGCCTGGAATCCAGCTTTTTAAAAGATGAAGGGAACTTTTCTCGTTGACTTGGGTAACAACACAGAGCTCTGCCTGGGTCCCAGTCACCACTGACATCTTTGGGGGATTTGTCTGGACTTTGTCTCAAGTATTGTTGATGAGTTCCCCTGATCATTGCTTAGCTGATCTGCTTTAGTTGATGCTTAAATGTTACCTTGGTTTCTTTGCTTCTGTTTCCTAGCGGTAAATCCATGTATTAATTTTATTTACATATAATATATATTTTGTTTGTTTGTTTTTTTGTTTTTGTTTTTCAAGACAGAATTTCTCTGTGTAACAGTACTGGCTGTCCTGAACTGGCTTTGTAGACCAGGTTGACCTCAAGCTCACAGAGATCCACCTGCCTCTACCTCCTGAGTGCTGGAACTAAAGGTATGCACCACCTCACCTGGTTTATTTTCATATATTTTTTTTTAAGATTTATTTATTTATTAGGTATACAGTGTTCTGTCTGCAGGTATATCTGCAGGCTAGAAGAGGGCCCAGATTTCATTATAGATGGTTGTGAGCCACCATGTAGTTGCTGGGAATTGAACTCATGACCTCTAGAAGAGCAACCAGTGCGCTTAACCGCTGAGCCATCTCTCCAGCCCCTTTCATACTATTTTTAAGGATGATTTTTATTTGTATGAATGTGTGCGTGTGTGCTGCATGTGGAGGTCAGCGACAATTTTCAGGAGTCATTTTTCTATTCCCACCACCATATCCCTGGGATCAAACTAAGATCATTAGGCTTAGCAGCAAGCACCTTACCCACTGAGCCATTTCATTGGCCCCCATGTAGTGTTTAATGAGCGCACCAAAGACAGAAATCCTCTACAATCCTTCATGCTCAGGTGCTGGGTCAGATGGAAGTTTACATTTATCTGAGAGGACATCCCTATGGAGACTGACCCATTGATGTACTAGGCTCCTCTTTTGCCTCCACAAGAGCAGCCCAAGATGCCGTGAGTGAGAGAGCGAGCTACTCCCGATGCTGGGTCTGAACACGTTGGGAAATGGCCACTTCTGGGAGCTGAAGAGATGGCTCAGCAGTTAAAAGCACTGACTGATCTTCCAGAGGACCCGGGTTTGATTCTCAGCACTCGCATGATGGCCTACAACCATTGTATCTCTAGTTGTAGGGGACCTGACTCCCTCCTTTGGCCTCAACCAGTACAAGGCATGCTTGTGGTACTCAGACATACTTGCAAATAAAAGCCCTATACACAGAAAATAATAATAATAATAATAATAATAATAAAAGAATGGCTACTTCAATAATCTTGATTCTGAAATGTTTTGAGTTGGGGGTGGTGTGTGTGTGGTGGTGTCCATGCGTCTGTATGTGCAGGTGGAGGGGGGATTGTGGGGGTGAGGTGGGAGGTGTTGTGCATGTCACAGCACATGTTGAGATCAGAGGACAATTTTCAGGGGCCTTTCACCCACGGGGGTTGAGCTCACTCATTCATTTAGTTAAGTTGAGTGACTGAGTCAGCTCACCAGCCCCCACTTTGTTTTCAGATATAAAATCTCTCATTGGGACCTGTCACTCACTGAGACATTGGCCTAGCTCTGCTGTCTAAGCACTGGGGTGACAAGTGCTTGTCCCTGTGGCCAGCTTCCACCACCCCCCCCCCCCACACACACACACACGCACAGGGTTTCTCTGTGTAACAAGCCCTGGCTGTCCTGGACTCACTTTGTAGACCAGGCTGGCCTTGAACTCACAGAGGCCTGCCTCTGCCTCCTGAGTGCTGGGATTAAAGGCACGTGCAACCATGTCTGGAAATTACAGACAGCTGTGAACTGCCATGTGGGTGCTAGGATTTGAACCCGGGTCCTTTGGAAGAACAGCCACTGCTCTTAACCGCTGAGCCATCTCTCCAGCCCTGTGCCCAGCTTTTTACATGGGTGCTGGATGTCAAACTCCTCTCAAGCGTGTGTGGCAAGTATTCTACCACCTGAACTATTCCCCCAGCCCTCTTGACCCTGAAATGGAAGGACTCTCTCTCTGGTCTTTCCTGGCTTCTGAAAGTGCTTGCTGGGGATACTTTCGCAGCTGTTTGTAAAGCTAATAGCCTTAAGCCAAGAGAACTCTGAATCCTCAAGGCAGTTTTACCTGTTTGTTTTATGGCCTCAATTAAGGGGAAGTCTATGGGCCTTTGTAGTCCTGTATCACCAGCCAGACTTTCTCCTTGGGAGACTCTAATCTTCATTATTTCTAGATTCTCACTAAAATGGTGTTTTGAGGAAAAGGTTTCTATAACTCTAAAGGCCAAATAAATGAATTTGAACACCACCCATTTTTATAAAACCCCTGATGTCCTGTGTACCTGTTTGAACTACTGTAAATAATACTATATATATATGTATATATACATATATATATCACAATAATGTATACTCAGAGGGCTCAGGGCCCCCTGGAGGGAAAACCAGACCCCAGAGCTGTAGGGATACACAGTGTCAGGGAAGTGGCTATAAAGGACAGGCAGGGGGCCAGGGATCTCTGATCCAGGTGGGGACTTAGCACAGGTGTTCCAGCCGATTCTATGCTTCTTTTTCTCTCTCCTTTAAAAGCAAACAACAAACCCTTCCTTTTATATACACATTCAAACATGGGAAGCATGGCTTAGTCTCATTGTAAATTAGAGGGCAGAGACCTTGGTCTGAGCTATGGTTTGCTTTTTTTTTTGTTTGGTTTTTTCGAGACAGGGTTTCTCTGTGTATCCCTGGCTGCCCTGGACTCACTTTATAGACCAGGCTGGCCTCGAACTCACAAAGATTCACCTGCCTCTGCCTCCCAAGTGTTGGGATTAAAGGCGTGCGCCACCACCTCCCGGCCTGAGCTATGTTGAATTTCTTGTTTCCTAAGACAGCTCCTTCTCTGCTACTCGGCCCCCAAAAGCATCCTATTTTTACCTTTGTTATTGTTGTTTTTCCTGAGCCTCTGCTTGGATCTTGAGCTTACCAATGAGCGAGTTAGGTTTTGGTCCATGTCTTTAAGATGTGAATTTTCAGGGGGCTTCAGAGATGATCCAGTTGGAAAGGTATTTGCTGTACAAGCATGAGGATCTAAGTTCAGATCCCTGGTCCCCATGTAAAAGGACAGTTGCAGCTGCGTGTGCTTCATAATTCCAACCCTGGGGAAGCTGAGACAGGAGTAACCCTGGGCCTTGATGGCCAGTATGGCTAAATGAGCCCATCAGTGAGTACAGGTCCATGGAACCTCTAATTCGTGGGCCACAATGTGAGATTTGTGTTTCCTTTGGGGCAGTGATAGGCATGGAGGACAAGGTATCTAAGACCTAAGACAAGTAAATAAACAGAAAACCCCAAGCCTTATGATCAGAGATGGGGCTGGACAACAGATCAGAGTAGACTTTGGGGCTTCATTGCCCTGGGTTACCATTGCAGCCCCACCTGGTACCCAAACTTAACCCCCCTCAGATCTGCCTCTCACATGGGTTCAGTTTGAATCCAACTACATGATTCCAGGAAAGGCCTGATAGAGTTCTGGAAACTTAGTGAAGGGCTCAAGAAACTTCCGCTTGTGACACAAAGTAAGACTTACCCAAAGGGTACAAGCGACCGGACATTATCTCCTCAGCTGGATTGTGAAAGACTTTTCAGGCTCTCTTGGATCTTCCTTGGTTGGCAGATGCTTCTGTGGTTTTCGTTTATTTTTGAAGTATTTGGCTTAAGGTGCCTATTGTGTGTGTTTGCGTTGAAAGCATCCTGTGGCTTAACAGATAAGTTAGACCTAATATCCTGTGACTAACAGGTAAAAACCTTCTGCAATAAATTAACAAGCTGTAGTTTCGCCAGCCAAAGGGTTAAAAGTGCTCTCAGAATATCAGACCTATAGCAGCAGCGTTCCCCGGATCCGAATAGCGTCTTGATTTCTGACTCTCTTTGTACTGTTACTATAAAAACTTCATAAAACGGCTTCCACAATGGAACATGGAATTTGGGGCAACCATATCTGAGTTTCCAGGTCACCGTCACTCATATCCGTCTTCAGGATAAACTACCTCTTGCCCCCTTTGAGGTGAGAGCTGTGGTTTTTGGTTGGGCAGTCTCGGTGCTTCAACAACAATCCACTTTTCTTTTTTTTTTTTTTGGTTTTTCGAGACAGGGTTTCTCTGTGTAGCCCTGGCTGTCCTGGACTCACTTTGTAGACCAGGCTGGCCTCGAACTCGCAAAGATCCGCCTGCCTCTGCCTCCCAAGTGCTGGGATTAAAGGCGTGCGCCACCACCGCCCGGCTAACAATCCACTTTTCATGGGAGAAGTCATTTGGACAAAAACAAGATGCCCTTTGGGTCCAAGTCACTGGACATTTATCTCTTTAGCTGGACTGTGAGAGACTTTCCAGGCTCTCTTGGATCTTTCTTGGGTGACAGATGCTTCTGTGGTTTTGGTTTAAAGTGTCTATTTTGTTTATTTGCTTTGGAAGCATTTTGGTTTCCACAGTCAATGTGTTTTGTTTTCAGGCTTCTGAAAGCATTTTAGACTCTGTTAAACTTGGTAGTTGGCTTTTTGTTTGTCTGTCTGTTTGTTTGTTTGTTTGTTTGTTTTGAGACAAGGTTTCTCTGTGTAGCTCTAGCTGTCCTGGACTCACTCTGTGGACCAGGCTGACCTCAGACTCACAAAGATTCAGCGATCCGCCTGTCTCTCTCTGTCTCCTGAGTGCTGGGATTAAAGGCGTTGGCCACCAGCAAGCTATCTCCCAGCACTCAGAAAGCAGAGGCAGAAAGCAGAGGCAGACAGATCTCTGTGAGTTCGGGGGCAGTCTGGTTTACAGAAGAAAATCTGCAACAGCCTGGGCTACACACACACACACACACACACACACACACACACACACACACA
>CAJQZJ010001558.1:11085707-11102637 GCA_907164525.1 Lophiomys imhausi
ACACACACACACACACACACACACACACACACACACACACACATGCACGCACACACACACGCGCGCACACACACACAGAGAGAGAGAGAGAGAGAGAGACAGAGAGAGAGAGAGAAAGATTTAAAAAGTGTCTTGGCTTTTTTTTTTTGTTTTATTTTGGTTTTTCAAGACAGGGTTTCTCTGTGTAGCCCTGGCTGTCCAGGACTTGCTTTGTAGACCAGACTGGCTTCGCACTCACAGAGATCCCCTTGCTTCTGCCTCCCAACTAGACCAGGCTGGCCTCGAACTCACAGAGATCCGCCTGCCTCTGCCTCCCGAGTGCTGGGATTAAAGGCGTGCACCACCACGCCCAGCTGGCTTTCTTTGTTTTGTTACTATAAAAACTTTATAAAACGGCTTCCACGATGGAACATGGAATTCAGGGCAACCTAAATCTGAGTTTCCAGGCCATGGTCACTCATATCTGGCTGCAGAGTAAACTACCTATTCTTATGCCCTTTGAAGTGAGAATGCATTTTACATTGACAAGCTATAGATAATAGCAGGTGTACATGTGTGCTCATATGCACACGTGTGTGTGGTATATGTTCATGTGCATATGTATGTGTGCATGGAAGCCAGAGGTCAATATCAGGCATGGTCTTCAATCCATCTCCACCCTATCCTTTTCAGAGAGGGGCTTGTCACTGCACCTGCAGCTCAACAATTTGGGGAGACCCTGAAGCACTGAAGCTATAGAGGCATACCACCATGCCTGGCTTGTTTTTGTTTTTGTTTTTGTTTGTTTGGTTGGTTTTGTTTTTTGAGACAAGATTTCTCTGTGTAGCCCTAGCTGTCCTGGACTCACTCTGTGGACCAGGCTGACCTCAAACTCACAAAGATCCAGAGATCTGCCTGTCTCTGCCTCCCAAGTGCTGGGATTAAAGGTGTGTGCCACCACACCCCGCAAGTACAGACAGCTGTGAACTGTCATTGTGGGTGCTGGGATTTGAACCCCAGTCCTTTGGAAGAGCATTCAGTGCTCTTAGCTGCTGAGCCATCTCTCCAGCCCCAGGCCTGGCTTTTATGTGGGTGGCAGTGATCAGAACTCAGGTCCTCCCACTTGAGGGGCAGGCACCTCACTGACAGAGCCATACTGCCAGTCCTTAAATTAATAGCTTGTTAGGCTAATAATGGCATTGTAGCCACAATATTCCAGGAACCCAGAGAAGTGTCACCTAAACTAGCCAGTGGGTAGGAGACTAGGGAAGTGTCTTGGGCTTGAGACCTGAACTGAGTCTTTCAAGTAAATCTGGTCTGTGGTCCGCAGTAGAGTGTCCACCTATCCAGGCATCATGGTACACACATGTCATCCCAGCCCTCATTGGAGGTTGGAGGACCACTGCCAGACCCCATCTAGGAAAAAAAAAAAAGAATGAAGAATTGATATTTCCTTTGGTGTATTTTCTAGGCCGACATGCACCCCAAAGAGGCTTACCCCACCCCAGAGGGCTTCGGGGAGGGGATCTTAAGTTATAAGTCAGGAAGCTGAGACTCAAAGGCGACAATGACTTGCCTCAATTGTCCAACAAGGAAAGAGGTGGGATCTGCACCCCGGCCTCCTTCCCTCTTCCCAGGCCTCTGCGTGCTGTCTCCCTCCCCCAGAACACTCACACTTCCTTCCCATTGGGACCTCACTTCCATCTGGCTTTGTTTTCTGTTCCCCAGAGGTAATTAGAGGAGGATTCAGGGAAGGGTTACTGGAGATTCTGATTTTTGTATTCCTGGATGTTGAGATGAAATCCACAGGCCCAGCAAGGTTTAATCAGTAGCCTGGCTTCACCACTCCCCAACCTGGAACTCTGCCACGTTCCAGCAGCCAGGACTGCTGCTCTTGTGCAGGCAGCAGCCCTTCCCACCCACCCTGTTTTTCGGAGTGTGGAAGAGAAACCTGGAAGGTAAAGAGAAGGGGGTCAGAGGGAGTATCACACTCTCACTGGGCTACTCTTGAGAAACAAGGCAGAACTTTCTGCCCCCTAAAACATTTTGAAATAACAGCAACAGGATGTGTGGAAAAATCCAGCAATAGGGATGACATATGTTCTGCTCTTGCCCTACAAAAAATTTAAGAGACAACCCCAATGGTTGTCCCTGTTCTCACCTCTGTCCCTGTTCCCACCTCTCTTGGTTCCACCTCAGAAGCCAGGCTCACAGGTTAGCAGTAGGTAGAGGTTGGAATATCCTTGGATTTTTCCAACTGTATTCATTGACATTCAGATTTTGCTGCAAAAAGATCCCTAAAAGGGGGGAGGCGGGGGAGGCTGAGCCACACAAGCAGCCTGAATAGGAAAATTAAGAAAACAGACTAAAGCCGGGTGGTGGTGGCGCACGCCTTTAATCCCAGCACTTGGGAGGCTGAGGCAGGCGGATCTTTGTGAGTTCGAGGCCAGCCTGGTCTACAAAGCGAGTCCAGGACAGCCAGAGATATTCAGAGAAACCCTGTCTCGAAAAACCAAAAAAAAAAAAAAAAAAAAAAAGAAAAAGAAAACAGACTAGCCAGGCTTGGTGGAGCAGGCCTTGAATCCCAGCACTCAGGTGGCAAAGGCAGGCAGATCACTGTGGCCAGCCTGGTCTACAAAGTGAGTCCAGGACAGCCAGGACTACACAGAGAAACCCTGTCTTGAAAAACCAAAGGGGGTGGGGGGAAGAAAACAGATTATTAGCCAGACATGGTGGCACTCAGGATGCAAAGGCAAGCAGGTCTCTGAGTTTGAGTGCAGCCCACTCAAAAAAGTGAGTTCCAGGGCTATGCAGAGAAACTCTATCTCAGGAAAAAACAAAACAAAAAACTATGGGCTATAACTGTACAGTGTTTGCCTAGCATGCACAAACCCTGGGATTGATTCCCAGCACCACATAAATCAGGTATGGTGATACATTGCTGGGAGATGGACGCAAGAGGACTGGAAGTTCAGGGCTATCCTCAGCTACATGAGTTTGAGACCAACCTGGGCTACATGAGGTCCTATCTCAAAATAAATAAATAGAAAGAGCCCAGAGGTGGTGACACACACCTTTAAACTCAACACTTAGGACGCAGAAGCAGGCAGATCTCTGAGAATTTGAGGCCAGTCTGAGGACAGCCAGAGCTACAGGGGAGGCCCTGTCTTGAAAGAGAGAGAGAAGAAAGAACGAACCCCAGGCGTGGTGGCACACACCTTTAATCCCAGCACTCGGGAGGCAGAGGCAGGCAGATCTCTGTGAGTTCGAGGCCAGCCTTGTCTACAAAGTGAGTCCAGGACTGCCAAGAGTTGTTACTCGGAGAAACCTGTCTTGAAAAAATAAAAAAAGGGCTGGAGAGATGGCTCAGTGGTTAAGAGCACTGTCTGTTCTTCCAGAGGTCATGAGTTCAATTCCCAGCAATCACATGGTGGCTCACAACCATCCATAATGAAATCTGGTCCCCTCTTCTGGCCTGCAGATATACCTGCAGACAGAACTCTGTATACATAATAAATAAATCTTAAAAAAAAAGAAAAAAGAAGCCGGGCGGTGGTGGCGCACGCCTTTAATCCCAGCACTCGGGAGGCAGAGGCAGGTGGATCTTTGTGAGTTCGAGGCCAGCCTGGTCTACAAAGTGAGTCCAGGACAGCCAGGGTTACACAGAGAAACCCTGTCTCGAAAAAACGAAAACAAAAAAACAAAAAAAAAAAAAAAAGAAAAGAAAGAATGAATGAATGAATGAAGGTTCCTGCAGGAATGTTTGTGTGTTCATGTGAAATAATTCTCCAATTATTCAAATATCTGTTCATTGTAGAACATTTGGAAAGGTGTAATCACCAGCAGCTTTACTTCACAGTTACTATCATTTTATAATCTGATATATATATATATATATATATATGGAAATCTTTTAATTTAGAAAGACTAACTCATGTTTAGTTTCCAGTGTTCCCTTTCGGTCCTTAGCTATATGTAGATACTGTTGACAGAGCCAACAGTACTTTGCTCTTCAGCCTGCACAATTGCACTGTGAACAGAGTTGGTTTTACAGGATCGCATTCACAGCGTACCCAGGCGTGCCCTCGGCTCACTTTCTGCTATAAAATCCTCAGCAAGTGTCACGCCACAGAACAGTGAGGCCAAAGTGTCTACACAGCTCTAGGCTTGCAGTTTCTCATGGAACAGAGGGGCTAAGTTCATGGAAATGGAGGTGTGACAGTTAAGGGGACTGTTTATAAGGTTCCCTTGGAGGTCAGTTGGGGAATCCCAGTCCAGAGCCCAAACTCTCTGATCTCCCAGTGCCTGTGTGGTGTGATAGCGTGCTGAGGCTTTTGTGGTTATAGTTTTGGGGTAGCTGGGGGGGGGGATGTCTTTTTAGGCACCTCCTCTGAGCGCATCTGCACGTGGGCGCCCTCTGCTGCCCCCATCTTCGTACTGCCCAAGGTCTTTCATAATTCAGAAGGTATCCCCCCCTGAACTGTTGGTTCCTCCTTGGTTTGTCTTTCTTCTTCCTTCTCCTTCTCTCTGCCCCTCTATTGCTTCCTTAGTGCTGAATGAACCCAGGGTCTGGCTCACGCTAGGCAAGCACTTTAAGCTATCCACCTGCCCCCGCCCTTTTCCCCAAACTCTCAATAAGTTGCCAGACTGGCCTCCAACTAAAGACTCTCCTGCTTCAGGCTCCCAGTAGGAGGGATTACAGGTGTAGCACCTTGCAGGGCCCTAGTTTCTTTTCTAGGTAGGGCAGGGCATCCTTAACAATGAACTAGCATTTGGAAAGTTGGAAGACAGTTCTTCAAGCTCACCCCATCCTTGGTACCCAGAACTTTACTTCCTTCAGGAGATATTCCAGGGACTGAACTCTTCCAGTACTGGAGGGGAAACTGAGGCAAGTAGTTGCGAATAAGACAACACATTTCCTCAAGACCACACATTTATTCTCTACTTATGTCTTTGTATGGTCCTGGCTGCCTGGAGCACTGGGGAGGGAGGCAGTCACTAGCTTCAGGAGCCGAGGCAGAGGCAGGCAGCTGAGGAGTTCACCTGCGTGCTGGAGAGGGCCTCGCATGAGAACATGCATGCTGGTTAGACGGACTGCCCTCACCTCCTTCCTTATTATGGTCACTGGGAAAGAGTATGTTCTTTCATAACAAGTAACTGGGAAGTTCCCAGAAGTGTAGTTAAAGTTTAATGGCACCTACAGGGATGGGTGGGAACAGGCTGGCTTCACTTGTGTAGGCCATGTGTAGTGGGAGAAGGCCGAATGTAGATGGACTCTGCATGTGTCCTGGTGTGTCCCTGCAGGGTCTCCTCCAACCCTCTTATTCCCAGAAGCCCTGGGCATCCTGCGTCCTGCGATTAATGTTTTGCCATTTCCCTTCTTGAAACGTTTGGTTTTTGAACAACAGGCTCCACATCTTCACTGGGAATCATTTAGCAGAGTGGGGCTAGGGACAAGGGCAGGCAGAGCCTGTCTGTCTCCTGGCTGGCTGCAGCTTGAACTGCCCAGGACTGTCAAAGGGTATCTGGGCAAATGGGAGCAGCAGCCCCCTGTTGCCACACCTGCTTTCTCACTGGAAATGCATGGGCTCTTGCTCACCATCCACTGCACCTAGAGGCTCCGAGTGTGCACCCATGAAAGCCCAGCTCGAAAAGTCTGCCCCTGTGCAGTTGACCTCAGCCACACTGTCACCTGCTACAGAGTCCCCGAGTGGTCACCAACCTTTGTTGAGTGCTGTCTTGTGAGTGCTTGCCGCAGGCTAGGCTCTGGAATGTGGAGGATGGCGCCAGCCAGCCTGACTTAGGTTTGCAGTATCTGGATCTGATATCGCAGGATGCAGGGTGCCTAGGGCTGCTGGGGATAAGAGGGTTGGAGGAAACCCTGCAGGAACACACCAGGAACCAGGTTAGAGTGAGGACAGACTCCCACACTCCCTGGAGGGTTGAGCACAAACACAAAGCCTTTTGGCTTTTTTTGTGTCTTTGGACAGTCTTCCCCAACTAGTTTTCCTCCTTGGCGCTTCTGTCATTAAAGTCGTCCTAGGCAGATTTGCTATCTCCATTTCCCTCCAGGGCTAAAACCTGCCCAGGAGGTTGCAAGATGTTTCCTTGGAAATGTTGAACCTCATTCCCAGCTCGGAGGGAGTTGGGAAGTTAAGGGCAGTTAGGTAAGGTTTACAGAGGCCATCTGCGGAAGATGTGTGGGAGAAGCCTGTTGTGGTGGCTCACTCCTATATTTCCAGCACTTGAGACTGAGGCAGGGGGTTTGCTCTTTGTGTTTGAGAAAAGCCTAGGTTATGTAGTGAGTTCCAGGATAGTCAGAACTACAGAGTGAGACCTTGTCTTAACCCTTCCCAAAACAGAAAGAAGGAAAAAAGGAAGGAAGGGATAGATGGAGGAAGTTCCAGTTCTATTTACTCCTGTCTGCTCAGCTTGGATGCCATAAGAGTAGTTGCGTCTGTCTGGAAACTGAGGAACACTCTCTTCCGGACTAGCTACCTTTCCTTTACTTAGGTTCATAAGATAGGAGGGAGAGGCAGGAACCATGTTTAATAATGAGCAGAGCAATGCCAGGCGGTGGTGGCGGCGGCGGCGGCGGCGGCGCACGCATGCCTTTAATCCCAGCACTTGGGAGGCAGAGGCAGGCGGATCTCTGTGAGTTCAAGGCCAGCCTGGTCTACAAAGCGAGTCCAGAACAGCCAGAGATACACAGAGAAACCCTGTCTCGAAAAACCAAAAAAAAAAAAAAAAATGAACAGAGCAGCCTTGGGACAGAATCCTATGCTCAGGAACTACCTGGGTCCCATGCAAGTTTTGCACCCTGGCTGGCCTTCCTCAGGTAAGCTTCCTTGTCCACGGATTTCAGTTCAAGCCAACGGCTTATTAGACCTGTAAGGAGACGTTCTGAACTCCACGTGGGAAGCTGAGCGACTCCTGGCAGGTTGCAGAGGGGCACGGGGCGTTTCAGCACCACAAGGTGGACAGCACCCTTGCCGCTACTCAGAAGCCTTCTGCTGCTATGGCAACCCGGCTCCTGTGCCTCCTCCCTTCCCCCTCTTTCACCCGGATCTTCACCCAGGTTTATCCCTGCGGAAAGACTGTCTCCTCGGCGCACAGCTGTCATGCAGACAGGCTTCAGGACCAGAAGTTGAGTCGGTCCTCGGAGCTGTGCTCAGAACATCATGGGTAAAGAGTGCAAGAAGTCGGGAGACGGGCAGAGTTCCCAGGAGAGCAGATCTTGGATCCCAAAGCCTCGGAGCGGGGGTTGGGGGAGGGGGAGCCGCTGGCAGAGCCCTGGTTAAGCCCCTGAAGCAGCTTACTGATTGCTCTGTGGACCCTGGGGCTCCTGTAAGTCCGGGCCTGCTAGCCCAACTCTAACCTTTGACTCCAGTTTAAAAAGTCACAAGAGGCACCTGCGAGGGAATTAGGAACTCTGAGGCTGTTTGAGCTGGTCAAGGCAGAACAGACCAGCTGGTTGGCTCAGTTCCCTGGGAGCCTGTAAAAGGTCCTCTGTGGAGTTAAGATGACAGTCCTCCTTCCCCACAGTGTCCTCTGAGAATCGCAACAGCTGGGAGATGTAGGCCTGCAGTCCATGGGATCACAGAGTGGTGGCCAACAGCTCCAAGCCAGACAGCCAGAGGACCTAGAAGCAGTATTAGAATCCAGGACTCTCCAAGACTCTGGGTCTGCTACCTGTCCTCAAGTGGTGCCTGCCTCCTTTGCAGTCCGCAGCAACACCACAGTGTGGCCCTGAGACTGGGTGGTCAAAGACAGGGTGTACTTAGGGTTAGTGGCTAGCAATTTATGTCTTTAGCATCTTCTGAGTCTGCCTCTTGGAATGAGTGAGGAGCTGGGAAGGGACTTGGCCAGAATCAACCACTAAGTGCAAGTGGTTGTGATTCCTGGACTCCTTCCAAAGGTTCTTTATGCAACTTGAGGAAGTTTTCCCTTCAGGGGCAAATCACACCCAGGACTCTCTCTTGAACTTCAGCCTGGACAGGAGGCAAGGTGAGACCCTGTTCTCCCTGGAGAGTCGGAGAGAGCAGCCCAAGCTTCCGGGGGCTGGTAGGATATATCCTACAGGGGCCCTGTCCTGTGGGTGACCAGTGGGGACTTCATTCTCCACCAACAATGGCAGATAGATATTTCCTTCTTGGGAGAACTTAGGCTTGACTCCCATCGGTTGGTTGTGTGTTCTCTTGCCAGCAAGAGGGCAGACAGCCAAGAGTCTAGAGCCAAGGCTTGTACTGTCTCTCCACATGGTAAGGTACAAGGAGCAGAGGGCAAGAGGTTGCTAGAGGAGTCTTAGGTTGTTAAGCTCTTGTTAAAATGATCACCAAAGGTGTCACATATTTGGGAGCAGTGGGTCTTAGACACCCATTGGCTTCTTCCCCTGAGAGTCTCAGGGATGTAGGGAGGAGTGAACCCTTTAGGGCAGACCTCAGCTGATGGATTCTGTTGGCTCAGTCACATTTAGCTTTTTGAGCTAAACAAAAAGTCTCAGCACGCCTTTAATCCCAGCACTTGGGAGGCAGAGGCAGGCAGAGCTCTGTGAGTTCGAGGCCAACATGGTCTACAAAGTGAGTCCAGGACAGCCAGGACTTGTTACACAGAGAAACCCTGTCTCGAAAAAAAGTCTTGTGTCACCCAGGTTGGCCTGAAGCTCACTATGTTCTCAAGGATAACCTTGAACTTCTGATCCTTCTGCTTCCCAGTATGCACCAGAGAGGCACACTACCATGCTCAGTCTTATCCAGTACTGGGGATAAGATCATACATACTAGGCATACAAGCAGTCTCTCAATTGAGCTGCATCCTCAATCCCCCACATTCCATTTTAAACATCCCACTTCCCCCCTCTCCTCCCTAAGTCCTCCAGGCTGGCCTCAAACTCACAGAGATCCACCTGTCTCTGCCTCCCGAGTGCTAGGATTAAAGGTGTATACCACCATACCCGGCTTGGGCTTAATCTTTTGAGCCAGGAATCTTAAACATTTCTGAGAGGCAGTTGCTCAACTGGGACCTAACGGGAGCAGAAGAGGAATGTCAGAAACAAGCTGGAGTCCAACCTGCTGACCATGACTCAATGACAGGGTAATAACAGCTTCCAGCTATTGGCCAAGCACCACACGTCTCTACCAGAAAAAAATGCAGTGTTACACAGACCATTCCATTTCTGCACTTTCATCACTGACATACAAGCTGTGATGATGCCTATCAAAAATGCAGTTGGTGGAAGTCGAATCGCTCTGGTCACAGTCAGAAAAGCAAAAGCTAGAATTTGAACTCACACGTTCTGACTTCAGCAGCCTCTTGGATGCTTTCCGAGCCTTGCAAACATTTTTTTTTTCTTGGTGGAGCCTTGATACCTAAAGTTCCCTGTATTTTCTGGTCAAGACTAAGCTCTGAAAAATAATGCACAGAGTGGAAGGTCTAGGAGAGTCAGGCCAGGTACTGAAGGTGGGTGACAGCCTTATGATTGAGTTAGAGAGCTAAGAATTGAGGGCCTCCCCCAAACTTCCAATGTCCTCTCCAGATTGGTCACTCATGAGAAGGTGGCTTCCTCAGGGTACTCAAGTCTCTTGTCTGTATGTGTGGATCTTGTAGGAGAGAGCCAGTGGCAGAGCTGGGAGTCCAAAGGAAGTCCACGCAGATATAGGCCTGGGTTGTTAGTGAGATGTAGGGACAAGAGGGACCGTGGGTACATGCAGCAACCAGTGTGGGCCATGCAAAAATAAAGCCCTTAATTGGGGTTGCAGGGATCATGCTTATTTCATACAGTGCTAACCCAGGGCTTGACAATAAAAGCACAGTAAAATTTCCCCAAACAGATTGTGGGGTTCTGTAGGTCTTCCCTTTTCCTCATGACTGTTGGCATGTGGTCAAGGGGGACAAAAGATAGGAGACAGGATTGAGATGGCCAAGAGTACAATGGTTTAACAACAACCTCTAATCAGCTGCAAAGAGGCAGATCAACTTTATTGGGGTGAACGAAGGTTATATAGAACTTGGGGAGTAGGTGGGGTTTCCAGGGTTAGTGTAAGTAACTGGCTAGAGCTATAAGTGTAACAGAAATTTTTCCTTTATAACACTTATATTTATTTATTTATTTATTTATTCTTTAGATTATTTATTGTGTATACATTGTTCTGCCTGCATGTACGCATTCACTCCAGAAGAGGGCATCAGATCTCATTGTAGATGGCTGTGAGCCACCATGTGGTTGCTGGGAATTGAACTCAGGACCTTTGGAAGAACAGCCAGTGTTCTTAACCTCTGAGCCATCTCTCCAGCCCAACACTTATATTTATTAATACTTATCAAACACCTATATCCTATAACCTTATACCTATAAACACTTAATATCTAAGAACACCTAATCAATACTATTTTAACTTTCTTAAAAGGATATTAGCCGGGCATGGTGGTATACGCCTTTAATCCCAGCACTCAGGAGGCAGAGGCAGGCAGATCTCTGTGAGTTCGAGGCTGGCCTGGTCTAGAGTGAGTGCAGGACTTCCAGAGCTGTTACACAGAGAAACCCTCTCTCGAAAAACCAAAAAAAAAAAAAAAAGATATTAATATTCTAAGCATAGATCTGTGTAGGTTTTTTGTTGTTTTTTGTGACAGCCATGGCTGTTCTAGACTCACTTTATAGACCAGCCTGGCCTTGAATTCAGAGATCCACCTGCCTCTGCCTCCTGAGTGCTGAGATTAAAGGTGTGGGCCATCAAGCTCAGCCCGAATAACTTGATTTTTGGTAGTCGGTGTTCTGTATGGCAGTCACTGTGGACAGTCCTTTGAAAGCTTAGCATATGTTGGGCCTAACTTTGCCAGTTCATATGCCCAGTTTGTTTCAACCGCTAAATTGTGGCTAGTTTACGAGACCAGTCTATTTTAACCGCTAAACTTGAATTCAGCTTCCTCCATCAGCTGAGACTCATTTCTATAGTCTACTCTGTCCTTGTATGTTTTGTGGTCTAGTTTCTCACCAAGGTCTCTGAACTCCACCCATCTTTTCTGCTAGCCTTATTTGCCCCAAAAGGTCTCTGTCTGGCTGGCTAGTGGCAAAAAGTCTCTATCTTGGGCTCCGCCTCTCAGTTTATGACCATTGCGGTCTCAATACTGATGAAAGGCATACCTTGGTGCACACTTCTCCAGCGTGCGTTAATTTCTCAGTCTATGAGGGCAAGAAGCAGCAGAAGAGAGCACCGAGTGGAGCTCTCTGAGTTATATATGGCATCATCTCGAGATCCTTGGCTGTTTCGAGGTCCCTCAAGATCTCTCTCGATGTCCAGCGGTCCCTCATCCTCTCTTGGCAACCAACATCATCTGTGGCTAGTGCGGTTCTTAGCCATGCCCTTTCAACAAGGCATTTCATGTTTCTCACAGAACTATGGCCTCAACTGATGAGCTCTGCCCATCTCGGCCCAAATTCAAGAGGCCAAGCTCTCCTTTATATGCTGCCAGATGTTAGGCTGAACTGCATATTAATTTCACTAAAGAGACCTAACTTCTGTCACAAAGAAGTGCCAGAGTTGCTTCATTTGCATTTGGCAGCACAGTCTTTATCACAAGGAGGACAAAGCCCCTAATTTCCTATGGACAGCAGGGGAAGAATGTTAGCAGGGAACTGTGTCAAAGGTTACATTGCAGATATGGTTAGGGGTATTCCAGGAATCCCAGGTGTTCCACGAATGGGTTCTGATCAGGAGAAAATCTTTAACTTTGTACATGACATTCCTCAGGGAGAGAGTGTGAGGATTGGGGGTCGGGCTCCTCAGATCAGGCAGAGAGGAGGGAACTCCAATGGGAAAGGGAGTCTGTCATTTATGGCCGGGCTCAGGGCTTTTCAGACGTGGCATACCACAACCTTAATATCGGGTCCAACAACAGACAGGCTGTTTTTCTTTATTCCAAGGTTTCAGTCTCCATAGTGATGGCATCCAGGCTGGAGAAGAGCCTGGCTGGGATGCATGTTCCTATCTGCAAGGCTACAGAGCATCTAGCGAGAAAGAGTAAGACCCTGATACCAGATGGAGAGGGAGGTTGATCCCGGGCGTGCAGGCGTGGTCCGCCTCAGGGATTGCGATAGATTTTATCTTCCTAGTCATTTAGATCTTGTTTGACTCAGAATCTTGCTGTGTCAGGTTTAAGGTTGTCCTTAAACCTCATATCCCTTTGCTTCAACCTCTAAGTGCTGGGGTTACACTGGCTCCTCTAGTTTATTTTATACGTAGAGTTCCGGCAGAATGGGAAGGATAAATGATGGGGACATGGGAAGAGAAGGATGAGAGCAGAGGTCAGAAAACATCAGGTGCCACTCGCTGATAAGCCTAAGTCATGTTTCTTTGTTTTCTTTGAAAACTGGTGCCTAGACAGATGGCTCGGACATGTGAGAACACTGGCTGTTCTTGCAGAGAACCCAAGCACTTATACAACAGCTCACAACTACCCATAAATCCATTCCTGGGATTCCAACACTCTTGTTTGGACTCCATGGGAACCACACATGCCTGGGTGCACATACATACACAGAGGCAAAACGCTCATGTTGCAGGATATTTGATTATTGTACATAGAAAACCTAATTGTTAGCAAAATACAAAAGCTTAAAAAGATGTCAGATGCAGTTAGATGTGTCCTGAAGAGATGCAGTGTGGGTGTGTCATAGATAAGAATGCTAAAGAACGAAAGTTCCTGTCTATTTTTTTTTGTTTGTTTTTTGGTTTTTCGAGACAGGGTTTCTCTGAATATCTCTGGCTGTCCTGGACTCGCTTTGTAGACCAGGCTGGCCTCGAACTCACAAAGATCCGCCTGCCTCTGCCTCCCAAGTGCTGGGATTAAAGGCGTGCACCACCACCGCCCGGCTAGTTCCTGTCTATTTTAAGACAAATTGCTTCGAAGAGGTCTTGTGGTCTTTGCTCTATGACGGAGGCAAAGTCAACTAGGGGGCCACGCAAAAGCGAAATGATTGGCCTCTGCTGCTTGGCTTTGAGCACCCCCACACCATGATGGTGACATGGTTCAACCTGTCAAGAGTGTAGAGGAGGACCTAGAGACTTCTTATATAGCAATTGGACCTTTGTGAGTACCCTTTCCTTTGGCTTGGAAGAATCCTCATGGAAGGAGCTCCATCCAGGTAAGAGATAGATATCTTCTCTTTGGGCTGCAGAAACACAGAAGCAGCTGGCAGGACACAGATAAAACAGAATTCTAGGAAAGAAAGCTAAGGAGGCCTCTTGGGTTCAGAGGAGCTCAAGAGAAAGGTAGACTAGCTAGGTGAAAGGACACAGAAAGAGATTTCTAAAGAGCTGGTGATTTAGATGTAGAATCAGACTTGTAAATAGATTATTTTGTATATAGTTCAGAAAATAAAGTTACCTTACTGAGCTAGCAGGTTTTTACCTCCCACGTCTTTATTGGTATAAATATTAGATAATTTAAAAGGATAAATTATACACTCATATACATAAATCTAATTTTAAAAATTATTTTGGGTCTCATGTACTCCATACTGGACTTCCAACTTAATATGTAGCCAGGATGATGTTGAATTTCTTTTTCTGTCTTCACCTCCCAAGTGTCCTGTGATTACAGGCATGCCACACTATGTTTAGATTCAACTTTTTAAAAAAAAAAGGTGGGCAGTGGTGGCGCACACATTTAACCCCAGCACTTGGGAGGCAGAGGCAGGTGGATCTCTGTGAGCTTGAGAATAGCCTGGTCTACAAAGTGAGTTTCAGGACAGTCAAGGATACACAGAGAAACCCTGTCTCGAAACAAAAAAGATTTTTTTAAGTTTTACTGATGTATATGTGTATGAGTCAATGTGGGTACTCATGGATACCAAGATGGTGTTGGATCCCTTGGAGCTGGAGCTACATTGTGGGTGCTGGAAACCGAGCTTGGGTCCTCTGGAAGAGCAGAGGGTGTTTGCCCTCTGCCCTCTTTTGAGACAGGATCTCACAATGTAGTCCTAACTGGCCTAGAACTCAGAGATTTGCCTGGCTCTGGCCCTGGCTCAGCCTCGTATGCGGTGGAATTGAAGCCATAGGTCATTACACTGAGCTTGGAAATCGCTTTAATCCTTAAGCCATCTCTGCAGCCCCGGAAATCAACCTTTTTGATGGCCCATGTGTATGTGTGTGTGTGTGTGTGGGGGGCTGCTCAGATCCTCCTCTAGAAGCCCCACTGAGATTCCCCAATTCAATGTGAATACTCCTCACTGCTCCTCCAGAGTTTGCTTTGAAGCAGTGGTTTTTAACAGCTATCCCTTTGAACAAATCTATTGCCAGTGGCCTGGGTTCCTAATATCTCTGTATTCACAGCTCCATTCTACAGACCTGTGAAATGAAGCTTTGGGGAAACCAGAGGACTAGGAATCTCCCTTTACTAAGTTGTCTCTCTGTTAGCAGGCAGGCATTCCCACTGGCTTGCCCTCAGGGATTCCGAGGCACCTAGCTGGATGTGCTACATGTGGCACAATAAAAGGGCCTCCAGTCACCCCAGATCTGTGTGTGTGTGTGTGTGTGTGTGTGTGTGTGTGTGTGTGTGTGTCCTTCCCTCTGTCTGTCTTTATCTCTCTCCATGTCCCTACTCTGAGATGGTCTTTGGTTCTCCCCTCCCCAATAAACTTCTTACACTAGATCTGTCACATGGCGGCACTCCTTGGCATGGCCCATCAAAGGTACCTCTACCCCTGGACTCATTTATCCTATCACTGTATCTTTGCCAGGGTGTGCTTTCTGGATACCCAGATCTGACCAAATCACTCCCCTAGCTCACTAGTAACCAGCACAGAGGCTCCTAACCCAAGTATTTCCCTCACACTGAGTAGAGAGAGGGTGACTTTTCTTGCTGATTTGATCTCCAACCTTCCTCTTTACCAATGCCTACTCCACCCGCATTCCTTACTTTGATACTAGTTGGGTGGGGGTTCAAATAACACATCATTGAATATAAGGACTTTCTGGGAATGGTGGCACAGCTGTTTGTGAAGTGAGGTTCCCAGAAACACACACACCACACACTTGCGCTAAAGATTCTGACAAGAACTTCCATTATTAGTGAGAGTTACAGTGTTACAGGTCCAGTGCCAAGTTATCTTGGGCTGCTTTTAGCCCCCTTAATAGCCACTCGTTGCCCACTTCTGTCTGCGCTAACACTCTTGCGATGGTCATGTGAAACCTCAAATCAGTAACGGACCCTCAGCTCCTACCAGCTCAAAAGCGAAGGACGGCATCAGACAGCATCTGCAATTGATTTGATCGTTAGCAAACTTTGCCCTGCTCTGCTGTAACTCACCTGATGTTCCCGCCAGTCTGTTTGAAATGTGCCTTGATTTATGACCTGCTTTTGTTTTGTACTGATAAAAACATCACAAATCCAACCGTCAGACTCAGTATTCGCACAAACCATTCAGACACCAATCTCAGCTAGATTCTGATGGTTTATTGAATGCACACCCCAAAACCGAGCATGACTAGGGTGGCAGAGGTCTCTAGAGCCTAATTGTGACGTCAGTCTGCTTCTAACACAGGTTTGTTTGCTTTTTTAAAAACCTGCAACCATGTAACAACCAGGTAACAAAGTGTAGGAAGCAAGGGGAAGGCAGCACTACATCATTTTGACTAGCTAGACAAAGCGTTTCTTTTTGGGAGGGGGTTAGAGATAGAGTTTCTCTGTGTAGTCCTGGCTGTCCTGGACCCACTTTGTAGACCAGTTCGTTCTTGAACACACAGAGATCCTCCTGCCTCTGCCTCCGGAGTGCTGGGGTTAAAGACGTATGCTACTATGCCCAGCACCCAAAACATTTCTAACTGACCTTTAATGATTGGTCCTAATTGGAGCTTTGAGAACTCTTCAAAGTGTCAAGGTAACAAAGTATGAGTAATTTCATTTTATAACTAAAATGGAGACTGAAGACAAAAGTGGCTGCAGCTATACTAAGAACTAAAGCAGGTTTCAACACACCACCATGTTGTAACATGTTATTTGGGGCAATCTGAATCTGTGAACCTGCGTTATTAAGGTCCAGAATAAACTTTCTTATTGCCTTTAAGATGAGAACTGTATTTTGTACTAATGTCTATAATACCAGCTGAAACCCAACCTTTAATTATTCAACATTTATTAATAACCATATTCACTTATAACAAATATAAACACTTAACTACTAGCTCTATGAATGACTACAACCCCTATTATTTATTCACTAAACCTATTGATAACTATTACAACTATTTTCATAACCTTTTAGAAGGATACAGTCTCTGTGGCAGGTCCTCAGTCATCAGGAACACAGTCTCTGGGGTAGATCCTTTAATGCGCTTAGCAGTTCTTTTTCTGGAATATCTCAGATGCAGGTTCGTCAGGGTAAATTGGCTATGGCGGTTTCACCTTAAATAAGGCTTGAGGCTTTCTTCTCTTGGGGAGACCTCAGCCATCTGTAGGCCAACTTATTTCCTTTGTATCAGCAACTCTGCCGCACTCTGCCTCAGTCTTTAAAGCTGGCCACAGTTTCGTTCAGGCGGCTGTTCAGACAGGTCAAGCCCCTCTAGGCAAAAGCTGAGCTACAAGGTTTAGTCCTTGGCCTTTTGCTGAGGCTTTCTCTGCTTACCAGCTTCTTTCTGCCTCAGAAAGATCTGGCCGTCAGTCCACCAGCACTTTCTCCATCAGAGGATACAAACTACTCATTGTCCTTTCTAGCGTGAGGACTCACTAAGCCTCAGAGCCCTCTAGCATGAGGCCCTATGAGCGCCATCCACTTGTCCTTAAATAGGATCTCTCCTTGTTCCACCTGCTTCAGCTTAATCTGGGCTCTGCCCACTTAGCAGCTGAAAACAATGCCAGGCCATAAACCTTGTTTTTAGTCCATAGAGTCTCTCCTTGTTTTACCTGGCTTCATCCTTGTTTTTTTTTTTTTTTTGTTTTTTTTTTTTTGTTTTTT